>CM029022.1:176961695-177157844 GCA_016801055.1 Panax notoginseng
CTTGTAAGACCCCGAATTTTATGAAATAAAAGTATTCAATTTTCCTTATAATTACAATTCAGTAAATGGTTAAATTGATAAAAGTTTAAAGTTATGAGTGAAATATGATTTTTTTTTTCAAAATAAGCAAGTGGTTATAAAATAATCATTGTTGTCGGGGAATATTCGTTTGGTCGTGGAATATTCTTTCTGTCGGGAATATTCGTACGACGGCGCAGCTATTTGTGGGCCCCATAACGAATAACTGTCGGGTGAAGGAAAACGACAAATTTGAGTTTTTACAAATAACGGCGTAGTTGTTACCGTTAACACTGTTGGAATACCCGGTGGTTAAAATACAGTAATACGCGTTATTGCACAGTAGCACACGGTATTGCATAGTATTTTTGAAATTATTGATTCTTACGTAAGAAGGCACTACTCAATAATTGTTACAGTAATTACTGTTCAATATTTTATTTATTGATTCAATAATTACTGCGTTGATATTTTATATTATTGTTGTTTCAATAATTGTTGCTGCACAGTATTTCCCATTATCAGATCAATAATTCATATTATTTGAAATAATATTATTAGATAGCATTATTGACAATGTCTAGAAAGTTCTGTCTAAGGAGAGGTTTGGTCATTTAATTGCGCGCCAGTAAGGAGAAATTCTTATTGGAAAGCCCCCTCTTTCCTGGGAACGGCCTGGTTGTCATAAATGTGATTCTGTAAAATTATTTGTGAATAATTAATTATTGATTCATATGATAAGGAAATATTTATTTTATGCGGATATAAATGAGGGATATATTTTTTGTGGTTAAAAATGAAGGAGATAATGTTGAGGTTTTTATCAGTATTTTTGTCGGAATGGTGGTATTAAAAATCAGGGTTTTTGAGATATATTGCGGGGGTTATAATTTTTAATCCGACCGTTGGATCGTTGTGATTTTTGGATATGTTATACATATATAAGTTGAGTATATGCCCACAAATTTTGAACCGTTAAAAATGAACGTATGATTTATTATGAATTTTACGAGATGACTGGTTCAGAAATTGTTGAATTTTCGGAGTTTATCATTTTGGTGGAAAATTCTAGAATTGGTGGGCCCCACTTGTGGTTGGTGAAGAAATGTGCTGAATTATATTTCAAATGTGGTGGGTGGGAATAGTAGCAGGTAAAGCCATCAGGTTGCAGGTCAAACCTACCAAAATTTTCCTATAAATAGAGGGCTAAGTTAGAATTGAAAATCACACCAGAAACATAAGCTTTCTCTCTTTCTCTCTCTAGATTATTGAGTGTATTTTGTGAGTATTTAGATACTCTGTGAGTTTCTATTCATCAGTGCAAGTTTCCTTCAGCCTTATACCGATCAGAAGTACTGCTCTTTTGAGGTAAGGGATAGTAAGGGATAGTAAGGGATTTTAAGAGTTGTTATGTTTTTCAGTTTCGTAATTTTTCTGAACTTCGAAGGTTCTGGAAAAATTTGAAATGATATTTTGATGAGTTTTAATGATTGTGTCCAAAAATGGTGATTTTTGGATGTATAGATTGAGAGTTATGAATTTTATGAGAAAAGACTATTTTAAAAGTAACCGCTTATAATTCCTTGTGGTTAACTCCAAAATTGATGAAATTTTATTGGGAGTACATGTATATGATAGAAGTATACTCTGTAAATTTCAGAATTTTTAGACAAAAGTATAATTTTTGATAAATGTCTAAATATTCGGCTATTTTGGCCATATGAAAAATAGTAAATGACTTTTAAAAATTCTGAGAAAAATATATGTTCACTATGGGACTATATTATGCTAAATTCAGAAAAGAAATATTTTTGAAACGGATTTGGTATTTTTCATGAAAATAGTCTAGTTATGAGAAAATGAATTAAATATGTTATGTGAAGTAAGAAAATTGGAAAATAGGATTTTATGGCTTGAGAATCCTATATGAGGTATATGCAGATTTTTGATGAGGGTTTTGGTTATTGATGATGAAATTTTAAGAGTTGGCATTTTATGATGATTAAATACATTAATTAGTAAAGTGTAAACAATTTAAATAAATTGTTTATAAGCTTAAGAAATGTTATTCTTTCAATATCATTATACCGAAGTATTGGTATGAATTTTATTGTGGAATTTCTACTTTTTTGAGTCGGTGTTACTATTCACGAGTTACTATTCACGAGTTACTATTCATGAGTTACTATTCACGAGTTACTATTCACGACAAAATTGGTTTCTTTTACTAACCAAATTATAGTTGATTTATGAATATTACTCTTGAGATTAAATCTATATGTTGATTATATTGATTTTATTATCATATATAACATTTTTATAACCCTGATGTTGAATTTCTCTTTCACTGGAGTGTAAAGATGGGTAGATTATTGGTATGATCATGACTAGGATTCTCTTTGGCCTGTAGTGCAAAGTTGAATTGTGACTAGTATGATCATGACCATTGAATTTACAATTGAATATCTTTAGCTTAAGTGTAAAGATGAATTGATTAACATGGTTATAATTATGGTGTATATAAATTCTGAAATGATTATATATTTCTTTGAGATATGAATATATTTGGCCTGTAGTGCAAATATGAATTATTGAGGAATATCTTTGGCCTGTAGTGCAAAGATGAATTGTAGATGAATATCTTTGGCCAGTAATGCAAAGATGAACTGTGGATGAATATCTTTGGCCTGTAGTGCAAAGATGACTTGTTGATGAATATCTTTGGCCCGTAGTGCAAAGATGAAGTTATTAGTATGATTATGAACAGGAACTGTGATTTGGTATAACCATGATGTTTGATGTTTCAGGTGATGAAAATTATCTTCGTCCTAGATGAGAAGAGGAATTTAGAACTACAGTTATGATTATGAGTTATTCATATGATTGTGGACCAGAATTGTTGATTGATGTTACAGGGATAAAATATTGTTGGTGGATTTTTAACATGGAGAAAATAATAGACTTTATAGTCTATTTGACTCTTCTAATGGATTGCTCGTTCCGCTGCAACTATGGTTGAAATTTTTATCATTTACCATATGTTCTAAATCTCTGATTTATTATTGATGAAGGCTATTGATAATTTAATTATCTTTAGTCATGATATTCTTTACTGAGCTAGTTGTGCTCACCCTTTTGCTTCACAATTCCTTTCAGGTAATAAGAGTGTAGCTGGGTCGAGCGAGGCTAACGGGGAAATTGAACGGTGGTCTCTAGCTGTGGATGTTCTCCCGAAGCAGTATAGAAAAGTTCATTTAGTAGTTATATTTGGTGAATCCAATAGGGTAAGGTGTACCCAACGTTGGAAGGGTGGTTTGCCACTATCATACAAGATGTCTAACGACATACAACCTCGTGTCATCATAAGACAGGGATGTGCTCATCCACTTGCTGAGTATATATACGAGCACTACCTATATAATCTTGGTGTTTGTTTGAAGTATAATTCTCAGTTAGATACAGTGGAGATAATGATAAGTCAAGAGAAGACTCACCATTGGGAAGAATATGATAGTAATCTTCTCATTTTTCTTTGGGGTCTATTGGGTCAACCAAGGATAATTCTGTGGCCATATGATATCTATCATAACCTAGACGCATGGCCTCCCATGTACGAAGGTTTCCTTGAGCACTTCCCAAAGATTCTAGTTTCTAAAACAGTTTTTGACTATACCTTTATGTAAGGTGTTATTGTGAGGTGATGTCCACGGTTGGAACATGAGTCACATTTGGTATATATTTGTATCCAAACTCACAGCATATGTGTTGTTGTATTTTGCACGACAATTGTTGTAATAAAGTTGTAGTTGTTTTCTGTACCATGTATTTGACGACTCAAAATGGGTTGGGTGGAATGGACCTATTTTGGGGTTGTCACAGGTGGTATCAGAGCTTAGGGATATGATCTTTGGCAGAGATCGGGGAATATAATTAGGAGGGGAGAGATGAGTAAATTCTTCGCTAGTGTGTCCTACCTAAGCTTATTTGTTGGTCAGTCATAATATCGAGATATTATGTGATATGTTAATTTGTTAAATTAACCCTTGTTTTGAAGCTGTATTCTAGAAAGATATCTGAAATACAGGAGATGAGCAATGGAGAAATCATGATGATAAGGAAGATGGAATCTGAAATGAAAGCAAGGTATTCTCAACTCTTTGAAATACCAGGTACGTAAATTTCGGGGACGAAATTTCATAAGGAGGGGAGATTGTAAGACCCCGAATTTTATGAAATAAAAGTATTCAATTTTCCTTATAATTACAATTCAGTAAATGGTTAAATTGATAAAAGTTTAAAGTTATGAGTGCAATATGATTTTTTTTTTCAAAATAAGCAAGTGGTTATAAAATAATCATTGTTGTCGGGGAATATTCGTTTGGTCGTGGAATATTCTTTCTGTCGGGGAATATTCGTACGACGGCGCAGCTATTTGTGGGCCCCATAACGAATAACTGTCGGGTGAAGGAAAACGACAAATTTGAGTTTTTACAAATAACGGCGTAGTTGTTACCGTTAACACTGTTGGAATACCCGGTGGTTAAAATACAGTAATACGCGTTATTGCACAGTAGCACACGGTATTGCATAGTATTTTTGAAATTATTGATTCTTACGTAAGAAGGCACTACTCAATAATTGTTACAGTAATTATTGTTCAATATTTTATTATTGATTTAATAATTACTGCATTGATATTTTATATTATTGTTGTTTCAATAATTGTTGCTGCACAGTATTTTCCATTATCTGATCAATAATTCATATTATTTAAATAATATTATTAGATAGCATTATTGACAATGTCTAGAAAGTTCTGTCTAAGGAGAGGTTTGGTCATTTAATTGCGCGCCAGTAAGGAGAAATTCTTATTGGAAAGCCCCCTCTTTCCTGGGAACGGCCTGGTTGTCATAAATGTGATTCTGTAAAATTATTTGTGAATAATTAATTATTGATTCATATGATAGGGAAATATTTATTTTATGCGGATATAAATGAGGGATATATTTTTGTGGTTAAAAATGAAGGAGATAATGTTGAGGTTTTTATCAGTATTTTTGTCGGAATGGTGGTATTAAAAATCAGGGTTTTTGAGATATATTGCGGGGGTTATAATTTTTAATCCGACCGTTGGATCGTTGTGATTTTTGGATATGTTATACATATATAAGTTGAGTATATGCCCACAAATTTTGAACCGTTAAAAATGAACGTATGATTTATTATGAATTTTACGAGATGACTGGTTCAGAAATTGTTAAATTTTCGGAGTTTATCATTTTGGTGGAAAATTCTAGAATTGGTGGGCCCCACTTGTGGTTGGTGAAGAAATGTGCTGAATTATATTTCAAATGTGGTAGGTGGGAATAGTAGCAGGTAAAGCCATCAGGTTGCAGGTCAAACCTACCAAAATTTTCCTATAAATAGAGGGCTAAGTTAGAATTGAAAATCACACCAGAAACATAAGCTTTCTCTCTTTCTCTCTCTAGATTATTGAGTGTATTTTGTGAGTATTTAGATACTCTGTGAGTTTCTATTCATCAGTGCAAGTTTCCTTCAGCCTTATACCGATCAGAAGTACTGCTCTTTTGAGGTAAAGGATAGTAAGGGATAGTAAGGGATTTTAAGAGTTGTTATGTTTTTCAGTTTCGTAATTTTGCTGAACTTCAAAGATTCTGGAAAAATTTGAAATGATATTTTGATGAGTTTTATTGATTGTGTCCAAATATGGTGATTTTTGGATGTATAGATTGAGAGTTATGAATTTTATGAGAAAAGACTATTTTAAAAGTAACCGATTATAATTCCTTGCGGTTAACTCCAAAATTGATGAAAATTTTATTGGGAGTACATGTATATGATAGAAGTATACTCTGTAAATTTCAGAATTTTTAGACAAAAGTATAATTTTTGATAAATGTCTAAATATTCGGCTATTTTGGCCATATGAAAAATAGTAAATGACTTTTAAAAATTCTGAGAAAAATATATGTTCACTATGGGACTATATTATGCTAAATTTCAGAAAAGAAATATTTTTGGAACGGATTTGGTATTTTTCATGAAAATAGTCTAGTTATGAGAAAATGAATTAAATATGTTATGTGAAGTAAAAAAATTGGAAAATAGGATTTTATGGCTTGAGAATCCTATATATGAGGTATATGCAGATTTTTGATGAGGGTTTTGGTTATTGATGATGAAATCTTAAGAGTTGGCATTTTATGATGATTAAATACATTAATTAGTAAAGTGTAAACAATTTAAATAAATTGTTTATAAGCTTAAGAAATGTTATTCTTTCAATATCATTATACCGAAGTATTGGTATGAATTTTATTATGGAATTTCTACTTTTTTGAGTCGGTGTTACTATTCACGAGTTACTATTCACGAGTTACTATTCATGAGTTACTATTCACGAGTTACTATTCACGACAAAATTGGTTTCTTTTACTAACCAAATTATAGTTGATTTATGAATATTACTCTTGAGATTAAATCTATATGTTGATTATATTGATTTTATTATCATATATAACATTTTTATAACCCTGATGTTGAATTTCTCTTTCACTGGAGTGTAAAGATGGGTAGATTATTGGTATGATCATGACTAGGATTCTCTTTGGCCTGTAGTGCAAAGTTGAATTGTGACTGGTATGATCATGACCATTGAATTTACAATTGAATATCTTTAGCTTAAGTGTAAAGATGAATTGATTAACATGGTTATAATTATGGTGTATATAAATTCTGAAATGATTATATATTTCTTTGAGATATGAATATATTTGGCCTGTAGTGCAAATATGAATTGTTGAGGAATATCTTTGGCCTGTAGTGCAAAGATGAATTGTAGATGAATATCTTTGGCCAGTAATGCAAAGATGAACTGTGGATGAATATCTTTGGCCTGTAGTGCAAAGATGACTTGTTGATGAATATCTTTGGCCCGTAGTGCAAAGATGAAGTTATTAGTATGGTTATGAACAGGAACTGTGATTTGGTATAACCATGATGTTTGATGTTTCAGGTGATGAAAATTATCTTCGTCCTAGATGAGAAGAGGAATTTAGAACTACAGTTATGATTATAAGTTATTCATATGATTGTGGACCAGAATTGTTGATTGATGTTACAGGGATAAAATATTGTTGGTGGATTTTTAACATGGAGAAAATAATAGACTTTATAGTCTATTTGACTCTTCTAATGGATTGCTCGTTCCGCTGCAACTATGGTTGAAATTTTTATCATTTACCATATGTTCTAAATCTCTGATTTATTATTGATGAAGGCTATTGATAATTTAATTATCTTTAGTCATAATATTCTTTACTGAGCTAGTTGTGCTCACCCTTTTGCTTCACAATTCCTTTCAGGTAATAAGAGTGTAGCTGGGTCGAGCGAGGCTAACGGGGAAATTGAACGGTGGTCTCTAGCTGTGGATGTTCTCCCGAAGCAGTATAGAAAAGTTCATTTAGTAGTTATATTTGGTGAATCCAATAGGGTAAGGTGTACCCAACGTTGGAAGGGTGGTTTGCCACTATCATACAAGATGTCTAACGACATACAACCTCGTGTCATCATAAGACAGGGATGTGCTCATCCACTTGCTGAGTATATATACGAGCACTACCTATATAATCTTGGTGTTTGTTTGAAGTATAATTCTCAGTTAGATACAGTGGAGATAATGATAAGTCAAGAGAAGACTCACCATTGGGAAGAATATGATAGTAATCTTCTCGTTTTTCTTTGGGGTCTATTGGGTCAACCAAGGATAATTCTGTGGCCATATAATATCTATCATAACCTAGACGCATGGCCTCCCATGTACGAAGGTTTCCTTGAGCACTTCCCAAAGATTCTAGTTTCTAAAACAGTTTTTGACTATACCTTTATGTAAGGTGTTATTGTGAGGTGATGTCCACGGTTGGAACATGAGTCACATTTGGTATATATTTGTATCCAAACTCACAGCATATGTGTTGTTGTATTTTGCACGACAATTGTTGTAATAAAGTTGTAGTTGTTTTCTGTACCATGTATTTGACGACTCAAAATGGGTTGGGTGGAATGGACCTATTTTGGGGTTGTCACAGGTGGTATCAGAGCTTAGGGATATGATCTTTGGCAGAGATCGGAGAATATAATTAGGAGGGAAGAGATGAGTAAATCCTTCGCTAGTGTGTCCTACCTAAGCTTATTTGTTGGTCAGTCATAATATCGAGATATTATGTGATATGTTAATTTGTTAAATTAACCCTTGTTTTGAAGCTGTATTCTAGAAAGATATCTGAAATACAGGAGATGAGCAATGGAGAAATCATGATGATAAGGAAGATGGAATCTGAAATGAAAGCAAGGTATTCTCAACTCTTTGAAATACCAGGTACGTAAATTTCGGGGACGAAATTTCATAAGGAGGGGAGATTGTAAGACCCCGAATTTTATGAAATAAAAGTATTCAATTTTCCTTATAATTACAATTCAGTAAATGGTTAAATTGATAAAAGTTTAAAGTTATGAGTGCAATATGATTTTTTTTTTCAAAATAAGCAAGTGGTTATAAAATAATCATTGTTGTCGGGGAATATTCGTTTGGTCGTGGAATATTCTTTCTGTCGGGGAATATTCGTACGACGGCGCAGCTATTTGTGGGCCCCATAACGAATAACTGTCGGGTGAAGGAAAACGACAAATTTGAGTTTTTACAAATAACGGCGTAGTTGTTACCGTTAACACTGTTGGAATACCCGGTGGTTAAAATACAGTAATACGCGTTATTGCACAGTAGCACACGGTATTGCATAGTATTTTTGAAATTATTGATTCTTACGTAAGAAGGCACTACTCAATAATTGTTACAGTAATTATTGTTCAATATTTTATTGAGTGTATTGATTCTTACGTAAGAAGGCACTTTCTCTCTTTCTCTCTCTAGATTATTGAGTGTATTTTGTGAGTATTTAGATACTCTGTGAGTTTCTATTCATCAGTGCAAGTTTCCTTCAGCCTTATACCGATCAGAAGTACTGCTCTTTTGAGGTAAGGGATAGTAAGGGATAGTAAGAGATTTTAAGAGTTGTTATGTTTTTCAGTTTCGTAATTTTTCTGAACTTCAAAGATTCTGGAAAAATTTGAAATGATATTTCAGTTGTTATGCTTTCTTAGCTCATGTCACAGATCTAAACAAAAATACGTCAGCTTTGAATGATATTTCTGTTGTTAATAAATTTCCTGACGTATTTCCCCAAGAACTTCCTGGCCTACCCCCAGAGCGTGAAATTGAATTTTGTATCGACCTTGAACCCGGTACAAAACCCATTTCCAAAGCCCTATATCGAATGACTCCTATTGAACTTCAGGAGTTAAAGACCCAACTGCAGGAATTGTTAGACATTGGTTTTATTCGTCCTAGTACTTCTCCGTGGGGTGCTCCTGTTCTGTTCGTGAAGAAGAAAGATGGGAGTATGCGACTTTGTATTAATTATCGGGAGTTGAATCATGTCACCATCAAAAATAGGTACCCATTGCCACGTATTGATGACCTGTTTGACCAGTTGCAAGGAGCACAATTCTTTTCAAAGATCGATCTTCGTTCTGGATATCATCAGCTGAAGGTTAGAACTGAGGATATTCCAAAGACGGCTTTCAGAACTCGGTATGGGCATTATGAATTCTTAGTTATGTCTTGTGGATTGACTAATGCTCCTGCTGCCTTCATGGATATGATGAACAGGGTATTTAAGGAATATTTGGATCACTTTGTGGTCGTCTTTATCGATGACATCCTTGTTTATTCCAAAAGCCGTGAAGATCATGAGCAACACTTGAGGCTGGTACTCCAAAAGCTTCGTAAATACAAACTTTATGCCAAGTTGAAGAAATGCGAGTTCTGGCTGGAAGAGGTATCATTCCTTGGGCACGTAGAATCAAGTCGTGGAATATCTGTTGACCCGGCAAAGATTGAAGCTATTCAAAGCTGGGAGCAACCTAAATCAGTAACCGAAGTACGTAGCTTTCTCGGTCTAGCTGGTTATTATCGGAGATTCGTGGAAGGATTTTCTCGAATCGCTACTCCATTAACGCAGCTGACTCGGAAAGATACAAAGTTCGGTTGGAGCGAAGAATGTGAGCAGAGTTTTCAAGAACTCAAGAGGAGACTCATTTCAGCACCTGTTCTAACAATACCATCTGGCTCGGAGGGATTTGTCATCTACAGTGATGCTTCGAGCAAAGGGTTGGGATGCGTTCTCATGCAACATGAAAAAGTCATAGCCTATGCATCAAGACAACTCAAGGAATATGAGAGGAATTATCCTACTCATGATCTAGAGTTGGCAGTTGTTTTCTTTGCACTTAAAATTTGGAGGCATTACTTGTATGGGGAGAGGGTGGAGATCTTTACGGATCATAAAAGCCTCAAATATTTCTTCACTCAAAAGGAACTCAACATGCGACAACGACGTTGGCTTGAACTGTTGAAAGATTATGATCATACCATTCAATATCATCCTGGAAAAGCGAACGTGGTAGCTGACGCATTGAGTAGAAGATCATATACAAGTACGAGTGCGATATTGTCAACACAGAGACCCATTTTGCGTGATTTGCAAAGGATGGAGATAGAGTTAAAGACTCCAGGGACCCATGTGATGATGGCGAATATACGAGTAGAACCGACTTTAATCAATAAAGTTAAAGCTGCTCAAGCTACAGACCTGGAGCTGATGCGTATGAGGAAGAAAGTGCAAGAAGGTGCTATGCCGGAAGCAAGAATCGATGAAGAAGGAATACTTCGAGTCAACTCCAGACTTTGTGTTCCTAACAACCCTGATTTAAAGTATGAAATCATGATGGAGGCGCACAACACACCGTTTGCAATCCATCCTGGAAGAACCAAAATGTATCATGATCTTCGTCATACATTTTGGTGGAGCAATATGAAGAGAGAGATAGTGTTGTTTATCTCAAGGTGTCTAACTTGTCAACGAGTCAAAGCGGAGCATCAAGTACCAAAATGTCCATTGCAACCACTTGAAATTCCAAAATGGAAGTGGGAGCACATTACCATGGATTTCGTTACCGGTCTTCCTAAGGTTTCTCAAGGTATTGATGCGATTTGGGTCACTGTTGATAGATTGACCAAGTCTGCTCATTTCTTACCGATACGAGAAACTTATACACTTGAACGTCTTGCTCGTATGTACATAAACGAGATTGTAAGACTGCATGGTATGCCAGTATCCATAGTTTCTGACCGAGACCCAAGATTCACTTCACGATTTTGGGTTAGTTTACAAAAAGCTATGGGCACGGAGTTACGATTTAGTTCAGCATATCATCCTCAGACGGACGGACAATCAGAGAGGACTATTCAAACTCTTGAAGATCTATTAAGACTCTGCGTCTTTGACTTCAACGGAAGTTGGGACAAGTTCTTACCATTGGTGGAGTTTTCCTACAACAACAGTTATCAAGCAAGTATTGGCATGGCTCCATTCGAAGCATTGTATGGAAGAAAATGTCGTTCTCCAGTATGCTGGGATGAGGTGGATGAAGCAACGTTGTTGGGACCGGAGTTGGTACGTATGACTACAGAAAAGATTCAAACGATCCGACAACGTATAAAAATCTCACAAGATCGACAAAAGAGTTATGCTGATCTTCATCGAAAGGACGTGGAATTTGATGTAGGAGATCATGTGTTCTTACGTGTTGCTCCATGGAAAGGAGTTATGAGATTTGGAAAGAGAGGAAAGCTCAATCCTCGATTCATCGGTCCATTTTTAATCCTCGATCGAGTAGGAACTGTGACTTATAGACTCGCTTTACCGCCAAGTATGTCTCGTGTTCATAACGTTTTTCACATATCCATGTTACGCAAATATGTGGAAGACCCGAACCACATTATTGAGTTAGAACCGGACGAAATAGCGGAAGATTTGACATATGAAGAAGTTCTTGTTCAAATCTTGGATAAGAAGGAACATATTCTACGCTCCAAGGTTATACCTCAAGTCAAAGTTTTGTGGAGAAACCACGATGTTGAGGAAATGACTTGGGAGTTAGAATCTGAAATGAAATCAAGGTATCCTTACCTCTTCGACATACCAGGTACGTACCCTAATTTCGAGGGCGAAATTTCATAAGAAGGGGAGGTTGTAAGACCCCAACTTTTATAAATAAAGATGAATTTTCTATAAATATCATTTTTGAATATTATGGAGTTAATTTGATATAATGTTATAGTTGTGGGTAATATTTATAAATTTTGCAAAGTACGCAAGTTGTTATATAATATTCGATTGGTCGGAGAATATTCGTTTTAATAGAGAATATTCGTACAACGACACAATCATTGGTGGACCCCACAACGGAATTATTGTCGGATTGAGAAAACGACAAAAATATTTTATTAAAAATAACGGCGAAAGTTTTACCATTGTTACTGTTGAACTACTCGGTAGTAAAAGTACAGTAATACGTGTGGTTGCATAGTAGCACACGGTATTGATTATTAATGCTTATGTGAGAAGTCACTCAGTTTGATTCCATTATTGTCAGTTAATAATATGAATTATTTAGCGATAATGACGTTTTGTTTTATTCGTATTATTAACGTAATAAAACAGAAACATCTTTTTATATAAAATAAAATACTTTATTAAAGTTATTCTATAAATAAAATATATTATATTTTATTTAAAAAAATTTCTTTAAATATGGACCGTCAGATTAAAGTAATCAATCTGGACCGTTCATGGATTAGTTACTATGCATTCTATTTTTCTATAAATAACAGCTCATTCCTTCATTATTTCTTACGAATTCACTGAACACTATAGAGAGAAACTATAGAGAGAGAGAAGAAGAGTATTCTGCTACTTAACTACTTCCTTATTTCAGCTCTTCTTTAAAACGGTAAGGGGTGTTATTCTTTCTTATTCATGAAGAGAACTGTTGTTATTCCATTTCTTATTATTCTGTTGGAATAACCTGTATACGCGGTCTACCCTATACTTGGTGACATTCTTCTATTATTCTGTTAGAACATCCTGTCTGTGTGTTTTACATCGGACCTGGTTCCGTTTTTATTATTATTCTATTGGAACATTCTATCTGTGTGTTTTACACCGGACCTGGTTCCGTCTTGTTATTATTCTGTTGGAACATCCTGTCTGTGTGTTTTACACCGGACCTGGTTCCATTATTTATTATTCTGTCGGAATATCCTGTCTGTGCGTTTACGCTGGACCTGGTTCCATTATTTATTATTCTGTTGGAATAACCTGTCTGTACGGTCTATCGCATGCCGGGTGATTTCTTTTGTTATTCCATTCTTTATTATACTCAGTTGGTTAAGTTTTGACTTCTATACTCCATGAAATTAGTGGAATATCCTTGATAATTGCGGTTCATCCAGTATCTTTTCATGAAAATATTCTTCTAAGAATTCTTGAATTTTACTCCACAAAGCAGTATCATGTTGACAATTTGGACGTTGTTAATTATTGGATAAATTAATTCTTGAACTTGTTTTATTGAATTCTTATATCATTGTCATCATCCTCATGTTTATAAAATGTTAAAAGTCATCTGTGGCCTGTAGTGCATAGATGGACTTGGTATGATTAGGACCAGGGATTATTCGGTATAATCATGACCATAATGTTACAAATGATGTTGTAAAAGTCCTCATTGGCCCGTAGTGCGTTGATGGACAGTTGTTGGCATGATCATGACCATTAATAAATATACGAATATCCTTGGCCGTAGTGCAGGGGTGATTCGATGATGTGAATTATTTTATTAAGCTGAGTCCCAGCGATCACAGTGTTGAAAAATCTTTTAAATCATAAAAGATAGTAGAGTTTATTTTCTACTTGACTCTTTTAATGGATTGCTTGTTCCGCTGCAGTTAAACTTGATGTCTATTATATTTTATCAGTTTAACATTGTTGAAGGCTAATGATAATTTATTATGCAATATCTTAGTCATAATATTTCTTACTGGGCTAGTTGAGCTCACCCTTTCTTTCACTGTTCTCTTCGGGAAATGAGAACGTAGCTGGGGCAAGTCGGGGAACGGAGTGATGGTCCGAATGATAGTATTAGTTAGTAGTCCTCACTATTCTATGTAATGGTGTGTTAATAAATGTAATAAGGACTCCTTTTGAGTATGAATACTCTCTAGAAGATAATATTTGTATTCAAACTCACAGTTTATGTTTTGTCGTATTGTACACGACAGTTGTATTAGTAAGTTGTATTTGTATTCTGTACTATGTATCTGAAGACCCAAAATGGGTGATGTATACCTAATTTTGGGGGCGTCACAGTTGGTATCAAAGCTTAGGGATATGATCCCTAGCTAAGATGTGAGAATAGAACTAGGAGGGGAGAGACGGGGAATTTCTTCGCTAGTATGACCTACCTAAGTTTATTTGCATGATATTTAATTGGTCGGTCATAATATAAGGATAATATATGACATATCAATTAACTTTTATTTTGTGGCAGTATCTGAAAATGGCATCTGAGAATGTTGAGAATAGCAATGGAGCACATGAGACTGTTGATTCACCACATATCAATAATCAGGATAATGTGCATCAAGAAGGTGACAATCCTCATGCAAACAACAACACTGACCAGATGATGAATGATGGAATGTTCAGAAACTTTATGCAGTTCATGCAACAGCAGGCGAGAGCGGCTCTTGTTCAAAATATAGGTGAAAACACTGAAAACTCTCGGACGGTCACCGCTAAACAGTTCAAGGAGCTGGGACCACCAGAGTTTAAGGGAGAGTCAAAACCACTTATAGCGAAACATGGATAAAGCAGATTACCAAGATATTTAATGTCTTGGGATGCTAAGAGGAGCAAAAGGTTCCCTTTGCCGCCTTTATGTTGCGAGGAGAGGCAGATTACTGGTGGAAATCGATTAAGCGTACTCAACCTGCCGCACTGAAGATGTCTTGGGAGAAGTTCCAAGAGCTGTTCAATGACAAATACTTTTCTGAAAGTGTTTGTCACATGAAGGTGGTGGAGTTCATCAAATTAGAACAGAATAATATGACCGTGTCGCAGTATGAGGCTAAATTTGCTGAGTTGTCCCGGTTTGCATCCCACTTGGTCGATAATGAAGAGCGAATGACGCGAATATTTTTGTGAGGTTTGAAACCTGAGATACGTCAACATCTTATTTCTCATAAACTGTGTTTGTATTCAGATGTTGTGAATAGGGCTCAGTTAGTGGAGCGCGATAACGAGTCAACGCAACCAAAAGAGAGCAGTCGGCAAAATGATAATACCAGTGAGAGCAGTCATCGAAGCGGTGACAACAAGCGTGAAAGGAATCAACAGGCCAGAATTGGTAACCACTTCGGTGGTAATCAGCGCCAAAACAATAAGAATGGTCATTTCAAGAAGAGGAGATTCAACAATGATGGAAAGACGTCAGCACCAGCACCCGTTGTTAAGGAAGGAGAACGACCACCTATCATATGTTTCAAATGCGGAGGGGATGGGCACATCAGTCCAAACTGCGCGATGCCGTCTAAAGCATGTTATAATTGTGGAAGAGATGGTCATTTAGCTCGATTTTGTCGTTTACTAAAAACAAGTTCAGCCAATATGGAGACACCAAAGGCCGTCCCAGAAAAGTCAAAACCGGTAGTGCAAGGGAGAGCGTTTGTTGTGACCTCCCATAAAGGAAGGAACCCGAATGAGGTCATCACGGGTAAGCTTATCATAAACTCTAACGAAGTCTATACTTTATTTGATACCGGTTCTACTCATTCTTTTATTTCTCCTACTTGCGCTCATCGATTAAATTTGACTCCGGAGAAATTAGACTTTGATTTATCTGTTGAAACTCTATTGGGAGAAACCTTCATTACATCCACGGTTTATAAGTCTTGTTTGGTTCAAGTTGGTACCCACACATTACCTGTCGATTTGATTTCATTAAAAATACTTGCATTTGACGTGATTCTAGGGATTGATTGGTTAACTACTCATCATGCAAAAATTGATTGTTTTCGTAAGGTTGTTAGCTTTCATATTCCTAATCGACCTATTATGCGAATTCAAGCAACCAAACCATTAAAATCAATCGCAGTCATCTCAAGCCATAAAGTTATTCGTTTATTGAAAAATGGATGTAAAGCTTTCTTAGCTCATGTCACGGATCTAAACAAAAATACGTCAATTTTGAATGATATTTCTATTGTTAATAAATTCCCTGACGTATTCCCTGAAGAACTTCTTGGCCTACCCCCAGAGCGTGAAATTGAATTTTGTATCGACCTTGAACCCGGTACAAAACCCATTTCCAAAGCCCCATATCGAATGGCTCCTATTGAACTTCAGGAGTTAAAGATCCAACTGCAGAAATTGTTAGACATTGGCTTTATTCGTCCTAGTACTTCTCCTTGGGGTGCTCCTGTGCTATTCGTGAAGAAGAAAGATGGAAGAATGCGACTTTGTATTGATTATCGGGAGTTGAATCATGTCACCATCAAAAACAGGTACCCATTGCCACGTATTGATGACCTATTTGACCAGTTGCAAGGAGCACAATTCTTTTCAAAGATCGATCTTCGTTCTGGATATCATCAGCTGAAGGTTAGAACTGAGGATATCCCAAAGACGACTTTCAGAACTCGGTACGAGCATTATGAATTCCTAGTCATGTCCTTTGGATTGACTAATGCTCCTGCTGCCTTCATGGATATGATGAACCGGGTATTCAAGGAATATTTGGATCAATTTGTGGTCGTCTTTATTGATGACATCCTTATTTATTCCAAAAGCCGTGAAGATCATGAGCAACACTTGAGGCTGGTACTCCAAAAGCTTCGTGTGTAAGACCCCAACTTATTAATGAATAAAATCAAATTTTCTCTAAATATTATTGTGAATAATAAGGGGTTAATTTGATATAATACTTTGGTTATGGGTGAAATGTGCAAATTTTACAAAATAAGCAAGTGGTTATAAAATATTCATTTTGTCGGGGAATATTCGTTTGGTCGTGGAATATTCTTGCTGTCGGGGAATATTCGTATAACGGCGCAGCCTTGTGTGGGCCCCATAACGGAAAGCGATTGGATGAAGAAAATGACAAGTATAATACTGTTGGAATACCCGGTGGTTAAAATACAGTAGCACACGGTATTGCACCAATTATTGATTCTTACGTAAGAAGGCACTACTCAATAATTGTTACAGCAGTTATTTTTCAATATTTTATTTTATTGATTCAATAATTGTTGCGTTGATATTTTATATTATTGTTGTTTCAATAATTATTGCTGCACAGTATTTTTCATTATCAGATCAATATTTCATATTATTTGAATAATATTATTAGATAACATTATTGGCAATGTCTAGAAAGTTCTGTCTAAGAAGAGGTTTGGTCATCTAATTACGCGCCAGTAAGGGGAAATCCTTATTAGAAAGCCCCCTCTTTCCTGGGAACGGCCTGGTTGTCATAAATGTGATTCTGTAATATTATTTGTGAATAATTAATTATTGATTCATATGATAAGGAAATATTTATTTTATGTGGATATAAATGAGGGATATATTTTTGTGGTTAAAAATGAAGGAGTTAATGTTGAGATTTTTATCAGTATTTTTGTTAGAATGGAGGTATTAAAAATCAGGGTTTTTGAGATATTTTGCGGGGGTTATAATTTTTAATCCGACCGTTGGATCGTGGTAATTTTTGGATATGTTATATATATATATAAGTTGAGTATATGTCCACAAATTTTGAACCGTTAAAAATGAACGTATGATTTATTATGAATTTTACGAGATCACTGGTTCAGAAATTGTTGAATTTTCGGAGTTTATCATTTTGATGGAAAATTCTAGAATTGGTGGGCCCCACTCTTGGTTGGTGAAGAAATGTGTTGAGATTTTTATTCAAATGTGGTGGGTGGGAATAGTAGCATGTAAAGCCATCAGGTTGCAGGTTAAGTCTGCTTCGGCGTGCTAACATTTTCCTATAAATAGAGGACTAAGTTAGAATTGAAAATCACACCAGAAACAAGTTTTCTCTCTTTCTCTCTCTAGATTATTGAGTATATTTTGTGAGTATTTAGATACTTTGAGAGTTTCTATTTATCAGAGCAAGTTTCTTTCAGCCTTATACCGGTATTCCGACCAGAAGTACTGATATTTTGAGGTAAGGGATATTATTTTCTTCTTAATGATATTATTTTCTTCAATATCATTATGCTGAAATATTGATATGAGTTTTTATCAAATTTGGAACTTTTTGTGTCGGGGTTACTATTCACGTATACGACACTATTCACGTATACGGCACTATTCACGAATACGGCACTATTCACCGAAAAATAAAAATTTTTTCTTTTTGTCCAAGATGTCTATTATGGTTACTATCTTTGATTGTATCCATGTTTTGATCTTTATTTTTGAATTCTGCTTCACAATTGATTATTATGAAGTATTATTGATCTTGGATAAACTGTTATACGAATTCCTAATATTTGTCCTTTTGTCTCACTGGATTCGTTCTCTTTAAGATATTTTTCATCATCCTCAGTCCTAAATGATGATATTACTGAATATCTTTGGCCTGTAGTGCAAAGATGTATGATTACTTGATGAATATCTTTGGCCTGTAGTGCAAAGATGAACAGGTGTTGAGATGAACATGACTGACAGGTGATACAAATGAATATCTTTGGCCTGTAGTGCAAAGATGAATATTTGGATAAAGATGATTATTAATTGATGTTACAGGGATAAAATATTGATGATGGACTTTTAAATCTTAGAAGATAGTAGAATTCTTTCTCTACTTGACTCTTCTAATGGTTTGCTGTTTCCGCTGCAGTTGTTGATCTAAAACTTGTTGTCGATTATATTCTATCAGATTTTTCCCTGTTGAAGACTAACGATAATTTGTTGTATATTATCTTAGTCATAATATTCTTTACTGGGCTAGTTGAGCTCACCCTTTTCCTTTTTGTTCCATTTTTTCTTCTCAGGAGGTGAGAACATAGCAGGATCTAGTCGGGGTATGGAGTGATGGTTCTAGAAAGATGTTTTAGCAGTCCTCACTATTTCTGTAAAATAGTGTTTGAATAATTATAATGAGGATTTATTTGAGTGTGGATATTGTCCAGAAGACAATATTTGTATTTAAACTCACAGTATGTGTTGTCGTATTTTGCACGACAATTGTATTATTGAAGTTGTAGTTTGCTTTCTGCACCATGTATTTGGCGACTCAGAATGGGTGTTGTATACCTATTTTGGGGGCGTCACAGTTGGTATCAGAGCTTAGGGATATGATCCCTGGCTGAGATGTGAGACAAGAACTAGGAGGGGAGAGACGGAAAATTCCTTCGCTAGTATGACCTGACTAAGTTTATTTGGTGTTTATTTGGTCGGTCAGAGTATAGGGATAATATATGACATGAATATTAACCCTTGTTTTGTGACAGTATTTGAGAATGGCAGCAGAGAACGTTAACAATGAAGTGAATGAGACTGTGGAGACACCTTTAATCACCACCTAGGGGAACGTGCAACAGGAAGGCAATAATCCTCCTGTAAACAACGTTACCGAGCAAACGATGAATGATGGAATGTTTAGGAGCTTTTTGCAGTTCATTCAAAATCAGACGAGGGAGACTCGTGTGCAGAATATAGGTGGAAATGATAACAACGCGCGGTTTATCACAGCCAAGCAGTTCAAAAAATTGGGACCACCAGAATTTAAGGGAAAGCCGGATCCGATCATGGCGAAAACGTGGGTCAAGCAAATTACCAAGATATTCGATGTCTTAGGATGCACGGAGGAACCAACTTTAATCGATAAAGTTAAAGCTGCTCAAGCTACAGACCTGGAACTGATGCGTATGAGGAAGAAAGTGCAAGAAGGTGCTATGCCGGAAGCAAGAATCGATGAAGAAGGAATACTTCGAGTCAACTCCAGACTTTGTGTTCCTAACAACCTTGATTTAAAGTATGAAATCATGATGGAGGCGCACAACACACCGTTTGCAATCTTTCCTGGAAGTACCAAAATGTATCATGATCTTCGTCATACATTTTGGTGGAGCAATATGAAGAGAGAGATAGCGTTGTTTATCTCAAGGTTTCTAACTTGTCAACGAGTCAAAGCGGAGCATCAAGTACCAAAAGGTCCATTGCAACCACTTGAAATTCCAGAATGGAAGTGGGAGCACATTACCATGGATTTCGTTACCGGTCTTTCTAAGGTTTCTCAAGGTATAGATGCGATTTGGGTTATTGTTGATAGATTGACCAAGTCTGCTCATTTCCTACTGATACGAGAAACTTATACACTTGAACGTCTTACTCGTATGTACATAAACGAGATTGTAAGACTGCTCAGTATGCCAGTATCCATAGTTTCTGATCGAGATCCAAGATTCACTTCACGATTTTGGGTTAGTTTACAAAAAGCTATGGGCACAGATTTACGATTTAGTTCGGCATATCATCCTCAGACGGACGGACAATCAGAGAGGACTATTCAAACTCTAGAAGATTTATTAAGACTCTGTGTCTTTGACTTCAAGGGAAGTTGGGACAAGTTCTTACCATTGGTGGAGTTTTCCTACAACAACAATTATCAAGCAAGTATTGGCATGGCTCCATTCGAAGCATTGTATGGAAGAAAATATCGTTCTCCAGTATGCTGGGATGAGGTGGGTGAAGCAACGTTGTTGGGACCGGAGTTGGTACGTATGACTACAGAAAAGATTCAAACGATCCGACAACGTATAAAAACCTCACAAGATCGACGAAAGAGTTATGTTGATCTTCATCGAAAGGACGTGGAATTTGATATAGAAGATCATGTGTTCTTACGTGTTGCTCCATGGAAAGGAGTTACGAGATTTAGAAAGAGAGAAAAGCTCAATTCTCGATTTATCGGTCAATTTTTAATCTTCGATCGAGTAGGAACTGTGGCTTATAGACTCGCTTTACCGCCAAGTATGTCTCGTGTTCATAACGTTTTTCACATATCCATGTTACGCAAATATATGGAAGACCCGAACCACATTATTGAGTTAGAACCGGATGAAATAGCGGAGGATTTGACGTATGAAGAAGTTCCTGTTCAAATCTTGGATAAGAAGGAACATATTCTACGCTCCAAGGTTATACCTCAAGTCAAAGTTTTGTGGAGAAACCACGATGTTGAGGAAATGACTTGGGAGTTAGAAACTGAAACGAAATCAAGGTATCCTTACCTCTTCGACATACCAGGTACGTACCCTAATTTCGAGGGCAAAATTTCATAAGAAGAGGAGGTTGTAAGACCCCAACTTTTATAAATAAAGATGAATTTTTTATAAATATTATTTTTGAATATTATGGAGTTAATTTGATATAATGTTATAGTTGTGGGTAATATTTATAAATTTTGTAAAGTACGCAAGTTGTTATATAATATTCGATTGGTCGGGGAATATTCATTTTAATAGGGAATATTCGTACAACGGCATAATCATTGGTGGACCCCACAACAAAATTATTGTCGGATTGAGAAAATGACAAAAATATTTTATTAAAAATAACGGCGGAAGTTTTACCATTGATACTGTTGAACTACTCGGTAGTAAAAGTACAGTAATACGTGTGGTTGCATAGTAGCACACGGTATTGATTATTAATGCTTATGTGAGAAATCACTCAGTTTGATTCAATTATTGTCAGTTAATAATATGAATTATTTAGCGATAATGACGTTTTGTTTTATTTGTATTATTAACGTAATAAAACAGAAACATCTTTTTATATAAAACAGAATACTTTATTAGAGTTATTCTATAAATAGAATATATTATATTTTATTTAAATGATTTTTCTTTAAATATGGACCGTCAGATTAAAGTAATCAATCTGGACCGTTCATGGATTAGTTACTATGCATTCTATTTTTCTATAAATAACAGCTCATTCCTTCATTATTTCTTACGAATTCACTGAACACTATAGAGAGAAACTATAGAGAGAGAGAAGAAGAGTATTCTGCTACTTAACTACTTCCTTATTTCAGCTCTTCTTTAAAACGGTAAGGGGTGTTATAATCCACATCATCGAATCACCCCTGCACTATGGCCAAGGATATTCGTATATTCATTAATGATCATGATCATGCCAACAACTGTCCATCAATGCACTACGGGCCAATGAGGACTTTTACCACATCATTTGTAACATTACGGTCATGATTATACTGAATAATCCCCGGTCATAATCATACCAAGTCCATCTATGCACTACAGGCCACAGATGACTTTCAACATTTTATAAACATGAGGATGATGACAAGGATATAAGAATTCAATAAAACAAGTTAAAATCATGTTTAAATGTTGGGTATTGTTCATACAATGTATGCAATTTCTCTGGAAATTTGTTGCTAATATGCCATGTGCAAAGACCATGGTGTGTTTCTGGAAGAACCTTAGCAATCGCATTGCTCATTGCTTTGTCCTGATCAGTGATAATGGTAACCGGTGCCTTGTTGTTCATCGCTTGAAGCCAACTTTCAAAAACCCATACAAAAGTATCCTCTGTTTCGTCCTGAATCAGTGCAAAACCAAACAAAATAGAATGATAATGATGATTTACCCCCGTGAACGGAATAAACGGCATAGAATACTTATTCGTTCGATAAGTTGTATCAAATGTCACTATATCCCCAAAATTTTTGTAAGCTATCATCGCTCGATAATCTATCCACAAGATACATTCGATGCGATTATATTCATCTCGTTTAATATCGTAAAAAAATAGAAGATTTTCCGCCGAGAGTTTTTTCAAGTATTGCAATGCTGCTTGGGCATCGTTTGAATCTATTATGTCACACCTTATATCTCGTACAACATTCTGAATATCCTTATCACTGAAACCGACATTTTCCACCCCTCCTCCTATTTGACTAAATACATTCATCATTTTACTTGGCCCAACTCCAGCCCTTGTGAAAGTTTCGATTAAACTTCGAGCAACAGGAGTAATATTTTTCTGTGTTTGAATGAAATTTTTCTTGCTCGGAGTCACCAAATTATGATTGTGAGACAGCTCAATTTTTGAAACTTTCCAGGTATCTTCATTCTTTAGGTGAACAACAAACATTCTAGCTTTGCATAACGTCCGACCTATAGAATCTCTTTTTCTTTTGACCTTACTACCATCAACTTCATCAACGTCTTGTTTCTTTTTTTTACATGGTTTTCTAGGTTTCTTACATGTAAAAAGTCAGTTGGACAAATTGTTGGAGTGAGCATATTTATGAGTTGCCCCAATTTTTATTTCAAATCCACAACTACGTGCATATGTTCTATAAAATTCTTCCGCCTCTTGGATACTAGAAAAAATCTGACCCTCATATGGACTTTTTGAAACGCTAATATGCGATTGGTTCGTGTTATGAACACCAATATTATCCATGTCAATATTATCATGAGAAGAACTTGAAGAACTTGAATTAAACATGTCTTCAGCCATAATTGAGAACTTACCAGGATGATTTTGACTTGCAAAGCTTTGCTTGATGAATTGCGCAGCTTTCTTCCTTAATATTTTTTTGGAGGATATTTCAAATAAATTTTCAGGAATAAATTTGATAATAATAAAATTTGATAGCATCATATTTGTTTTAGCCATATTTTATTCATACTCGACACCCTGATACAAATCCGGTTCATTCCTTATGTGATATCCCTTTGATATGGATTGCAATCGTTTGCTTTCCTTGTGAAATTGGATTGCGTAGGCTTTCCTTGTGATACAGGATTGCATATGATTGTTAAGGTGTCACACGTCGTATAAGTAATACATTCAGAGACAAACTCTAACACTGGTGGCTTGGGGAAAGATTGGAATTCAAAATAATTTTTGTGGTACGCTAGTCCAACTAGCGTACGTAGATATCAAATTTTTGTGGTACACTGGTTCGACTGGAGTACGGCAAGTTGGTTTTTTAATCAAGACCCTTCATTTATGGAACGGACGACTAAGATGTTATTTGCCCAATTTGGATCCATAGCAAATACTTGCTATGGATCATATCCCTATATATATATATATATATATATATATATATATATATAGAGTGAATTGATATTTTCACAAATAAATTTAATAATTTCATAAGTTTTTTCTCACATAAATAGTAAGTGGGGTTCACTCTCATGTGAGAGATCTTGTAAAACTACTATTTTCTCTTATAAAAATATCAATCCCCCTGTATAAACTATTTGTATTTCATAAAATATATACAATAATTGAATATATATATATATATATATATATATATATATATATATATATATATATATACACATTTACATGCTTATCTAAAGCATACCTCTTAAATAACATATTTTTATTAAAATTACGTCGTTTTAGAAATTCTTTTAAAAAACAAGATAATATTAAAAGAGAATAATCTCACTTGTTTTTCTTTTATTTATAAAAATAAAAGTATGTTATTTAAGAGATATGTTTTATATCCGTACAAAAATGCATGCATGAATGATATACTTTAATTAGGAAGGATCAAGAGCATTTCTCATATCGAGCACTCCTCCTAAAATAACAATCCTTTATTAAAATTACGTTGTTTTGGAGATTCTTAAAAGAGAGTGGTCCCGCTTGTTTTTCCTTTTATTTATAAAAATGTCACCCGTGGCTCCACTTATTTTTTAAAAGAATCTCCAAAACGACGTAATTTTAAGAGTAAAATACAAAAATGAGTACCACTGTACTCTTAGCATATTTGGATATTGCGGCCCTTTTTTTTGTCAATGCAAAACAAAATATCTACTATATAAAATTTTGGATAAGAAACTTTTATGTGACAACTGGGCATTTCTATCCTCCGTGACAATGATAACATATAAAGTAAGTCAAACTAAGACTAAGAAATTCGCTTCGATTAAGATTTGAACTCAAAACATTAACCTTGTAACTTTAAGCAAGTGTCAAACTGAGATACATGTTATAATTTCAATTAAAACAACATAAATTTTAATTAATTAATTAATGTGCCTATTTAACGTTTTATCTTCAAATTCTCTAACTGTTCTTTACAAAGACCAATCGACCACCCAAAAAATGACATTTTTCATATAACAATTTTAATATTAAAATTTAATTTTATACGATAATTATGCCTAAATGTGTCCAAAATACATACTATCAATGTAAGATCCCGAATTTTTTTTATAAAATAGAATTTCCTCTAATTATTATTTTAGAATATTATAGTGTGAATTTGATATAATGTTATAGTTGTGGGTAATGTTTGCAAATTTTGTAAAATAAGCAAGTGATTATAAAATATTCATTTTTGTCGGAGAATATTCATTTGATCATAGAATATTCTTGTTGTCGGGGAATATTCGTACGACGACACCATCATTGGTGGACCCCACAACGGAATAACTGTCAGAGTTAGAAAATGACAGAAATATCTTTTTATAAAAATAACGGCGAAATTTTTACCGTTAAACTGTTGAAATACCCGGTGATAAAAGTACAATAATATGCGTGGTTGCATAATATCACACGGTATTGATTATTGATGCTTACGTTAGAAGCCACTCATTTTATTCAATTATTGTTACAGTTGTTGATGCATAAAATCTCTCATATTATTGATTCAATTATTGTCATAGTATCATTTGCATAATATTTATTATTAGTAAATCAATAATTAAGACGACAAAGTTATTCATATTATTATTTGCAATATTGACAATGTCTAGAAAGTTCTGTCGAATAGAGGTTTGGTCACCTAATTGCGCGTCAATAGGGAGAAATCCTTATCGAAAAGCCCCCTCTTTCTTGGGAATGATATGGTTGTTAAATATTGTGAGTTATAATATTAATGATAAATAATTGTTAATAGATTAAAAATGTGTTTATTAAAGATAAATGATTTGTGGTAATTATTTATTCAATTTTTGATATAAATAGAGGTGATTGTTATGAGGTGTTTGTTATAAGTTTGACTTATTATTCCATGAGGAGATATGCTAATTTTTCAGACCGTTGGTTGAAGTTATAATAGTAAATCAATATGGATCGTTGGTTGAAGATATAATAGTAAATCAATATGGACCGCTAGTGAAAAGTTATGATAGTAAATCAATATGGATCGCTAGTTTAAAGTTTTAATAGTAAATCATTATGGACCGTTGCTTTAAGTTTTAATAGTAAATCAATATGGACCGTCCGTTTAAAAGAAAATTAATCTGGGCTGTTCATGAATTAGTTACTATTCAATCATTCTTCCTATAAATAGAAGCTCATTCCTTCATTATTTCTTACGAATTCACTAAAACTCTAGAGAGAGAAACTATAGAGAGAAAAAAGAGGAGTATTCTGCTACTACCCTACTTCAGTATTCAATCTTCTACTAAGGTAAGGGGTGTTATTTATTTCATATTCGCTTACGATATTATTTTTCGTATTCGTAAGGAATATTATTTTTGTTCAACATTCGTAAGGAATATTATTTGTTGTATTCGTAAGGGGTATTATTTCTTTCGTATTCATGAAGAGAGTTATTTTCTTTCAATACTCGTAAGGGTTGTTATTCCATTCTTTATTATTCTGCTGGAATAACCGGTCTACGCGGACTACCGCATGCATGGTGAAATTTTTTGTCATTCCATTCTTTATTATTCTGTGGGAATAACCTGTCTACGTGGACTACCGCATGTATGGTGAAATCTTTTGTTATTTCATTCTTTATTATTCTGTGGGAATAACCTGTCTACGCGGACAACCGCATGCCTGGTGAATAACCCTTCGTATTCAATTGTTATTAAATTGTGAAAATAACCTGTCTACGAGGACTACCTCATGACAGGTGAAAATCTATTTACAATTTCGTATATTATTTCCTTTCATATTCTTAAATCTAAACTTACTATGGTAAGTATTGCTTCTATAATTCCTGAAATTAGTGGAATATCCTTGAGTTTTGCCCTTCATCCAGTATCGTTTCATTTGGAATATTGATCTGAACTTTCTTATTAAATATCAATATTTTTACTCGGGGTACTATTCATGGATTACTATTCACTTAAATATTATTCACCCGAAAATTCGGGGTACTTTTCATACCGAGTTACTATTCACGGGTTACTATTCACTCAGGTATTAATCACTCGGGTATTCGGGGCATTTTTCATGTCGGGGTACTATTCCTGAAGTACTATTCACGGGGTACTATTCATGACAAAAATTGATTTCTTTTCTGTCCAAGATTATTTTTGATAAATGAATATTATTCTTGAATTTTACTCCACAAAGCAGTATCATGTTGACAATTTGGATATTTTAAAGCTCTAGATAAATTTAAAGTCTTTAATATTTATCATTTATCTCGTTTGATTGAATTCTTATATCATTGTCATCATTCTCATACTTATATTGTAATAAAAGTCATCTGTAGATTACGTGCGTAGATGTACTATTGATTGGTATGATTATGACCAGGAATTATTCGGTATAATCATGACCGTAATGTTACAAATGATGTGATAAAAGTCATCATTGGCCCGTAGTGCATTGATGGACAGTTGTTGGTATAATCATGACCATTGATGATTACATGAATATCTTTGGCCCTTAGTGCAGGGATGATTCGATGATGTGATTTATTTATTAAGCTGAGTCTCAGCGATAAAGTTGATGAAAAACTTTTTAAATCATAAAAGATAGTAGATATCATGCTCTACTAAATTCTTCCAATGGATTGCTTGTTCCGCTGCAATTAAACTTGATGTTTATTATATTTTATCAGTTTAACACTGTTGAAGGCTAACAATAATTTATTCTGCATTGTCTTAGTCATAATATTTATTACTGGGTTAGTTGAGCTCACCCTTTTACTTTCATTGTTCTCTTCAGGAAATGAGAATATAGCTGGGACTAGTCAGGGAACAAAGTGATGGTCCGAGATGGTGCATTAGTAGTCCTCACTATTCTGTAAAATAGTGTAATAATAATTGTAATGAGGACTCCATTGAGTGTGGATATTGTCTAGAAGGCAATATTCTTGTTTAAACTCTCAGCTATGTTTATCGTATTTTACACGACAGTTGTATAATTAAGTTTGTAGTTGTATTCTGTACCATGTATTTGGCGACTCAGAATAGGTGATGTATACCTATTTTGGGGGCGTCACAGTTGGTATCAAAGCTTAGGGATATGATCCCTGGCTGAGATGTGAGACTAGAACTAGGAGGGAAGAGACGGAAAATTCATTCGCTAGTATGACCTACCTAAGTTTATTTGGTATTTATTTGGTCGGTCAGAGTATAGGGATAATATGTGGTATGTCAATTAAACCTTGTTTTATGGCAGTGTTTGAAAATGGCATATGAAAATGTTTAGATAGGCAATGAAGCACATGAGACCGTTGAGTTATCAACGATCAATACCCAGGATAATGTGCATCAGGAAGGCAATAATCCTCAGGTAAACAACAACACCGACCAGATGATGAACGATGGGATGTTCAAAGGCTTTCTGCAATATATGTAACATCAGGTGAGAGAGACTCATGTCTAAAATGTAGGTAAAAACACTGGCAACTCTTGGATGGTCATCGCTAAGCAGTTCAAGGAGCTGGGACCAACAGAGTTTGCGGGAAAGCCAGAACCACTTAAGGCGAAGACGTGAATAAATCAGATCACCAAGATATTTGATGTCTTGGGATGCTCCGAGGAGCAAAAGGTTTCCTTTGTCACCTTCATATTGCGAGGAGAGGAAGAATACTGGTGGAAATCAGTAAAACGTACTCAACCTGCCGCATTGAAGATGTCTTGGGAGAAGTTCTAAAAACTGTTCAACGACAAGTACTTTTCCAAAAGTATTCGTCACATGAAGGAGGTAGAGTTTATCAAACTGGAGCAAAACAATATGACCGTGTCAAAGTACGAAGCTAAGTTTACCGAGTTGTCCCGGTTTCCGTCCCACTTGGTTGATAATAAGGAGAGAATGACATGGATGTTTCTAAGAGGTTTGAAACCTGAGATACGTTAATACCTAATTTCTCACAAATTGTGTTTGTATTCAGATGTTGTAAATAGGGCTCAGTTATTGGAGCGCGATAATGAGCCAACCCAACCAACAGATAATGACCAACAACATGATAATAATCGTACCAGTGGCAATGACCATCGGAACAATGATAACCATCGTGGAAGAAATTATTATGCCAGAAATGGTAACCACTTCGATGGTAATCATGGCCAAGATAATAGAAGTGAAAATTTTAAGAAGAGAAAATTCAATAATGATAGAAAGACGTCAGCACCAGCACCTGTTGTTAAGGAAGGAGAACGACCGCCGGTCGTATGTTACAAATGCGGAGGGGAGGGACACATCAGTCCAAACTGTACGCAGTAGTCCAAAGCATGTTACAATTGTGGAAGAGAAGGTCACCTTGCCCAATTTTGTATTGCACCGAAGTCAAGTCCAGCTAGGATGGAGGCATCAAAGGACGTCCCAGACAAGACAAAATCGGTAGTTCAAGGGAGAGCGTTTGTCGAAACCTCCCAAAAAGCGAGGAATCCGAACGAGGTGATCACGGGTAAGCTAATCATAAACTCTAGCAAAATCTATATCTTATTTGATACAGGTTCTACCAATTCTTTTATTTCTCCTACTTGCGCTCAACGTTTAAATTTGACTCCGGAGAAATTAAACTTTGACTTATCTATTGAAACTCCGTTGGGAGAAACCTTCATTACATCCACTGTTTATAAGTCTTGTTTGATCCAAATCGGCACTCGCACATTACCTGCCGATCTTATTTCGTTGAAATTACTTGCGTTTGATGTGATTTTAGGGATTGATTGGTTAACTACTCATCATCCAAAAATTGATTGTTTTCTTAAAGTTGTTAGCTTTCATATTCTTAACCAACCTATTATTCGAATTCAAGCAACCAATCCACTAAAGTCAATCACTGTCATATCAAGTCATAAAGCTATTCGTTTATTGAAAAGCGGATTTCAAGCTTTCTTAGCCCATGTCACAGATTTAAACAAAAATACGTCAGATTTGAATGATATTCCTATTGTTAATAAATTTCCTGACGTATTCCCTGAAGACTTCCTTGCCTACCCCCAGGGCGTGAAATAGTGACCCATGTGATGATATCAGATATACGAGTAGAATCGACCTTAATCGATAAATTTAAAGTTGCTCAAGCTACAGACCTAGAGCTGATAAAAATGAAGAAAAAGGTGCAAGAAGTCATTATTCCAAAAGCGAGAATCGACGATGTGAGAAAAGATCAAACCTTCAATTTTTGGTCTATTTAAAATACTCGATCGAGTAGGAACTATAGCCTATAGACTCGTTTTATCGCTAAGTATGTCTCGTGTTCATAACTTGTTTCACATATCCATGCTACGTAAATATGTGAAAGACTTGAATCATATTATCGAATTAGAGCCGGACGAGGTAGTCGAAGATTTAACGTACGAGGAGGTACCAGTCGAGATTTTGGATAGGAAGGAGCATGTCCAACGCACAAAGGTTATACCACAACTCAAAGTTTTGTGGAGGAACTATGCTATTGAGAAAATGACGTGGAATTTGGAATTAGAAATGAAAGCGAGGTACCCTCACATTTTCGAAACACCAGCTACGCACGTCAATTTTGAGGACGAAATTTCATAAAGAGGGGAGGTTGTAAGACCCCGATTTTTTTTTATAAAATGGAATTTCCTCTAATTATTATTTTGAAATATTATGGTGTGGATTTGATATAATGTTATAGTTGTGGGTAATGTTTATAAATTTTGTAAAATAAGCAAGTGGTTATAAAATATTTATTTTTGTCGGGAAATATTTGTACGACGACACCATCATTGGTGGACCCCACAACAGAATAACTGTCGGAGTTAGAAAATGACAGAAATATCTTTTTATAAAAATAACGGCGAAAGTTTTACTGTTAAACTGTTGAAATACCCGGTGGTAAAAGTACAATAATACGTGTGGTTGCATAGTAGCACACGGTATTGATTATTGATACTTACGTAAGAAGCCACTCAGTTTATTCAATTATTACTACAGTAGTTGCTGCATAATATCTGTAAGACCCCAAATTATTAATAAATAAAATTTAATTTCCTCTATTTATTATTTTGAAATAGTAAGGGTTAAATTGATTAATGAGGTTAGTTATGGGTAAAATGCGTAAATATTTTAAATAAGCAAGTGGTTATAAAATATTCATTGTTGTCGGGAAATATTCGTTTGGTCGTGGAATATTCTTCTTGTCGAGAAATATTCGTACAACGGCGCAGTCTTTTGTGGGCCCCATAACGAAAAGTGATTAGATGAAGAAAACGACAAGTATAAGTTCTTTATAAATAACGGCGTAGTAGTTACCGTTAATACTGTTGAAATGCCCGGTGGTTAAAACACAGTAATACGCGTTGTTGCACAGTAGCACACGGTATTTGTGACGCCCCCAAAATAGGTCCAATCCACCCAACTTATTCTGAGCCGCCAAATACATGGTACAGAAATAACTACAACTTCACTAATACAATTGTCGTGCAAAATGCGACAACACATAAACTGTGAGTTTAAATACAAATATTGTCTTCTAGACAATATTCACACTCAAATAAGTCATCATTACAATTATTGATACACTATTTTACAAAATAGTGAGGACTACTAAAACAACTGTTGTAAGACCCCAACTTTTATAAATAAAGATGAATTTTCTATAAATATCATTTTTGAATATTATGGAGTTAATTTGATATAATGTTATAGTTGTGGGTAATATTTATAAATTTTGCAAAGTACGTAAGTTGTTATATAATATTCGATTGGTCGGGGAATATTCATTTTAACAGAGAATATTCGTACAACGGCACAATCATTGGTGGACCCCACAACAGAATTATTGTCGGATTGAGAAAACGACAAAAATATTTTAATAAAAACGGCGGAAGTTTTACCATTGATACTGTTGAACTACTCGGTAGTAAAAGTACAGTAATACTTGTGGTTGCATAGTAGCACACGGTATTGATTATTAATGCTTATGTGAGAAGTCACTCAGTTTGATTCAATTATTGTCAGTTAATAATATGAATTATTTAGCGATAATGAAGTTTTATTTTATTCGTATTATTAACGTAATAAAACAGAAACATCTTTTTATATAAAACAGAATACTTTATTAAAGTTATTCTATAAATAGAATATATTATATTTTATTTAAAAGATTTTTCTTTAAATATGGACCGTCAGATTAAAGTAATCAATCTGGACCGTTCATGGATTAGTTACTATGCATTCTATTTTTCTATAAATAACAGCTCATTCCTTCATTATTTCTTACGAATTCACTGAACACTATAGAGAGAAACTATAGAGAGAGAGAAGAAGAGTATTCTGCTACTTAACTACTTCCTTATTTCAGCTCTTCTTTAAAACGGTAAGGGGTGCTATTCTTTCTTATTCATGAATAGAACTGTTGTTATTCCATTTCTTATTATTCTGTTGGAATAACCTGTATACGCGGTCTACCCTATACTTGGTGACATTCTTCTATTATTCTGTTGGAACATCCTATCTGTATGTTTTACACCGGACCTGGTTCCGTTTTTATTATTATTCTGTTGGAACATTCTGTCTGTGTGTTTTACACCGGACCTGGTTCCGTCTTGTTATTATTCTGTTGGAACATCCTGTCTGTGTGTTTTACACCGGACCTGGTTCCATTATTTATTATTCTGTCGGAATATCCTGTCTGTGTGTTTACGCTGGACCTGGTTCCATTATTTATTATTCTGTTGGAATAACCTGTCTGTACGGTCTATCGCATGCCGGGTGATTTCTTTTGTTATTCCATTCTTTATTATACTCAGTTGGTTAAGTTTTGACTTCTATACTCCATGAAATTAGTGGAATATCCTTGATAATTGCGGTTCATCCAGTATCTTTTCATGAAAATATTCTTCTAAGCATTCTTGAATTTTACTCCACAAAGCAGTATCATGTTGACAATTTGGACGTTGTTAATTCTTGGATAAATTAATTCTTGAACTTGTTTTATTGAATTCTTATATCATTGTCATCATCCTCATGTTTATAAAATGTTAAAAGTCATCTGTGGCCTGTAGTGTATAGATGGACTTGGTATAATTATGACCAGGGATTATTCGGTATAATCATGACCGTAATGTTATAAATGATGTTGTAAAAGTCCTCATTGGCCCGTAGTGCGTTGATGGACAGTTGTTGGCATGATCATGACCATTAATAAATATACGAATATCCTTGGCCGTAGTGCAGGGGTGATTCGATGATGTGAATTATTTTATTAAGCTGAGTCCCAGCGATCACAGTGTTGAAAAACCTTTTAAATCATAAAAGATAGTAGAGTTTATTTTCTACTTGACTCTTTTAATGGATTGCTTGTTCCGCTGCAGTTAAACTTGATGTCTATTATATTTTATCAGTTTAACATTGTTGAAGGCTAATGATAATTTATTATGCAATATCTTAGTCATAATATTTCTTACTGGGCTAGTTGAGCTCACCCTTTCTTTCACTGTTCTCTTCGGGAAATGAGAACGTAGCTGGGGCAAGTCGGGGAACGGAGTGATGGTCCGAATGATAGTATTAGTTAGTAGTCCTCACTCTTCTATGTAATGGTGTGTTAATAAATGTAATAAGGACTCCTTTTGAGTATGAATACTCTCTAGAAGATAATATTTGTATTCAAACTCACAGTTTATGTTTTGTCGTATTGTACACGACAGTTGTATTAGTAAGTTGTATTTGTATTCTGTACTATGTATCTGAAGACCCAAAATGGGTGATGTATACCTATTTTTGGGGGCGTCACAGTTGGTATCAAAGCTTAGGGATATGATCCCTGGCTAAGATGTGAGAATAGAACTAGGAGGGGAGAGACGGGGAATTCCTTCGCTAGTATGACCTACCTAAGTTTATTTTCATGGTATTTAATTGGTCGGTTATAATATAAGGATAATATATGACATATCAATTAACTTTTATTTTGTGGCAGTATCTGAAAATGGCATCTGAGAATGTTGAGAATAGCAATGGAGCACAGGCGACTGTTGATTCACCACATATCAATAATCAGGATAATGTGCATCAGGAAGGTGACAATCCTCATGCAAACAACAACACTGACCAGATGATGAATGATGGAATGTTCAGAAACTTTATGCAGTTCATGCAACAGCAGGCGAGAGCGGCTCTTGTTCAAAATATAGGTGAAAACACTGAAAACTCTCGGACGGTCACCGCTAAACAGTTCAAGGAGCTGGGACCACCAGAGTTTAAGGGAGAGTCAAAACCGCTTATAGCGGAAACATGGATAAAGCAGATTACCAAGATATTTAATGTCTTGGGATGCTCCGAGGAGCAAAAGGTTCCCTTTACCGCCTTTATGTTGCGAGGAGAGGCAGATTACTGGTGGAAATCGATTAAGCGTACTCAACCTGCCGCACTGAAGATGTCTTGGGAGAAGTTCCAAGAGCTGTTCAATGACAAATACTTTCCCGAAAGTGTTTGTCACATGAAGGAGGTGGAGTTCATCAAATTAGAACAGAATAATATGATCGTGTCGCGGTATGAGGCTAAATTTGTTGAGTTGTCCCGGTTTGCATCCCACTTGGTCGATAATGAAGAGCGAATGACGCGAATATTTTTGCGAGGTTTGAAACATGAGATACGTCAACATCTTATTTCTCATAAACTGTGTTTGTATTCAGATGTTGTGAATAGGGCTCAGTTAGTGGAGCGCGATAACGAGTCAACGCAACCAAAAGAGAGCAGTCGGCAAAATGATAATACCAGTGAGAGCAGTCATCGAAGCGGTGACAACAAGCGTGAAAGGAATCAACAGGCCAGAATTGGTAACCACTTCGGTGGTAATCAGGGCCAAAACAATAAGAATGGTCATTTCAAGAAGAGGAGATTCAATAATAATGGAAAGACGTCAGCACCAGCACCCGTTGTTAAGGAAGGAGAACGACCACCTATCATATGTTTCAAATGTGGAGGAGAGGGGCACATCAGTCCAAACTGCGCGATGCCGTCTAAAGCATGTTATAATTGTGGAAGAGATGGTCATTTAGCTCAATTTTGTCGTTTACTAAAAACAAGTTCAGCCAATATGGAGACACCAAAGGCCGTCCCAGAAAAGTCAAAACCGGTAGTGCAAGGGAGAGCGTTTGTTGTGACCTCCCATAAAGGAAGGAACCCGAATGAGGTCATCACGGGTAAGCTTATCATAAACTCTAACGAAGTCTATACTTTATTTGATACCGGTTCTACTCATTCTTTTATTTCTCCTACTTGCGCTCATCGATTAAATTTGACTCCGGAGAAATTAGACTTTGATTTATCTGTTGAAACTCTATTGGGAGAAACCTTCATTACATCCACGGTTTATAAGTCTTGTTTGGTTCAAGTTGGTACCCACACATTACCTGTCGATCTGATTTCATTAAAAATACTTGCATTTGACGTGATTCTAGGGATTGATTGGTTAACTACTCATCATGCAAAAATTGATTGTTTTCGTAAGGTTGTTAGCTTTCATATTCCTAATCGACCTATTATGCGAATTCAAGCAACCAAACCATTAAAATCAATCGCAGTCATCTCAAGCCATAAAGCTATTCGTTTATTGAAAAACGGATGTAAAGCTTTCTTAGCTCATGTCACGGATCTAAACAAAAATACGTCAATTTTGAATGATATTTCTATTGTTAATAAATTCCCTGACGTATTCCCTGAAGAACTTCCTGGCCTACCCCCAGAGCGTGAAATTGAATTTTGTATCGACCTTGAACCCGGTACAAAACCCATTTCCAAAGTCCCATATCGAATGGCTCCTATTGAACTTCAGGAGTTAAAGATCCAACTGCAGAAATTGTTAGACATTGGCTTTATTCGTCCTAGTACTTCTCCTTGGGGTGCTCCTGTGCTATTCGTGAAGAAGAAAGATGGAAGTATGCGACTTTGTATTGATTATCGGGAGTTGAATCATGTCACCATCAAAAACAGGTACCCATTGCCACGTATTGATGACCTGTTTGACCAGTTGCAAGGAGCACAATTCTTTTCAAAGATCGATCTTCGTTCTGGATATCATCAGCTGAAGGTTAGAACTGAGGATATCCCAAAGACGACTTTCAGAACTCGGTACGAGCATTATGAACTCCTAGTCATGTCCTTTGGATTGACTAATGCTCCTGCTGCCTTCATGGATATGATGAACCGGATATTCAAGGAATATTTGGATCACTTTGTGGTCGTCTTTATTGATGACATCCTTATTTATTCCAAAAGTCGTGAAGATCATGAGCAACACTTGAGGCTGGTACTCCAAAAGCTTCGTGTGTAAGACCCCAACTTATTAATGAATAAAATCAAATTTTCTCTAAATATTATTGTGAATAATAAGGGGTTAATTTGATATAATACTTTGGTTATGGGTGAAATGTGCAAATTTTGTAAAATAAGCAAAAGGTTATAAAATATTCATTTTGTCGGGGAATATTCGTTTGGTCGTGGAATATTCTTGCTGTCGGGGAATATTCGTACGACGGCGCAGCCTTGTGTGGGCCCCATAACGGAAAGCGATTGGATGAAGAAAATGACAAGTATAAGTTATTTATAAATAACGGTGTAGTTGTTACCGTTAATACTGTTGGAATACCCGGTGGTTAAAATACAGTAGCACACGGTATTGCACCAATTATTGATTCTTACGTAAGAAGGCACTACTCAATAATTGTTACAGTAGTTATTGTTCAATATTTTATTTTATTGATTCAATAATTGTTGCGTTGATATTTTATATTATTGTTGTTTTAATAATTGTTGCTGCACAGTATTTTTCATTATCAGATCAATAATTCATATTATTTGAATAATATTATTAGATAACATTATTGGTAATGTCTAGAAAGTTCTGTCTAAGAAGAGGTTTGGTCATCTAATTGCGCGCCAGTAAGGAGAAATCCTTATTGGAAAGCCCCCTCTTTCCTGGGAACGGCCTGGTTGTCATAAATGTGATTCTGTAATATTATTTGTGAATAATTAATTATTGATTCATATGATAAGGAAATATTTATTTTATGTAGATATAAATGAGGGATATATTTTTGTGGTTAAAAATGAAGGAGTTAATGTTGAGGTTTTTATCAGTATTTTTGTCAGAATGGAGGTATTAAAAATCAGGGTTTTTGAGATATTTTACGGGGGTTATAATTTTTAATCCGACCGTTGGATCGTGGTAATTTTTGGATATGTTATACATATATAAGTTGAGTATATGTCCACAAATTTTGAACCGTTAAAAATAAACGTATAATTTATTATGAATTTTACGAGATCACTGGTTCAGAAATTGTTGAATTTTCGGAGTTTATCATTTTGATGGAAAATTCTAGAATTGGTGGGCCCCACTCTTGGTTGGTGAAGAAATGTGTTGAGATTTTTATTCAAATGTGGTGGGTGGGAATAGTAGCAGGTAAAGCCATCAGGTTGCAGGTTAAGTCTGCTTCGGCGTGCTAACATTTTCCTATAAATAGAGGACTAAGTTAGAATTGAAAATCACACCAGAAACAAGTTTTCTCTCTTTCTCTCTCTAGATTATTGAGTGTATTTTGTGAGTATTTAGATACTTTGAGAGTTTCTATTTATCAGAGCAAGTTTCTTTCAGCCTTATACCGGTATTCCGACCAGAAGTACTGATATTTTGAGGTAAGGGATATTATTTTCTTCTTAATGATATTATTTTCTTCAATATCATTATGCTGAAATATTGATATGAGTTTTTATCAAATTTAGAACTTTTTGTGTCGGGATTACTATTCACGTATACGACACTATTCACGTATACGGTACTATTCACGAATACGGCACTATTCACCGAAAAATAAAAAATTTTCCTTTTTGTCCAAGATGTCTATTATGGTTACTATCTTTGATTGTATCCATGTTTTGATCTTTATTTTTGAATTCTGCTTCACAATTGATTATTATGAAGTATTATTGATCTTGGATAAACTGTTATACGAATCCCTAATATTTGTCCTTCTGTCTCACTGGATTCGTTCTCTTTAAGATATTTTTCATCATCCTCAGTCCTAAATGATGATATTACTGAATATCTTTGGCCTGTAGTGCAAAGATGTATGATTACTTGATGAATATCTTTGGCCTGTAGTGCAAAGATGAACAGGTGTTGAGATGAACATGACTGACAGGTGATACAAATGAATATCTTTGGCCTGTAGTGCAAAGATGAATATTTGGATAAAGATGATTATTAATTGATGTTACAGGGATAAAATATTGATGATGGACTTTTAAATCTTAGAAGATAGTAGAATTCTTTCTCTACTTGACTCTTCTAATGGTTTGCTGTTTCCGCTGCAGTTGTTGATCTAAAACTTGTTGTCGATTATATTCTATCAGATTTTTCCCTGTTGAAGACTAACGATAATTTGTTGTATATTATCTTAGTCATAATATTCTTTACTAGGCTAGTTGAGCTCACCCTTTTCCTTTTTGTTCCATTTTTTCTTCTCAGGAGGTGAGAACATAGCAGGATCTAGTCGGGGTATGGAGTGATGGTTCTAGAAAGATGTTTTAGCAGTCCTCACTATTTCTGTAAAATAGTGTTTGAATAATTATAATGAGGATTTATTTGAGTGTGGATATTGTCCAGAAGACAATATTTGTATTTAAACTCACAGTATGTGTTGTCGTATTTTGCACGACAATTGTATTATTGAAGTTGTAGTTTGCTTTCTGCACCATGTATTTGGCGACTCAGAATGGGTGTTGTATACCTATTTTGGGGGCGTCACAGTTGGTATCAGAGCTTAGGGATATGATCCCTGGCTGAGATGTGAGACAAGAACTAGGAGGGGAGAGACGGAAAATTCCTTCGCTAGTATGACCTGACTAAGTTTATTTGGTGTTTATTTGGTCGGTCAGAGTATAGGGATAATATATGACATGAATATTAACCCTTGTTTTGTGACAGTATTTGAGAATGGCAGCAGAGAACGTTAACAATGAAGTGAATGAGACTGTGGAGACACCTTTAATCACCACCTTGGGGAACGTGCAACAGGAAGGCAATAATCCTCCTGTAAACAACGTTACCGAGCAAACGATGAATGATGGAATGTTTAGGAGCTTTTTGCAGTTCATTCAAAATCAGACGAGGGAGACTCGTGTGCAGAATATAGGTGGAAATGATAACAACGCGCAGTTTGTCACAGCCAAGCAGTTCAAAGAATTGGGACCATCAGAATTTAAGGGAAAGCCGGATCCGATCATGGCGGAAACGTGGGTCAAGAAAATTACCAAGATATTCGATGTCTTGGGATGCACGGAGGAACCAACTTTAATCGATAAAGTTAAAGCTGCTCAAGCTACAGACCTGGAGCTGATGCATATGAGAAAGAAAGTGCAAGAAGGTGCTATGCCGGAAGTAAGAATCGATGAAGAAGGAATACTTCGAGTCAACTCCAGACTTTGTGTTCCTAACAACCCTGATTTAAAGTATGAAATCATGATGGAGGCGCACAACACACTGTTTGTAATCTTTCCTGGAAGTACCAAAATGTATCATGATCTTCGTCATACATTTTGGTGGAGCAATATGAAGAGAGAGATAGCATTGTTTATCTCAAGGTGTCTAACTTGTCAACGAGTCAAAGCGGAGCATCAAGTACCAAAAGGTCCATTGCAACCACTTGAAATTCCAGAATGGAAGTGGGAGCACATTACCATGGATTTCGTTACCGGTCTTTCTAAGGTTTCTCAAGGTATAGATGCGATTTGGGTTATTGTTGATAGATTGACCAAGTCTGCTCATTTCTTACCGATACGAGAAACTTATACACTTGAACGTCTTGCTCGTATGTACATAAACGAGATTGTAAGACTGCTCGGTATGCCAGTATCCATAGTTTCTGATCGAGATCCAAGATTCACTTCACGATTTTGGGTTAGTTTACAAAAAGCTATGGGCACAGATTTACGATTTAGTTCGGCATATCATCCTCAAACGGACGGACAATCAGAGAGGATTATTCAAACTCTAGAAGATTTATTAAGACTCTGTGTCTTTGACTTCAAGGGAAGTTGGGACAAGTTCTTACCATTGGTGGAGTTTTCCTACAACAACAGTTATCAAGCAAGTATTGGCATGGCTCCATTCGAAGCATTGTATGGAAGAAAATGTCGTTCTCTAGTATGCTGGGATGAGGTGGGTGAAGCAACGTTGTTGGGACCGGAGTTGGTACGTATGACTACAGAAAAGATTCAAACGATCCGACAACGTATAAAAACCTCACAAGATCGACGAAAGAGTTATGCTGATCTTCATCGAAAGGACGTGGAATTTTATATAGAAGATCATGTGTTCTTACGTGTTGCTCCATGGAAAGGAGTTACGAGATTTGGAAAGAGAGAAAAGCTCAATCCTCGATTTATCGGTCCATTTTTAATCTTCGATCGAGTAGGAACTGTGGCTTATAGACTCGCTTTACCGCCAAGTATGTCTCGTGTTCATAACGTTTTTCACATATCCATGTTACGCAAATATATGGAAGACCCGAACCACATTATTGAGTTAGAACCGGACGAAATAGCGGAGGATTTGACGTATGAAGAAGTTCCTGTTCAAATCTTGGATAAGAAGGAACATATTCTACGCTCCAAGGTTATACCTCAAGTCAAAGTTTTGTGGAGAAACCACGATGTTGAGGAAATGACTTGGGAGTTAGAAACTGAAACGAAATCAAGGTATCCTTACCTCTTCGACATACCAGGTACGTACCCTAATTTCGAGGGCAAAATTTCATAAGAAGAGGAGGTTATAAGACCCCAACTTTTATAAATAAAAATGAATTTTTTATAAATATTATTTTTGAATATTATGGAGTTAATTTGATATAATGTTATAGTTGTGGGTAATATTTATAAATTTTGCAAAGTACGCAAGTTGTTATATAATATTCGATTGGTCGGGGAATATTCATTTTAATAGGGAATATTCGTACAACGGCACAATCATTGGTGGACCCCACAACAGAATTATTGTCGGATTGAGAAAACGATAAAAATATTTTATTAAAAATAACGGCGGAAGTTTTACCATTGATACTGTTGAACTACTCGGTAGTAAAAGTACAGTAATACGTGTGGTTGCATAGTAGCACACGGTATTGATTATTAATGCTTATGTGAGAAGTCACTCAGTTTGATTCAATTATTGTCAGTTAATAATATGAATTATTTAGCGATAATGACGTTTTGTTTTATTTGTATTATTAACGTAATAAAACAGAAATATCTTTTTATATAAAACAGAATACTTTATTAGAGTTATTCTATAAATAGAATATATTATATTTTATTTAAATGATTTTTCTTTAAATATGGATCGTCAGATTAAAGTAATCAATCTGGACCGTTCATGGATTAGTTACTATGCATTCTATTTTTCTATAAATAGTAGCTCATTCCTTCATTATTTCTTACGAATTCACTGAACACTATAGAGAGAAACTATAGAGAGAGAGAAGAAGAGTATTCTGCTACTTAACTACTTCCTTATTTCAGCTCTTCTTTAAAACGGTAAGGGGTGTTATAATCCACATCATCGAATCACCTCTGCACTACGGCCAAGGATATTCGTATATTCATTAATGGTCATGATCATGCCAACAACTGTCCATCAATGCACTACGGGCCAATGAGGACTTTTACCACATCATTTGTAACATTACGGTCATGATTATACCGAATAATCCCTGGTCATAATCATACCAAGTCCATCTATGCACTACAGGCCACAGATGACTTTCAACATTTTATAAACATGAGGATGATGACAAGGATATAAAAACTCAATAAAACAAGTTCAAGAATTAATTTATCCAAGAATTAACAACGTCCAAATTGTCAACATGATACTGCTTTGTGGAGTAAAATTCAAGAATGCTTAGAAGAATATTTTCTTGAAAAGATACTAGATGAAACGCAACTATCAAGGATATTCCACAAATTTCATGGAGTATAGAAGTCAAAACTTAACCAACTGAGTATAATAAAGAATGGAATAACAAAAGAAATCACCATGCATGCGATAGACCGCACAGACAGGTTATTCCCACAGAATAATAAATAATGGAACCAGGTCCGGCGTAAAACGCACAGACAGGATATTCCAACAGAATAATAATAAAGACAGAACCAGGTCCGGTGTAAAACACACAGACAGGATGTTCCAACAGAATAATAATAAAAACGGAACCAGGTCCGGTGTAAAACACACAGACAGGATGTTCCAACAGAATAATAGAAGAATGTCACCAAGTATAGGGTAGACCGCGTATACAGGTTATTCCAACAGAATAATAAGAAATAGAATAACAAAAGTTCTCTTCATGAATAAGAAAGAATAACACCCCTTACCATTTTAAAGAAGAGCTGAAATAAGGAAGTAGTTAAGTAGCAGAATACTCTTCTTCTCTCTCTCTATAGTTTCTCTCTATAGTTTCTCTCTCTAGAGTTCAGTGAATTCGTAAGAATTAATGAAGGAATGAGCTGCTATTTATAGAAAAATAGAATGCATAGTAACTAATCCATGAACGGTCCAGATTGATTACTTTAATCTGACGGTCCATATTTAAAGAAAAATCTTTTAAATAAAATATAATATATTCTATTTATAGAATAACTTTAATAAAGTATTATGTTTTATATAAAAAGATGTTTCTGTTTTATTACGTTAATAATACGAATAAAACAAAACGTCATTATCGCTAAATAATTCATATTATTAACTGACAATAATTGAATCAAACTGAGTGACTTCTCACATAAGCATTAATAATCAATACCGTGTGCTACTATGCAACCACACGTATTACTGTACTTTTACTACCGAGTAGTTCAACAGTATCAATGGTAAAACTTCCGCAGTTATTTTTAATAAAATATTTTCGTCGTTTTCTCAATCCGACAATAATTCCGTTGTGGGGTCCACCAATGATTGAGCCGTTGTACGAATATTCCCTGTTAAAACGAATATTCCCCGACCAATCGAATATTATATAACAACTTGCGTACTTTGCAAAATTTATAAATATTACCCACAACTATAACATTATATCAAATTAACTCCATAATATTCAAAAATTATATTTATAAAAAATTCATCTTTATTTATAAAAGTTGGGGTCTTACAACCTCCCCTTCTTATGAAATTTCGCCCTCGAAATTAGGGTACGTACCTGGTATGTCGAAGAGGTAAGGATACCTTGATTTCATTTCAGATTCTAACTCCCAAGTCATTTCCTCAACATCGTGGTTTCTCCACAAAACTTTGACTTGAGGTATAACCTTGGAGCGTAGAATATGTTCCTTCTTATCCAAGATTTGAACAGGAACTTCTTCATACGTCAAATCCTCCGCTATTTCGTCCGGTTCTAACTCAATAATGTGGTTCGGGTCTTCCACATATTTGCGTAACATGGATATGTGAAAAACGTTATGAACACGAGACATACTTGGCGGTAAAGCGAGTCTATAAGCCACAGTTCCTACTCGATCGAGGATTAAAAATGGACCGATGAATCGAGGATTGAGCTTTCCTCTTTTTCCAAATCTCGTAACTCCTTTCCATGGAGCAACACGTAAGAACACATGATCTCCTATATCAAATTCCACGTCCTTTCGATGAAGATCAACATAACTCTTTTGTCGATCTTGTGAGGTTTTTATACGTTGTCGGATCGTTTGAATCTTTTCTGTAGTCATACGTACCAACTCCGGTCCCAACAACGTTGCTTCACCCACCTCATCCCAGCATACTGGAGAACGACATTTTCTTCCATACAATGCTTCGAATGGAGCCATGCCAATACTTGCTTGATAACTGTTGTTGTAGGAAAACTCCACCAATGATAAGAACTTGTCCCAACTTCCCTTGAAGTCAAAGACACAGAGTCTTAATAAATCTTCTAGAGTTTGAATAGTCCTCTCTGATTGTCCGTTCGTCTGAGGATGATATGCCGAACTAAATCGTAAATATGTGCCCATAGCTTTTTGTAAACTAACCCAAAATCGTGAAGTGAATCTTGGGTCTCGATCAGAAACTATGGATACTGGCATACCGTGCAGTCTTACAATCTCGTTTATGTACATACGAGCAAGACGTTCAAGTGTATAAGTTTCTCGTATCGGTAAGAAATGAGCAGACTTGGTCAATCTATCAACAATGACCCAAATCGCATCAATACCTTGAGAAACCCTAGGAAGACCGGTAACGAAATCCATGGTAATGTGCTCCCACTTCCATTCTGGAATTTCAAGTGGTTGCAATGGATCTTTTGGTACTTGATGCTCCGCTTTGACTCGTTGACAAGTTAGACACCTTGAGATAAACAACGCTATCTCTCTCTTCATATTGCTCCACCAAAATGTATGACGAAGATCATGATACATTTTGGTACTTCCAGGATGGATTGCAAACGGTGTGTTGTGCGCCTCCATCATGATTTCATACTTTAAATCAGGGTTGTTAGGAACACAAAGTCTGGAGTTGACTCGAAGTATTCCTTCTTCATCGATTCTTGCTTCCGGCATAGCACCTTCTTGCACTTTCTTCCTCATACGCATCAGCTCCAGGTCTGTAGCTTGAGCAGCTTTAACTTTATCGATTAAAGTTGGTTCTACTCGTATATTCGCCATCATCACATGGGTCCCTGGAGTCTTTAACTCTATCTCCATCCTTTGCAAGTCACACAAAATGGGCCTTTGTGTTGACAATATTGCACTCGTACTTGCATATGATCTTCTACTCAATGCGTCAGCTACCACGTTCGCTTTTCCAGGATGGTATTGAATGGTATGATCATAATCTTTCAACAGTTCAAGCCAACGTCGTTGTCGCATGTTGAGTTCCTTTTGAGTGAAGAAATATTTGAGGCTTTTATGATCCGTAAAGATCTCCACCTTCTCCCCATACAAGTAATGCCTCCAAATTTTAAGTGCAAAGACAACAGCTGCCAACTCTAGATCATGAGTAGGATAATTCCTCTCATATTTCTTGAGTTGTCTTGATGCATAGGCTATGACTTTTCCATGTTGCATGAGAACGCATCCCAACCCTTTGCTCGAAGCATCACTGTAGATGACAAATCCCTCCGAGCCAGATGGTATTGTTAGAACAGGTGCTGAAATGAGTCTCCTCTTGAGTTCTTGAAAACTCTGCTCACATTCTTCGCTCCAACCGAACTTTGTATCTTTCCGAGTCAGCTGAGTTAATGGAGTAGCGATTCGAGAAAATCCTTCCACGAATCTCCGATAATAACCAGCTAAACCAAGAAAGCTACGTACTTCGGTCACTGATTTAGGTTGCTCCCAGCTTTGAATAGCTTCAATCTTTGCCGGGTCAACCGATATTCCACGACTTGATACTACGTGCCCAAGGAATGCTACCTCCTCCAGCCAGAACTCGTATTTCTTCAACTTGGCATAAAGCTTGTATTCACGAAGCTTTTGGAGTACCAGCCTCAAGTGTTGCTCATGATCTTCACGGCTTTTGGAATAAATAAGGATGTCATCAATAAAGACGACCACAAAGTGATCCAAATATTCCTTGAATACCCGGTTCATCATATCCATGAAGGCAGCAGGAGCATTAGTCAATCCAAAGGACATGACTAGGAATTCATAATGCCCGTACCGAGTTCTAAAAGCCGTCTTTGGAATATCCTCAGTTCTAACCTTCAGCTGATGATATCCAGAACGAAGATCGATCTTTGAAAAGAATTGTGCTCCTTGCAACTGGTCAAACAGGTCATCAATACGTGGCAATGGGTACCTGTTTTTGATGGTGACATGATTCAACTCCCGATAATCAATACAAAGTCGCATACTTCCATCTTTCTTCTTCACGAATAGCACAGGAGCACCCCAAGGAGAAGTACTAGGACGAATAAAGCCAATGTCTAACAATTCCTGCAGTTGGATCTTTAACTCCTGAAGTTCAATAGGAGCCATTCGATATGGGGCTTTGGAAATGGGTTTTGTACCGGGTTCAAGGTCGATACAAAATTCAATTTCACGCTCTGGGGGTAGGCCAGGAAGTTCTTCAGGGAATACGTCAAGGAATTTATTAACAATAGAAATATCATTCAAAACTGACGTATTTTTGTTTAGATCCGTGACATGAGCTAAGAAAGCTTGACATCCGTTTTTCAATAAACGAATAGCTTTATGGCTTGAGATGACAGCGATTGATTTTAATGGTTTGGTTGCTTGAATTCGCATAATAGGTCGATTAGGAATATGAAAGCTAACAACCTTACGAAAACAATCAATTTTTGCATGATGAGTAGTTAACCAATCAATCCCTAGAATCACGTCAAATGCAAGTATTTTTAATGAAATAAGATGGACAGGTAATGTGTGGGTATCAACTTGAACCAAACAAGACTTATAAACCGTGGATGTAATGAAGGTTTCTCCCAATGGAGTTTCAACAGATAAGTCAAAGTCTAATTTCTCCGGAATCAAATTTAATCGATGAGCGCAAGTAGGAGAAATAAAAGAATGGGTAGAACCGGTATCAAATAAAGTATAGACTTCGTTAGAGTTTATGATAAGCTTACCCGTGATGACCTCATTCGGGTTCCTTGCTTTCTGGGAGGTCACAACAAACGCTCTCCCTTGCACTACCGGTTTTGACTTTTCTGGGACGGCCTTTGGTGTCTCCATCTTGGCTGAACTTGTTTTTAGTAAACGATAAAATCGAGCTAAATGACCTTCTCTTCCATAATTATAACATGCTTTAGACGGCATCGCGCAGTTTGGACTGATGTGCCCCTCCCCTCCGCATTTGAAACATATGATAGGTGGTCGTTCTCCTTCCTTAACAACGGGTGCTGGTGCTGACGTCTTTCCATCATTGTTGAATCTCCTCTTCTTGAAATGATCATTCTTATTGTTTTGGCCCTGATTACAACCGAAGTGGTTACCATTTCTGGCTTGTTGATTCCCTCCACGCTTGTTGTCACTGCTTCGATGACTGCTCTCACTGGTATTATCATTTTGTCGACTACTTTCTTTTGGTTGAGTTGACTCGTTATCGCGCTCCACTAACTGAGCCCTATTCACAACATCTGAATACAAATACAGTTAATGAGAAATAAGATGTTGACGTATATCAGGTTTCAAACCTCGTAAAAACATTCACGTCATTCGCTCTTCATTATCCACCAAGTGGGACGCAAACCGGGACAACTCAGCAAATTTAGCCTCATAATGTGATACGGTCATATTATTCTGCTCCAATTTGATGAACTCCACCTCCTTCATGTGGCGAACACTTTCGGGAAAGTATTTGTCATTGAACAGCTCTTGGAACTTCTCCCAAGACATCTTCAGTGCGGCAGGTTGAGTACGCTTAATCGATTCCCACCAGTAATCTGCCTCTCCTCGCAACATAAAGGCGGCAAAGGGAACCTTTTGCTCCTCGGAGCATCCCAAGACATCAAATATCTTGGTAATCTGCTTTATCCATGTTTCTGCTATAAGTGATTTTGGCTCTCCCTTAAACTCTGGTGGTCCCAGCTCCTTGAACTGTTTAGCGGTGACCGTCCGAGAGTTTTCAGTGTTTCCACCTATATTTTGGACAGGAGCCGCTCTCGCCTGCTGTTGCATGAACTGCATAAAGTTTCTGAATATTCCATCATTCATCATCTGGTCAGTGTTGTTGTTTGCATGAGGATTGTCACCTTCCTGATGCACATTATCCTGATTATTGATATGTGGTGAATCAACAGTCGCCTGTGCTCCATTGCTATTCTCAACATTCTCAGATGCCATTTTCAGATACTGCCACAAAATAAAAGTTAATTGATATGTCATATATTATCCTTTTATTATGACCGACCAATTAAATACCATGCAAATAAACTTAGGTAGGTCATACTAGCGAAGGAATTCCCCGTCTCTCCCCTCCTAGTTCTATTCTCACATCTTAGCCAGGGATCATATCCCTAAGCTCTGATACCAACTATGACGCCCCCAAAATTAGGTATACATCACCCATCTTGGGTCGTCAGATACATAGTACAGAATACAAATACAACTTACTAATACAACTGTCGTGTACAATACGACAAAACATAAACTGTGAGTTTGAATACAAATATTATCTTCTAGAGAGTATTCATACTCAAAAGGAGTCCTTATTACATTTATTAACACACCATTACATAGAATAGTGAGGACTACTAACTAATACTATCATTCGGACCATCACTCCGTTCCCCGACTTGCCCCAGCTACGTTCTCATTTCCCGAAGAGAACAGTGAAAGAAAGGGTGAGCTCAACTAGCCCAGTAAGAAATATTATGACTAAGATAATGCAAAATAAATTATCATTAGCCTTCAACAATGTTAAACTGATAAAATATAATAGACATCAAGTTTAACTGCAACGGAACAAGCAATCCATTAAAAGAGTCAAGTAGAAAATAAACTCTACTATCTTTTATGCTTTAAAAGGTTTTTCAACACTGTTATCGCTGGGACTCAGCTTAATAAAATAATCAACATCATCGAATCACCCATGCACTACGGCCAAGGATATTCGTATATTCATTAATGGTCATGATCATGCCAACAAATGTCCATCAATGCACTACGGGCCAATGATGACTTTTACCACATCATTTGTAACATTACGGTCATGATTATACCGAATAATCCCTGGTCATAATTATACCAAGTCCATCTATGCACTACAGGCCACAAATGACTTTCAACATTTTATAAACATGAGGATGATGACAAGGATATAAGAATTCAATAAAATAAGTTCAAGAATTAATTTATCCAAGAATTAACAACGTCCAAATTGTCAACATGATACTGCTTTGTGGAGTAAAATTCAAGAATGCTTAGAAGAATATTTTCTTAAAAAGATACTGGATGAAACGCAACTATCAAGGATATTCCATAAATTTCATGGAGTATAGAAGTCAAAACTTAACCAACTGAGTATAATAAAGAATGGAATAACAAAAGAAATCACCATGCATGCGATAGACCGCACAAACAGGTTATTCCCACAGAATAATAAATAATGGAACCAGGTCCGGCGTAAAACGCACAGACAGGATATTCCAACAGAATAATAATAAAGACAGAACCAGGTCCGGTGTAAAACACACAGACAGGATGTTCCAACAGAATAATAATAAAAACGGAACCAGGTCCGGTGTAAAACACACAGACAGGATGTTCCAACAGAATAATAGAAGAATGTCACCAAGTATAGGGTAGACCGCGTATACAAAAGTTCTCTTCATGAATAAGAAAGAATAACACCCCTTACCGTTTTAAAGAAGAGCTGAAATAAGGAAGTAGTTAAGTAGCAGAATACTCTTCTTCTCTCTCTCTATAGTTTCTCTCTATAGTTTCTCTCTCTAGAGTTTAGTGAATTCGTAAGAATTAATGAAGGAATGAGCTGCTATTTATAGAAAAATAGAATGCATAGTAACTAATCCATGAACGGTCCAGATTGATTACTTTAATCTGACGGTCCATATTTAAAGAAAAATCTTTTAAATAAAATATAATATATTCTATTTATAGAATAACTTTAATAAAGTATTCTGTTTTATATAAAAAGATGTTTCTGTTTTATTACGTTAATAATACGAATAAAACAAAACTTCATTATCGCTAAATAATTTATATTATTAACTGACAATAATTGAATCAAACTGAGTGACTTCTAACATAAGCATTAATAATCAATACCGTGTGCTACTATGCAACCACACGTATTACTGTACTTTTACTACCGAGTAGTTCAACAGTATCAATGGTAAAACTTCCGCCGTTATTTTTAATAAAATATTTTCGTCGTTTTCTCAATCCGACAATAATTTCGTTGTGGGGTCCACCAATGATTGTGCCGTTGTACGAATATTCCCTGTTAAAACGAATATTCCCCGACCAATCGAATATTATATAACAACTTGCGTACTTTGCAAAATTTATAAATATTACCCACAACTATAACATTATATCAAATTAACTCCATAATATTCAAAAATGATATTTATAGAAAATTCATCTTTATTTATAAAAATTGGGGTCTTACATTCGCTATAGGACAAAATCGAGCTATGTGACCGTCTTTTCCACAACTAAAACATACCTTGGAAGGCTGTGGACAGTTTGGACTTATGTGTCCCTCCTCTTCGCATTTATAGCATATGACCGGTGGTCGTTCTCCTCCCTTGGAATTTGTTGCTGGTGCTGCTGCCGACATCTTCTCGTCATCGTTAAATCTTCTCTTCTTAAAATTTCCACTTGAGTTATTTCTTCTATTATCTTGGCCATGATTACCACCGAATTGGTTACCATTTCTGGCACGATAATTTCCTCCACAATGGTTATCCTTGTTCTGATGACTATTGCCATCGATACGATTATCATCGAGTTATAGGTCGTTATTCTTCGATTGAGCTGACTCATTATCGCGCTCCAATAACTGAGCCCTATTCACAACATCTGAATATAGAGAAAATTTATGAGAAATGAGATATTGACGTATGTCGGGTTTCAAACCTTTCAAAAACATCCGCGTCATACGTTTCTCATTCTCCACCAAATGAGGTGCAAACCTGGATAACTCCGCAAACTTCACCTCGTACTGGGACACCGTCATGTTATCTTGTTCTAGTCTAATAAACTCTACCTCCTTCATATGACGAATACTTTCAGGAAAGTACTTGTCATTGAACAGTTTCTGAAACGTTTTCCAAGACATGCTAAGTGCGGTTGGATGGGTACGCTTTACAGATTCCCACCAGTAATCTGCCTCATTACGGAACATAAAGGTGGCGAATGGAACCGTCTGTTCTTCCGTGCATCCCAAGACATCGAATATCTTGGTAATTTACTTGACCCACGTCTCCGCCTTAATTAGATCTGGCTTGCCCCAGAATTCTGGTGGTCCCAACTCTTTGAACTGCTTGGCCGTGACAAATCGCGTGTTGCTATCATTTCCACCTGTATTTTGTACACGAGTCTCCCTCGTCTGATTTTGCATGAACTGCAAAAAGCTTTTAAATATCCCATCGTTTAACGTCTGATCAGTGGTGTTGTTCACAAGTGGAACATTATCGGCCTGTTACACATTCTCCTCATTAGTGAGCAAAGGTGTCTCCACGGTCTCATTTACTCCACTGTTAACATTCTCAGTTGCCATTCTCAATTACTGCCATAAAACAAGGGTTAAATTAACAAATTAACAAATCACATAATACCCCTATATTATGGCCGACCAACAAATAAGCTTAGGTAGGACACACTAGTGAAGGATTTACTCATTTCTCCCCTCCTAGTTCTATTCCGCGATCTCCGCCAGAGATTATATGTAACGACCCCAAAATAGGTCCATTCCATCCAACCTATTCTGAGTCACCAAATACATGGTACAGAAAACAACTACAACTTTATTACAACAATTGTCGTGCAAAATACAACAACACATATGCTGTGAGTTTGGATACAAATATATACCAAATGTGACTCATGTTCCAACCGTGGACATCACCTCACAATGACACCTTACATAAAGGTATAGTCAAAAACTGTTTTAGAAATTAGAATCTTTGAGAAGTGCTCAAGGAAACCTTCGTACATGGGAGGCCATGCGTCTAGGTTATGATAGATATCATATGGCCACAGAATTATTCTTGGTTAACCCAATAGACCCCAAAGAAAAACGAGAAGATTACTATCATATTCTTCCCAATGGTGAGTCTTCTCTTGACATATCATTATCTCTATTGTCTCTAATTGAGAATTATACTTCAAACAAACACCAAGATTATATAGGTAGTGCTCGTATATATACTCAGCAAGTGGATGAGCACAATCATGTCTTATGATGATATGAGGTTGTATGTCATTAGACATCTTGTATGATAGTGACAAAACACCCTTCCAACGTTGGGTTCGCCTCACCCTTTTGGATTCACTAAATAAAACTACTAAATGAACTTTTCTATACTACTTCGGGAGAACATCCACAGCTAGAGACCACCGTTCTATTTTCCCGTTACCCTCGCTCTACCCAGCTACACTCTTATTACCTGAAAGGAATTGTGAAGCAAAAGGGTGAGCACAACTAGCTCAGTAAAGAATATCATGACTAAAGATAATTAAATTATCAATAGCCTTCATCAATAATAAATCAGAGATTTAGAACATATGGTAAATGATAAAAATTTCAACCATAGTTGCAGCGGAATGAGCAATCCATTAGAAGAGTCAAATAGACTATAAAGTCTATTATCTTCTCCATGTTAAAAATCCATCAACAATGTTTTATCCCTGTAACATCAATCAACAATTCTGGTCCACAATCATATGAATAACTCATAATCATAACTGTAGTTCTAAATTCCTCTTCTCATCCAAGACGAAGATAATTTTCATCACCTATCTTTACCTGAAACATCAAAGATCATGGTTACACCAAATCACATTTCCTGTTCATAATCATACTAATAACTTTATCTTTGCACTACGGCCAAAGATATTCATTTGTATCACCAGTTGGTCATGTTTATCTCAACATCTGTTCATCTTTGCACTACTGGCCAAAGATATTCAACAACATGTCATCTTTGCACTACGGGCCAAAGATATTCATCAACAATTCATCTTTGCACTACAGGCCAAAGATATTCATCAATATTTCATCTTTGCACTACAGGCCAAAGATATTAATATCTCAAAGAAATATATAATCATTTCAGAATTTATATAAACAATAATTATAACCATGTTGATCAATTCACCTTTGCACTTAAGCTAAAGATATTCACTTATAAATTCAATGGTCATGATCATACCAATCAATGATTCAACTTTGCACTACTGGCCAAAGATAACCCATAGTCATGATCATACCAAAAATCTACCCATCTTTACACTTAAGTCAAAGAGAAATATCATCATTAGGGTTATAAAAATGTTATATATAATAATAAAAATAATATGATCAACATCTAGTTTTAATTTCAAGAGTAATATTCGTAAATCAACTATAATTTGGTTAGAAAAAAAAGAAACCAATTTTTATCGTGAATAGTAACTCGTGAATAGTAACTCATGAATAGTAACTCGTGAATAGTAACTCATAAATAGTAAACTCGACACAAAAAGGTAAAAATTCCACAATAAAATCTATACCAGTATTTCGGTATAATGATATTGAAAGAATAATATTTCTTAAGCTTATAAACAATTTATTTAAATTGTTTACACTTTACTAAATAATGCATTTAATCATTCTAAAATACCAAACTCATAAGATTTTATCACCAATAATCAAATCCCTCATCAAAAATCTGCATATACCTCATATAGGATTCTCAAACCATAAAATCCTATTTTTCCAATTTTCTTACTTCACATAACATATTTAATTCATTTACTCATAACTAGTCTATTTTCATGAAAAATACCAAATCAATTCCAAAAATATTTCTTTTCTGAGATTTAGCATAATATAGTCCCATATTGAACATATATTTTTCTCAGAATTTTTTAAACTCACTTATTATTTTTCATATGGCCAAAACCATCGAATATTTAGACATTTATCATAAATTGTATTTTTGTCTAAAAATTCTGAAATTTACAGAGTATATTTTTATCATATACATGTACTCCCAATAAAAATTTCAACAATTTTGGAGTTAACCACAAGAAATTATAAGCGGTTACTTTTAAAATAGTATTTTCTCATAAAATTCATAACTCTCAATCTATACATCCAAAAATCACCATTTTTGGACACAATCAAGAAAACTCATCAAAATATCATTTCAAATTTTTCCAGAATTTTTGAAGGTCAGAAAAATTACAAAACTGAAAAACATAACAACCCTTAAAATTCCTTACTATCCCTTACCTCAAAAGAGCAGTACTTCTGATCGGTATGCAAAGCCGAAGGAAACTTGCACTGAATAGCAACTCTCAAAGTATCTAAATACTCACAAAATATGCTTCATAATATAAAGAGAGAAAGAGAGAAAACTTGTTTCTGGTGTGATTTTCAATTCTAACTTAGCCCTCTATTTATAGGAAAATTTTAGTAGGCTTGACCTGCAACCTGATGGCTTTACCTGCTACTATTCCCACCCACCACATTTGAAATATAATTCAGCACATTTCTTCACCAACCACAAGTGGGGCCCACCAATTCTAGAATTTTCCATCAAAATGATAAACTCCGAAAATTCAACAATTTCTGAACCAGTCATCTTGTAAAATTCATAATAAATCATACGTTCATTTTTAACGGTTCAAAATTTGTGGACATATACTCAACTTATATATGTATAACATATCCAAAAATTACCACGATCCAACGGTCGGATTAAAAATTATAACCCTCGCAAAATATCTCAAAAACCCTAATTTGATTTTCAATACCTCCGTTCCGACAAAAATACAGATAAAACACCTCAACATTAACTCCTTTATTTTTAACCACAAAAATATATCCCTCATTTATATCCACATAAAATAAATATTTCCTTATCATATGAATTAATAATTAATTATTCACAAATAATATTACAGAATCACATTTATGACAACCAGACCGTTCCCAGGAAAGAGGGGGCTTTCCAATAAGAATTTCTCCTTACTGGCGCGCAATTAGATGACCAAACCTCTCCTTAGACAGAACTTTCTAGACATTGACAATAATATTATCTAATAATATTATTCAAATAATATGAATTATTGATCTGATAAAGGAAAATACTGTGCAGCAACAATTATTGAAACAACAATAATATAAAATATCAACGCAACAATTATTGAATCAATAAAATAAAATATTGAACAGTAATTACTGTAACAATTATTGAGTAGTGCCTTCTTACGTAAGAATCAATAATTTCAAAAATACTATGCAATACCGTGTGCTACTGTGCAATAACGCGTATTACTGTATTTTAACCACCGGGTATTCCAACAGTGTTAACGGTAACAACTACGCCGTTATTTGTAAAAACTCAAATTTATCGTTTTCCTTCACCCGACAGTTATTCGTTATGGGGCCCACAAATAGCTGCGTCGTCGTACGAATATTCTCCGACAGAAAGAATATTCCACGACCAACGAATATTCCCCGACAACAATGATTATTTTATAACCACTTGTTCATGTTGAAAAGTTTTCACATTTCACCCATAACTTTAACTTTTTATCAATTTAACCATTTACTGAATTGTAATTATAAGAAAAATTGAATACTTTTATTTCATAAAATTCGGGGTCTTACATCATATCCCTAAACTCTGATACCAACTGTGACGCCCCCAAAATAGGTCCAATCCACCCAACCTATTTTGAATCGCCAAATACGTGGTACAGAAATAATTACAACTTCACTAATACAATTGTCGTGCAAAATACGACAACACATGAACTGTGAGTTTAAATACAAATATTGTCTTCTAGACAATATTCACACTCAAATAAGTCCTCATTATAATTATTGATACACTATTTTACAAAATAGTGAGGACTACTAAAACAACTGTCTTGAGCCATTACTCTACACCCCGACTAGTTCCCACTATATTCTCGTCTCCTGAGAAGAAAAATAGAACAAAAAGAAAAAGGGTGAGCTCAACTAGCCCAGTAAAGAATATTATGACTAAGATAATATACAACAAATTATCCTTAGTCTTCAACAGGGAAAAATCTGATAGAATACAATAGACAACAAGTTTTAGATCAACAACTGCAGCGGAAACAAAAATTCATTAGAAGAGTTAAGTAGAGAATGAAATCTACTATCATCTATGAATTTAAAAGTCCATCATCGATATTTTATCTGTAAGACCCCGAATTTTATGAAATAAAAGTATTCAATTTTTCTTATAATTACTATTCAGTAAATAGTTAAATTGATAAAAGTTTAAAGTTATGGGTGAAATATGAATTTTTTTTCAAAATAAGCAAGTGGTTATAAAATAATCATTGTTGTCGGGGAATATTCGTTTGGTCGTGGAATATTCTTTCTGTCGGGGAATATTCGTACGACGGCGCAGCTATTTGTGGGCCCCATAACGAATAACTGTCGGATGAAGATAACGACAAAAAATTGAGTTTTTATAATTAACGGCGTAGTTGTTACCGTTAACACTATTGGAATACCCGGTGGTTAAAATATAGTAATACGCGTTATTGCACAGTAGCACACGGTATTGCACAGTATTTTTGAAATTATTAATTCTTACGTAAGAAGGCACTACTCAATAATTGTTACAGTAATTATTGTTCAATATTTTATTATTGATTTAATAATTACTGCATTGATATTTTATATTATTGTTGTTTCAATAATTGTTGCTGCACAGTATTTTCCATTATCTGATCAATAATTCATATTATTTAAATAATATTATTAGATAGTATTATTGACAATGTCTAGAAAGTTCTGTCTAAGGAGAGGTTTGGTCATTTAATTGCGCGCCAGTAAGGAGAAATTATATTGGAAAGCCCCCTCTTTCCTGGGAACGGCCTGGTTGTCATAAATGTGATTCTGTAAAATTATTTGTGAATAATTAATTATTGATTCATATGATAAGGAAATATTTATTTTATGCGGATATAAATGAGGGATATATTTTTGTGGTTAAAAATGAAGGAGTTAATGTTGAGGTTTTTATACCTATTTTTGTCGGAATGAAGGTATTAAAAATTAAACCAGTATTTTTGAGATATTTTGTGGAGGTTATAATTTTTAATCCGACCGTTGGATCGTGGTAATTTTTGGATATGTTATACATATATAAGTTGAGTATATGTCCACAAATTTTGAACCGTTAAAAATAAACGAATGATTTGTTATGAATTTTAAGAGGTGGCTGATTCGGAAATCAGGTTATAAATCATTTTTGATGGAAAATTCTAGAATTGGTGGGCCCCACTTGTGGTTGGTGAAGAAATGTGCTGAATTATATTTCAAATGTGGTGGGTGGGAATAGTAGCAGGTAAAGCCATCAGGTTGCAGGTCAAACCTACCAAAATTTTCCTATAAATAGAGGGCTAAGTTAGAATTGAAAATCACACCAGAAACAAGTTTTCTCTCTTTCTCTCTCTATATTATGAACCATATTTTGTGAGTATTTAGATACTTTGAGAGTTACTATTCAGTGCAAGTTTCCTTCGGTTTTGCATACCGATCAGAAGTACTGCTCTTTTGAGGTAAAAGATAGTAAGGGATAGTAAGAGATTTTAAGGGTTGTTATATTTTCCAGTTTCGTAATTTTTTTGACCTTCAAAAATTCTGGAAAAATTTGAAATGATATTTTGATGAGTTTTCTTGATTGTGTCCAAAAATGGTAATTTTTGGATATATAGATTGAGAGTTATGAATTTTATGAGAAAAGACTATTTTAAAAGTAACCGCTTATAACTTCTTGTGGTTAACTCCAAAATTGATAAAAATTTTATTGGGAGTACATGTATATGATAGAAGTATACTCTGTAAATTTCAGAATTTTTAGACAAAAGTATAATTTTTGATAAATGTCTAAATATTCGGCTATTTTGGCCATATGAAAAATAGTAAATGACTTTTAAAAATTCTGAGAAAAATATATGTTCACTATGGGACTATATTATGCTAAATTTCAGAAAAGAAATATTTTTAGAACGGATTTGGTATTTTTCATGAAAATAGTCTAGTTATGAGAAAATGAATTAAATATGTTATGTGAAGTAAGAAAATTGAAAAATAGGATTTTATGGCTTGAGAATCCTATATATGAGGTATATGCAGATTTTTGATGAGGGTTTTGATTATTGATGATGAAATCTTAAGAGTTGGCATTTTATGATGATTAAATGCATTAATTAGTAAAGTGTAAACAATTTAAATAAATTGTTTATAAGCTTAAGAAATGTTATTCTTTCAATATCATTATACCGAAGTATTGGTATGAATTTTATTGTGGAATTTCTACCTTTTTGAGTCGGTGTTACTATTCACGAGTTACTATTCATGAGTTACTATTCACGAGTTACTATTCACGACAAAATTGGTTTCTTTTACTAACCAAATTATAGTTGATTTATGAATATTACTCTTGAGATTAAATCTATATGTTGATTATATTGATTTTATTATCATATATAACATTTTTATAACCCTGATGTTGAATTTCTCTTTCACTGGAGTGTAAAGATGGGTAGATTATTGGTATGATCATGACTAGGGTTCTCTTTGGCCTGTAGTGCAAAGTTGAATTGTGACTGGTATGATCATGACCACTGAATTTACAATTGAATATCTTTAGCTTAAGTGTAAAGATGAATTGATTAACATGGTTATAATTATGGTGTATATAAATTCTGAAATGATTATATATTTCTTTGAGATATGAATATATTTGGCCTGTAGTGCAAATATGAATTGTTGAGGAATATCTTTGGCCTGTAGTGCAAAGATGAATTGTAGATGAATATCTTTGGCCAGTAATGCAAAGATGAACTGTGGATGAATATCTTTGGCCTGTAGTGCAAAGATGACTTGTTGATGAATATCTTTGGCCCGTAGTGCAAAGATGAAGTTATTAGTATGATTATGAACAGGAACTGTGATTTGGTATAACCATGATGTTTGATGTTTCAGGTGATGAAAATTATCTTCGTCCTAGATGAGAAGAGGAATTTAGAACTACAGTTATGATTATGAGTTATTCATATGATTGTGGACCAGAATTGTTGATTGATGTTACAGGGATAAAACATTGTTGGTGGATTTTTAACATGGAGAAAATAATAGTCTTTATAGTCTATTTGACTCTTCTAATGGATTGCTCGTTCCGCTGCAACTATGGTTGAAATTTTTATCATTTACCATATGTTCTAAATCTCTGATTTATTATTGATGAAGGCTATTGATAATTTAATTATCTTTAGTCATGATATTCTTTACTGAGCTAGTTGTTCTCATCCTTTTGCTTCACAATTCCTTTCAGGTAATAAGAGTGTAGCTGGGTCGAGCGGGGGTAACAAGGGAATAGACCGGTGGTCATCATTTAGTAGTTATATTTGGTGAAGAAAATAGGGTGAGGCGAACCCAACGTTGGAAGGGTGTTTTGTCACTATCATACAAGATGTCTAATGAAATACAACTTCGTGTCATCATAGGACAGGGTTGTGCTCATCCACTTGCTGAGTATATCTATGGGCACTACCTATATAATCTTGGTGTTTGTTTGAAGTATAATTCACGATTAAAGACAGTGGAGATAATGATAAGTCAAGAGAAGACACACCATTGGGAAGAATATGATAGTAATCTTCTCGTTTTTCTTTGGGGTCTATTGGGTTAACCAAGAATAATTCTGTGGCCATATGATATCTATCATAACCTAGACGCATGGCCTCCCATGTACGAAGGTTTCCTTGAGCACTTCCCAAAGATTCTAATTTCTAAAACAGTTTTTGACTATACCTTTATGTAAGGTGTCATTGTGAGGTGATGTCCACGGTTGGAACATGAGTCACATTTGGTATATATTTGTATCCAAACTCACAGCATATGTGTTGTTGTATTTTGCACGACAATTGTTGTAATAAAGTTGTAGTTATTTTCTGTACCATGTATTTGACGACTCAGAATGGGTTGGGTGGAATGAACCTATTTTGGGGTTGTCGCATTATCCCTGTAACATCAATCAATATATATCTTGAATCAAATAGTCATCTTTGCACTACGGGCCAAAGATATTCATCAGTTGGTCATGTTCATCTCAACACTTGTTCATCTTTGCACTACGGGCCAAAGATATTCATCAGTTGATCATTCATCTTTGCACTACAGGCCAAAGATATTTAGTTATATCATCATTTAGGACTGAGGATGATGAAAAATATATTTTAAAAAAAACAAATCCAGTGAAACAAAAGAACAAATATTAAGGATTCGTACTTTAAACAATCCAAGTTCAAAAATACTTCATAAATAATCAGAGTGGAGTAAAATTCAAGAATGATTAAAACATAGATCCAATCAAAGATAGGAATCATAACAGACAATCTTGGACACAAAAAAGAAAATTTAACTTCATAAATAACACATGTTCCAAAGACAACAAAAATGTTTTTGTTAATTAAAACAATTAAAACTTTTAAAAAATCAATTATTTCGGAATTTCAAAACTTCAATAATTCATAATAAATAGCCCTTTTATCAAAAACTTCAATAATTCATAATAAATAGCCCTTTTATTAAATTAATAAAGAGAATAATTTTATCAAGGTATGAAATTATGTGAGCTTATTTAATTAAATAAATTATTTAATTAAGCATGATGTTATTTAATTAATTTAATTATTAATTAGAGAATTAATAAATTGACATTATTTATTAATGAGATAATTGAATATATGATTATGTGAATTTACGAGTAATTATTATATTTTATTTAAAGTAAATTAAATAAAATATGGGATTTATTTTATAAAGAGGGTGACATTTTCAAACTATATGATAAAAGGTTATTAAAATAATGAGTTTTGAACCTAGTTTCCTAGCCAAATGAGGCCTTAGGAGGAGTTGGGGACAGTTAAACCACGAATGGAATAACTGACCTCAACTCTGCGCTTAAAGGCTCAGATGAGTTTAACTTACGTATTTTTAGAACCAGAGAGTTTGCAGAGAGAGTTGGAGAAATCTTTGAGAGAGATTGTGTGTATTGTGATTGAAATAGAGAGAATTGTCATCCTTACGCATCTACGCTTTGGGTAATCTCTTCTTTCTCAAATTCTATTTCTACGTCTTTTTAAAGTTTTCATAATTATGGCTTAAGTCCTCTGTAGAGTTTCTATGGTTGAATAGGGTAACAATTATGAGTATAAATGTAATCATAAGAGTAGCTTAACATGTTTTTTTATATATATATTACATGATCCCATACCCTAAGTGTAGTAATCTGATGACTTGTTATTTCAAAATAAACAGAGTACGTGATATGGCCATATGGCCATATATGTGATAATTAATGTATTGATTATATATTATCCCTAAATTTTGGACTTGTATGTTGTTATGCATGTTAATACGAAGAGTTTAAGCCTTAAACGAACGAATTCAGTGTTATAACGAATTCGTAGGGAGAATTTTCACATAAAGTTTTCTAAAACTTCATGAACATCAAAGTCAGTGAATTGTTAGGCTTTAAATATGTTATTAAGTGTTTAAAATTAGTTTTGTCAGTATATAAATATTGGGTATTAATTATATATGAATTCCAACATGTGGGTATGTTTAATTTGGAGAATTAATGATTTTGTAGTAATTATTTTCGCTGAATTCTGTGTTCTTCGCGAACTGGAAAAAAAAAAATAAAAATAAAAATAAAAAAATAAAAAAAAAAAAAAAATGAGCTTTTAAATTTTCTAAGTCTAACAATGGGTTAGTGTATTAAAATAATGAACATGTAAATATGTTAGAAATATTATATGATGATAAAATATTTGTTTAGCATGTAAATAACATAATTACATGTGAGTTGTATTATTAAATACATAATTAGTTATTCATTCATAACGAACAAATTAGATGTCAACGTGATGATTTGACTAAGTTAGTCAATTATTAAAGTAGACAACGAGAATAAGTTATGATGATTAGTTAATAATTAACTGGTATTAAATGTGAATGGTATGTAGGATTTATTTCAAATAACGTGATTAGTTAAAGTGTAATCTACACGCGAGGCAAGTCTCCTAAACTTAAACTCTTAAATTGAGCAAGTTTCTTAACTCTACTTTTACATTGAGCAATTTACTTAAACTTAAATTATTATTCAAGTTCAAGTATTATATTAAAGATTGATTATCTTTTAAAGCATGATTCAATTATACAATAATTGTTCTATTGTATACATTTGAGATTATTATTCAAATCGAATATCATTATTGTTGAACCTTTTTAGACTAGTGAATCTTAATGATTTAGCTAGTCCTTAGTTGATGAACGTTCTAAATTTCAGAACCCTTATTGAATTATCCAAACCAAACTTCCTTTGGTGCGGACTCGAATGTCAAACTGAGATGAACAACCCTGAAAAGGGATTCACTTATGCGTTAGCGTTAAGATATTGTGCACAGTATGGTACTAAGGGCTGATCCCCCTAAGTACGAGAAGAAGGTCCATAGTCTTATGACTGTTAAAGGTTTCAAGTATAATCCTTGATAACCTAGGACATAGTTCAAGGTCTTATGACCCTCAGAATTCTTTTGATTCTTGTTATTCATTCTTGATTCAAAAGTTGAGCTCTTATTCAGACGTCTTTGATTTATTCGCATGTTATTATACTGTTATTTCATTGTTATACTTGTGGGCATTTGTGCTCACTCTTGCTTAATAATAACATTGCAGTTAAGAATGAAAGAAGCGATGAACCCTCCACTAGTAAGGGCAAGGGAAAAGTTAGCAAATGATGAAGACCTGTTATTTATTAACTGATGTATTTGTTTAAGACTTGAGTTATGTTGATGTTAAGACTTATTTGTTTAGAATTCCGCACAGATGTTTTAAGGTTAGAGTAACCTGGGATTTATTTATGATTCAGTTGATGTAACCCTTAAGGGAAGAGATTTTATTATGATTTCTATCTATTGTATAGTTTGATATTATTTATGGGTAGATAGATAGATGATGCTTGTACAGTGAACACCAAATCCCGTGGAATCGAAGTACCCAGATTTGGGGGTGTCACAGGTTGGTATCAAAGCCGTAGGTTATGAACCTTAGGTGGGGGAAACAACCTTAGGTAGTAGCCTTATAGAAGAAGATAGTAATTGAAAACTCTTATCGAGTTCTAAGAAATGAATTTTTGTAATTCATTGAAGATAACAAAATACATTATGTGTTTATGTGTTAAGTATGCGTTAGATAGTATGACTTAGTAACTAAAACTTAAAATTTTGTTGTCAGGATGACGAATGATGGAGAAGCTAGTCAAACTGAGGAGGGACCCCATTTACCTATAGTACCTACTGAGGAGGGATCTCGTGTACTTGTAGGACCGACTGAGGAGGAGCCCCGAGACATTCATGTCGTTAGGGAGCAGCTGGTGCAGAGGGTTTCATCTCTATTGATCACCGTTGTTGGTCAGGAGCATGAACCTGAGATTGATCCTGAGGAGGGTCCTGAGGAGGAGTTTGATGAGGAGGAAGAAGAAGAGGAGCTACCACGGTACACTGTTGATGCTGAGATGTATGACACACTATATGATCGTAACGTGGAGTTACAAGATGAGGTTCAGGAATTGACTGAGCGAGCGACTGTTCAGCAGTCTACTTTAGAGGAGAAGGATAGAGAGATTGTGACCCTTCATACACGTTTAGGAAACGTGGAGTGGGATCTAATTCATGAGAAGGGTCAAACCGAATATAAAACCGAGGAGATAGAGAAGCTGAAGAAGGAACTAAAGGAAACTTCTGGAAGACTGAAAATAGCAGAGGAAGGATGGGTAAGTGAATCACATCGAGCTGATCGTGCAGAAAATGATAGTCGTGCAAAGAAGGCAAAGCTTGAAGACATGTACGCCACACTTAATCATGCGATGGATGAGGTTCAAGAGCGAGTGTTAAGGTACCCCATCCAGTTTGAAGGACTTCCATCGTATATGTTGGATCGCAGGACGATGTCTCGTATCATGAATGAGGAGCGTGGCAAGGCTATTGAGCACCTTGGAAGACAGGAATAGAATCTGTTTATTTATGTGAAAGACTTATATAGTTTTATGTAAATTCTGATGTGTTTATGAACTAAGGAATATGTTAATATTTGAATGTTTTAAATCCTGTGGATTCTTTATTCCAGGATAGATGATGTAAATAGCAGTATGATATAGTTTAATGTTAAAACTTTTTATTTGAATGAAAAGATATCAAGTTGTTTGAGATGATGTGTTAAGTGATATGTTAAATTGTTGAGTAATGTCTTAACTATGTAGAGAAATAAATAAAGTTCTAATAAACGTTTATTTAACAGAAAAATGCCACCAAGGAGAAGACAACAACGTCAACCGGCTCAGGAAGGGTCAACCAATAATAACAATAATGTCAATGTTAATCCAGTTCAACAGCTAGTTAATTTACTAACTGGAGTCATGAATAACCAACCGCAAGCTCCACCTAGCACAACGTTTAAAGATTTTAAGGCGGTGGGACCGCCAGAGTTCAAAGGTTCTAGAAACCCGATCGAGGCTCAAACGTGGGTGATGGAAATGGAGAAGGTTTTCGACGTTGCTAGGGTTCGAGAAGATCAGAAGACCATTTTTGCGACATTTATGCTGAAGTCTGAGGCTAGCTACTGGTGGCAAGCAAACAAGATGCGAGGAGGTGAAGGTGTAATTACGTGGGAGGGATTCAAAGAGATGTTTTTCGAAATGTATTTCCCAGCTAGTTCGCAGAATCAGATGGAGGTGCAATTTCTGGAATTGAAATAGGGAAACATGAGCGTGCCTGAATACGCGGCTAAATTCGATGAGTTGGCAAGGTTTGCCCCGTATCAAGTACACACTGACGAGAGGAAAGCCAGACGATTCGAACAAGGACTGAAGCCTTGGGTATACAGCAAGGTATCAATGTTTCAACTTAACACGTTTGCGGGAGTTTTGGAAAAGGCCATTCTCGCGGAAGGAGGAAGTGATGCAGTGACTAAGTACAACCAAGAACAGAAAAAGAAAAAGAGTGAGAATGAAGGTAATAACAAGACTGGTGGAAGTAATACTGGGAATAATAATAATCAGAAGAGGAAGTGGACGGATAACTCGACAGCTGGAAGTCAACACGGAGGGCAAAAAAAAAAGATAGAAGCATGTCTGACTTGCGGCAAGGCACATCTAGGAGTTTGTTTGAAGGGAAAGAGAGTGTGCTATAATTGTGGTCAGGAAGGCCACATAGCACCAAATTGTCCAAACCCAAAGAAGGGTGCTTGTTTCAACTGTGGTTCGAAAGATCATTTAGCAAGAGACTGTCCCAAAAAGGGATCGGGAGGATCAGGACAAGGAGAAAACCGGGGAAATAGCAGTGAAAATACCTTAACCATCACCGGACCACCTGCAACAAACAGACCAACCGCCAGGACTTTCAATATGACGGTGCAGGATGCAATCCAGTCTCGTGATGTGGTGTCAGGTATCATTCCTATCAATGAAATTAATGCTTACGTTTTATTTGATTCGGGTGCTACTTGTTCCTTTATATCCGATGACTTTGCTAATAGTTTAGATTTGCTTAAGGATGAATTGGAATATCCCATGATTATAGAAATTGCGAATAGAGAGATAATTCATGTTAAGCATGTGTATAAGAATTGTAGAGTGGATATTAAGGGTAATATCATGAACGTAGATCTTATCCCTATTCGATTGGGGAAATTCGACGTTATATTGGGTATAGATTGGTTATCCAATTATGGGGCTGTAATTGACTGCCAAAAGAAGCGTATTAACCTTATGACTCCGTCAAAGGTTGTGTTTTATGGTAGCAAGTCGCCTAGACAAGCGAGTTGTCTGACGATGTTGCAGGCCAGGAAGTTATTAAGACAAGGCTGTGTAGGATATTTAGCTTACATAGTCGACAGTCGAAAAGAGAACCCGAAGGTAGAGGAGATACCGATTGTGAGGGACTTCGTCGATGTATTTCCAGACGATTTGCCAGGACTTCCTCCAGATAGAGAAGTAGACTTTGTGATTGATTTGGCGCCTGGAACTGCTCCAATATCAAAGGCACCATACCGAATGGCGCCAGTAGAGATGAAGGAATTAATGGTACAACTACAAGAATTGTTGGACAAAAAGTACATTCAACCGAGCGTATCGCCGTGGGGAGCGCCGGTGTTGTTCGTGAAAAAGAAGGACGGATCGATGAGGCTCTGCATTGACTACAGAGAATTAAATAAGGTCACGATTAAGAATAAATATCCATTACCGAGGATCGATGATCTGTTTGATCAATTGAAGGGAGCAAAATACTTTTCCAAGATTGACTTGAGGAGTGGTTATCACCAACTGAAGGTGAGGCCAGAGGATGTACCAAAGACAGCGTTCCGAACGTGATATGGTCATTATGAGTTTTTAGTAATGTCGTTTGGTCTTACGAATGCTCCTGCAGCATTTATGGGACTAATGAATGGTGTATTCAAGCCGTTTTTGGACAAATTCGTGGTGGTATTTATAGATGACATTTTGGTATATTCCAAAACCAAAGAGGAACATGAAGAACACTTGAGGTTAACGTTGGAAGTATTGAGAAGGGAGAAGTTGTATGCTAAATTTTCGAAATGCGAATTCTGGATCGAGAGAGTACAATTTCTTGGTCACGTAATCGATAAAGATGGAATTTCGGTAGATCCATCCAAAGTAGAAGCTGTGATTAACTGGGATCAGCCGAGAACGCCGTCAGAAGTAAGAAGTTTTCTTGGATTAGCAGGATATTATAGAAGATTCATACAAGATTTATCTAAGATCGCAACTCCGTTAACGAATTTAACTCGAAAAGCTGTGAAATTTGTTTGGACGGAGAAGTGTGAGGAGAGTTTTCAAGAATTAAAGAAGAGGTTGAGTACAGCGCCTGTGTTATCTCTTCCGGATGATACAGAAAATTTTGTTGTTTTTAGCGATGCGTCACATAAAGGACTTGGCTGTGTGCTGATGCAAAACGGCAAAGTCATTGCGTATGCATCACGGCAGTTGAAGGATTACGAGAAGGGTTACCCAACCCATGATTTGGAGTTAGCTGCAGTTGTTTTTGCTTTGAAAATTTGGAGGCACTATCTATACGGGGAAAAGTGTGAAATATATACGGACCACAAGAGTCTGAAATATATTTTTACACAGAAAGATTTGAATATGCGTCAAAGAAGATGGTTGGAATTAATCAAGGATTATGACTGTGAGATTTTATATCATCCGGGTAAGGCTAATGTGGTTGCCGACGCCTTAAGTAGAAAGGGTCGTGAGAAATTGATGATGTTGACTGCTCAGCAGGAGCTAATTGCAGATATGGAGAAACTGGAGTTAGAAGTGAAGTATCCTACGGAGATTGATGAGAAGCTATTTCAGATGCAATCTGGTACAACTCTACTAGATAGAGTGAAGGAGGCTCAGCTTCAAGATGATGAATGCAAAAAGGTAACAACGAAGATATCTGAAGGAACCGAACCAAGATTTAAGATGGATAAGGAAGGAATATTGAGATTTGAAAGCAGAATTTGGGTTCCGCCAGTACAAGAAATTAAGGAAGAAATTTTGAGTGAGGCTCATAGTTCAAGATATTCGATTCACCCTGGTAGTACAAAAATGTACCAAAATCTTCGACAACATTTCTGGTGGCCGAATTTGAAACGTGATGTTGCAGAATGTGTTGCCAAATGCCTGACATGTCAGAAAGTTAAAGCAGAACATCAGAGACCGAGTGGATTGCTACAACCGTTGGAGATCCCAGAATGGAAATGGGAACATATTACGATGGACTTCGTGGTTGGCCTTCCGACGACTCAGAAAGGCTACGACGCAGTATGGGTTATCGTTGACCGACTGACGAAATCCGCGCACTTCCTTCCTATCAAAATCAGATTTAACTTAGATCAGTTGGCAAGATTATATGTGAAGGAGATTGTTTCGAGGCACGGAGTGCCGGTATCTATTGTTTCCGATAGGGATCCGCGCTTCACATCAAATTTCTGGAAACGTCTTCAGGAATGCATGGGTACACAACTGCGAATGAGTACAGCTTACCACCCTCAAACAGACGGACAGAGCGAACGAACGATTCAAACACTGGAAGATATGTTACGAGCCTGTGTAATGGACTTCAAAGGAAATTGGGATGATCACCTACCGTTGGTAGAGTTCGGCTACAACAACAGTTACCACGCTAGTATTGGTATGCCACCTTACGAAGCGTTATACGGCAGAAAGTGCAGAACTCCGCTTTATTGGGATGAAGTTGGTGAAAGACAATTGCTAGGGCCAGAATTGGTACAGCAGACGGCAGAAATAGTCAAAGTGATCCGAGCACGACTGGTAGCAGCTCAAGATCGACAGAAGAAATACGCTGATCCACATCGTAAAACTATCGAGTTTGAATCCGGTAGTTATGTTTTCTTGAAGGTCTCTCCCTGGAAGGGAAAGATCAGGTTCGGAAAGAAAGGAAAATTGAGCCCAAGATTTATTGGACCCTTTGAGGTACTGCGAAGAATTGGAGAAGTTGCGTACGAGGTAGCCTTACCTCCAGCACTCGAGAATATTCACAACGTCTTCCATGTTTCTGTGTTACGACCTTACAAACCTGATTACAAGCATGTAATTGAATACGAACCCCTGCATTTTGAGAAAGACTTATCTTATGAAGAAATTCCTGTCCAAATTGTCGACCGAAAAGAACAAGTTCTGAGAAATAAAGTAATACCTTCTGTTAAGGTAATTTGGAGGAACCACAACGCTGAAGAAGCTACGTGGGAACTCGAAGAGAATATGATGAAGAATTACCCTCATTTATTTACTTAATTATGTGTATGCGATTCTGGGGACAGAATCTTTGTAAGGGGGGGAGATTGTAACGAGTCAAAATTACTGAGTCGTGATTCTGGGGACAGAATCCTTTTAAGGGAGGAAAGATGTGGCGAACGAGAATTTTGTAATTTATTTTAAATATTTATTGAATTAAATAAATATTTTTTTTTATGATTTAATTATTAGATTAAATAATCAATTGATGCAATTGTGATAGATTAATTTAATTATATGTGTTACATTTATTAAATTAATAAAGAGAATAATTTTATCAAGGTATGAAATTATGTGAGCTTATTTAATTAAATAAATTATTTAATTAAGCATGATGTTATTTAATTAATTTAATTATTAATTAGAGAATTAATAAATTGACATTATTTATTAATGAGATAATTGAATATATGATTATGTGAATTTACGAGTAATTATTATATTTTATTTAAAGTAAATTAAATAAAATATGGGATTTATTTTATAAAGAGGGTGACATTTTCAAACTATATGATAAAAGGTTATTAAAATAATGAGTTTTGAACCTAGTTTCCTAGCCAAATGAGGCCTTAGGAGGAGTTGGGGACAGTTAAACCACGAATGGAATAACTGACCTCAACTCTGCGCTTAAAGGCTCAGATGAGTTTAACTTACGTATTTTTAGAACCAAAGAGTTTGCAGAGAGAGTTGGAGAAATCTTTGAGAGAGATTGTGTGTATTGTGATTGAAATAGAGAGAATTGTCATCCTTACGCATCTACGCTTTGGGTAATCTCTTCTTTCTCAAATTCTATTTCTATGTCTTTTTAAAGTTTTCATAATTATGGCTTAAGTCCTCTGTAGAGTTTCTATGGTTGAATAGGGTAACAATTATGAGTATAAATGTAATCATAAGAGTAGCTTAACATGTTTTTTTATATATATATTACATGATCCCATACCCTAAGTGTAGTAATCTGATGACTTGTTATTTCAAAATAAACAGAGTACGTGATATGGCCATATGGCCATATATGTGATAATTAATGTATTGATTATATATTATCCCTAAATTTTGGACTTGTATGTTGTTATGCATGTTAATACGAAGAGTTTAAGCCTTAAACGAACGAATTCAGTGTTATAACGAATTCGTAGGGAGAATTTTCACATAAAGTTTTCTAAAACTTCATGAACATCAAAGTCAGTGAATTGTTAGGCTTTAAATATGTTATTAAGTGTTTAAAATTAGTTTTGTCAGTATATAAATATTGGGTATTAATTATATATGAATTCCAACATGTGGGTATGTTTAATTTGGAGAATTAATGATTTTGTAGTAATTATTTTCGCTGAATTCTGTGTTCTTCGCGAACTGGAAAAAAAAAAAATAAAAAAAAAAAAAAAAAAAAAAAAATGAGCTTTTAAATTTTCTAAGTCTAACAATGGGTTAGTGTATTAAAATAATGAACATGTAAATATGTTAGAAATATTATATGATGATAAAATATTTGTTTAGCATGTAAATAACATAATTACATGTGAGTTGTATTATTAAATACATAATTAGTTATTCATTCATAACGAACAAATTAGATGTCAACGTGATGATTTGACTAAGTTAGTCAATTATTAAAGTAGACAACGAGAATAAGTTATGATGATTAGTTAATAATTAACTGGTATTAAATGTGAATGGTATGTAGGATTTATTTCAAATAACGTGATTAGTTAAAGTGTAATCTACACGCGAGGCAAGTCTCCTAAACTTAAACTCTTAAATTGAGCAAGTTTCTTAACTCTACTTTTACATTGAGCAATTTACTTAAACTTAAATTATTATTCAAGTTCAAGTATTATATTAAAGATTGATTATCTTTTAAAGCATGATTCAATTATACAATAATTGTTCTATTGTATACATTTGAGATTATTATTCAAATCGAATATCATTATTGTTGAACCTTTTTAAACTAGTGAATCTTAATGATTTAGCTAGTCCTTAGTTGATGAACGTTCTAAATTTCAGAACCCTTATTGAATTATCCAAACCAAACTTCCTTTGGTGCGGACTCGAATGTCAAACTGAGATGAACAACCCTGAAAAGGGATTCACTTATGCGTTAGCGTTAAGATATTGTGCACAGTATGGTACTAAGGGCTGATCCCCCTAAGTACGAGAAGAAGGTCCATAGTCTTATGACTGTTAAAGGTTTCAAGTATAATCCTTGATAACCTAGGACATAGTTCAAGGTCTTATGACCCTCAGAATTCTTTTGATTCTTGTTATTCATTCTTGATTCAAAAGTTGAGCTCTTATTCAGACGTCTTTGATTTATTCGCATGTTATTATACTGTTATTTCATTGTTATACTTGTGGGCATTTGTGTTCACTCTTGCTTAATAATAACATTGCAGTTAAGAATGAAAGAAGCGATGAACCCTCCACTAGTAAGGGCAAGGGAAAAGTTAGCAAATGATGAAGACCTGTTATTTATTAACTGATGTATTTGTTTAAGACTTGAGTTATGTTGATGTTAAGACTTATTTGTTTAGAATTCCGCACAGATGTTTTAAGGTTAGAGTAACCTGGGATTTATTTATGATTCAGTTGATGTAACCCTTAAGGGAAGAGATTTTATTATGATTTCTATCTATTGTATAGTTTGATATTATTTATGGGTAGATAGATATATGATGCTTGTACAGTGAACACCAAATCCCGTGGAATCGAAGTACCCGGATTTGGGGGTGTCACAATAAGGATCTCTCCTTTCTGGCACGCAATTAGATGACCAAACCTCTCCTTAAACAGAACTTTCTAGACATTGCGAATAATGTTATCTAATAATATTATTCAGATAATATGAATTATTGCTTCGATAATGGAAAATACTGTGTAGTGACAATTATTGAAACAACAGTAATATAAAATATCAACGTAGCAATTATTGAATCAATAAAATAAAATATTAAATAGTAATTACTGTAACCATTATTGAGTAGTGCCTTCTTACGTAAGAATCAATAATTGGTGCAATACCGTGTGCTACTGTGCAACAACGCGTATTACTGTGTTTTAACCACCGGGTATTCCAACAGTGTTAACGGTAAGAACTACACCGTTATTTATAAATAACTCATACTTGTCATTTTCTTCATCCAATCGTTTTCCGTTATGGGGCCCACAAAAGACTGCGCCGTCGTACGAATATTCTCCGACAACAAGAATATTCCACGACCAAACGAATATTCCCCTACAACAATTAATATTTTATAACCACCTGCTTATTTAAAAAATATTTGCGCATTTTACCCATAACTAACCTTATTAATCAATTCAACCCTTACTATTTCAAAATAATAAATAGAGAAAGTTCCATTTTATTAAAATAAATAAATAAATAAAATTCGGGGTCTTATAGTATTGCACCAATTATTGATTCTTACGTAAGAAGGTACTACTCAATAATTGTTACAGTAATTACTGTTCAGTATTTTATTTTATTGATTCAATAATTGCTACGTTGATATTTTATATTACAATTGTTTCAATAATTATCATTACACAGTATTTTCTATTATCGAAGCAATAATTCATATTATCTGAATAATATTATTAGATAACATTATTGACAATGTCTAGAAAGTTCTGTCTAAAGAGAGGTTTGGTCACCTAATTGCGCGCCAGTAAGGAGAAATCCTTATTGGAAAGCCCCCTCTTTCCTAGGAACTGCCTGGTTGTCAGTATTGTGATTCTGTAATATTATTTGTGAATAATTAATTATTAATTTATATGATGAGAAAAATATTTATTTTATGTAGATATAGATGGAGAAAATTTTTACAGTGACAATTGTTAAAAATCGATATTTTATCTTTTCTGATAAAATAATATTTTATTATATTATTATAATATAATAATGATGATATTTTTACAATGAATGTGGGATATATGAGTATATGAGGAGGAAGAGTATTTTTGCTGCAAAAGTTGTTTAAAACATGTTAAACATATTTGTGGGCCCATTTCTTGACTGAAATTTGATTATAGCTTGTAGAATAGTCCGTTTGTGCATTTCGGTCAATTTCTGTTTGGAATTTGGAAAAACTTTTTTCTGCAAAGTTATAGATAATAAAATTTCCTATAAAAAAAGACATGTGGTTTGAATTTTTTTGATAAAAGGACTATTTATTATGAATTATTAAAGTTCTGAAGTTCCGAAATAATTGGTTTTTGAAAGTTTTATTTATTTTTATTAATAAAAACATTTTTTGTAAGTTTTATAAGGTGGGCTACTTGTGTGGCTGAAGTTTGAACAAAAAGTGGGCGTAGGAATTTAAATTAATTATATTAATAATTTATTAAATTTTCTGTTTTGGTGTTCTAAGCATTTTCCTATAAATAGGGTGCTTAGGTTAGAATTGAAAAGCACACCAGAAACTAAAGTTTTCTCTCTCTTTCTCTCTCTATATTATCTAGCGTATTCTTGTGAGTATTTTAAGACTTTGAGTGTTGCTATACGGTACAAGTTTCCTTCAGCTCTATATCCAGTATTTCAGTCAGAAGTACTGTCTTTTCGAGGTAAGGGATGTTATTTTTTTTTATAAATGATATTATTTCTTTCAATATCATTATGTCAAAATATTGATCTGAATTTTTATCAAATTTAAAACATTTTGTGTCGGGATTACTATTCACGTATACGGCACTATTCACGTATACAACACTATTCACGAATACGGCACTATTCACCGAAAAATTAAATTTTTATTTTTGGTCCAAGATATCTATTATGGATACTAGTTTTGATTGTATCCATGTTTTGATCATTCTTAAATTTTACTCCACTATGATTATTTATGAAGTATTTTTGAACTCGGATTGTTTAAAGTACGAATCCTTAATATTTGTTCTTTTGTTTCACTGGATTCGTTTTTTTTAAAATATTTTTCATCATCCTCAATCCTAAATGATGATATAACTGAATATCTTTGGCCTGTAGTGCAAAGATTAATAATTTTATGATGAATATCTGTGGCCCGTAGTGCAAAGATGAACAGGTGTTGAGATGAACATGACCAACTGATGAATATCTTTGGCCTGTAGTGTAAAGATAAATATTTGATTCCAGATATATATTGATTGATGTTACAGGGATAAAATATCGACGATGAACTTTTAAATTCATATATAGAAGATAGTAGATTTCATTCTCTACTTAACTCTTCTAATGAATTATTATTTCCGCTGCGAATATTGATTTAAAACTTGTTGTCTATTGTATTCTATTAAATTTTTCCCTGTTGAAGACTAACGATAATTTGTTCTATATTATCTTAGTTATAATATTCTTTACTGGGCTAGTTGAGCTCACCCTTTTCCTTTTTGTTCCATTTTTCTTCTCAGGAAGCGAAAATGTAGCGAGTACTAGTCGGGGTATGGAATTAAGGTTCTAAAAAGTCGTTTTAATAGTCCTCACCATTTTTGTAAAATAATGTATCAATAATTGTAATGAGGACTTATTTGAGTGTGGATATTGTCTAGATGATAATATTTGTATTTAAACTCACAGTTTTTATGTTGTATTAATAAAGTTGTAGTTGTTTCTGTACCATGTATTTTGACGATTCAGAATGGGTGTTGTATACCTATTTTGGGGGCGTCACAATATCTCTCATATTATTGATTCAATTATTGTCATAGTATCATTTGCATAATATTTATTATTAGTAAATCAATAATTAAGACGACAAAGTTATTCATATTATTATTTGTAATATTGATAATGTCTAAAAAATTCTGTCGAGGAGAGCTTTAGTTACCTAATTGCGCGCCAATAGGGAGAAATCTTTATCGGAAAGCCCCCTCTTTCCTGGAAATGATCTGGTTGTTAAATATTGTGAGTTATAATATTAATGATGAATAATTGTTAATAGATTAAAAATGTGTTTATTAAAGATAAATGATTTGTGGTAATTATTTATTCAATTTTTGATATAAATAGAGGAGTTTGTTATAAGTTTGACTTATTATTCCATGAGGAGATATGCTAATTTTTCAGACCGTTGGTTGAAGTTATAATAGTAAATCAATATGGATCGTTGGTTGAAGATATAATAGTAAATCAATATGGACCGCTGGTGAAAAGTTATAATAGTAAATCAATATGGATCGTTGGTTTAAAGTTTTAATAGTAAATTAGTATGGACCGTTGCTTTAAGTTTTAATAATAAATCAATATGGACCGTCCGTTTAAAAGTAAATTAATCTGGGTCATTCATGAATTAGTTACTATTCAGTCCTTTTTCCTATAAATAGAAGCTCATTCCTTCATTATTTCTTACGAATTCACTGAAACTCTAGAGAGAGAAACTATAGAGAGAAAGAAGAGGAGTATTCTGCTACTACCCTACTTCAGTATTCAATCTTCTACTAAGGTAAGGGGTGTTATTTATTTCATATTCACTTACGATATTGTTTTTCGTATTCGTAAGGAATATTATCTTTGTTCAACATTCGTAAGGGATATTATTTGTTGTATTCGTAAGGGGTATTATTTCTTTCGTATTCATGAAGAGAGTTATTTTCATTCAATACTCGTAAGGGTTGTTATTCCATTCTTTATTATTCTGATGGAATAACCTGTCTACGTGAACTACCGCATGCATGGTGAAATCTTTTGTTATTCCATTCTTTATTATTCTGTGGGAATAACCTGTGTACGCGGACTACCGCATGCATGGTAAAATCTTTTGTTATCCCATTCTTTATTATTATGTGGGAATAACCTGTCTACGCGGACTACTGCATGCCTGGTGAATAACCCTTCGTATTCAATTGTTATTAAATTGTGAAAATGATATGTCTACGCGGACTACCGCATGACAAGTGAAAATCCATTTGCAGTTTCGTATATTATTTCTTTTCATATTCTTAAATCTAAAATTACTATGATAAGTATTGCTTCTATAATTCTTGAAATTAGTGGAATATCCTTGAGTTTTGCGCTTCATCCAGTATCGTTTCATTGGAATATTGATCTAAACTTTCTTATTAAATATCAATATTTTCACCCGGGATACTATTCACGGGTTACTATTCACTCGAATATTATTCACCCGAGGATTCGAGGTACATTTCATACCGAGTTACTATTCACGGGTTACTATTCACTCGGGTATTAATCACTCGGGTATTCGAAATATTTGTCATGCCGGGGTACTATTCCCGAAGTACTATTCACAGGATACTATTCACGATAAAAATTAATTTCTTTCTGTCCAAGATTATTTTTGATACATGAATATTATTCTTGAATTTTACCCCATAAAACAGTATCATGTTGACAATTTGGATATTTTTAAGCTCTGGATAAATTTAAAGTCTTTAATATTTATCCTTGATCTCGTTTGATTGAATTCTTATATCATTGTCATCATCCTCATGCTTATATTGTGATAAAAGTCATATGTGGCTTACGTGCGTAGATGTACTATTGATTGGTATGATTATGACCAAGAATTATTCGGTATAATTATGACCGTAATGTTACAAATGATGTGGTAAAAGTTCTCATTGGCCCGTAATGCATTGATGGACAGTTGTTGGTATGATCATGACCATTGATGATTACATGAATATCCTTAGCTCGTAGTGCAGGGATGATTCGATGATGTGGTTTATTTATTAAGCTGAGTCTCAGCGATAAAGTTGATGAAAAACTTTTTAAATCATAGAAGATAATAGATATCATGCTCTACTTGACTCTTTTAATGGATTGCTTGTTTCGCTGCAGTTAAATTTGATGTTTATTGTATTTTATCAGTTTAACATGTTGAAAGCTAACGATAATTTATTCTGCATTATCTTAGTCATAATATTTCTTACTGGGCTAGTTGAGCTCACCCTTTTTACTTTCATTGTTCTCTTCAGAAAATGAGAATATAGCTGAGACTAGTCAGAGAACAGAGTGATGGTCCGAGATGGTGCATTAGTAGTCCTCACTATTCTGTGAAATAGTATGATAATAATTGTAATGAGGACTCCATTGAGTGTGTATATTGTCTAGAAGACAATATTCTTGTTTAAACTCTCAGCTATATTTTGTCGTATTTTACACGACAGTTGTATAATTAAGTTTGTAGTTGTATTCTGTACCATGTATTTGGCGACTCAGAATGAGTGATGTATACCTATTTTGAAGGCTTCACGATCAATATCAATAAAAATGTTATAGAAAAAGAGTAAATGGGTTACAATTTGACAAAATAAAAGTTATTTGCTCAAAAAGTAAATAAGAGTTTTTTTTCTTTCCTCTCCAAAACTCCTCCTATTAACAACTTTCATAATAGTCAAAATTCCTTTACTACGATGCTATATGGATATAAGTGAATTACATATATAAATACAAATGAAATAGAAAATTTTATTACTCATAATGCTCAACTTTTAGTTAACATCCTCCTTTTATGTTCTTAATATTATAATTACCAAGTGGAGAATCCTCAAATGATATCACTTGTCCAAGAAACATGGAAAAAAGATAAAAATAATTCATGTTTTGTAAACAAATTATAATAAGATATGTGTTTTATCAAAGAGAATTGATATTTTTACATGTATTTTTATCGAATGTCACACCTTCATGTAAGAATAAACTATGTGAAAATATTAAAAATACATGTAAAAATACTGCTACCCTTTACCAAACCATATAATATACTCTCTGTCTCAATTTAATTGTTACTTTTTTTCCCACGAAATTCAATAGTTTTAAATACTTTATTGTTTTTAAAAAATCTTGAATTTTTACTTAAAATATTCAATATTCACTTTTTTTTAATTACAATTAAAATGTTAATTGTACGTACTCAATTTATAATGGAAAAGCTGATATAAATAAAATTTATGTTATCTTGTTTATAATTACATCATGGAGCTTAGTTGGACAATTGTTTAAAGCTATAAGATGCAATATCCAAATATGCTAAGAATACGGTGGTCATTTTTATATGTTACTCGTAGTTTTAATAAAAGAATGTTATTTAAGGAGGAGTGCTAAATAAGGAAATTGCTATTGAACCTTTGTGATACTTTGAAAATCAATAGAGATGACATATTCCTTTTTGAGTTTTTTTCAAGCCGGTTTGATTCGGTCTTTCTGTCCCAGAATTTTGTGGACCCCAAGTAAGAACCGAAGAGCAATGAAGCAAGTATTTAGGCTGCAGTTACCATTGTAGAATGTTGGGCAGTTGAGTTACTACTGTATCTTCTGTAGCTAAGCTTTCCTGCTAAGCCTTTTTCTTTTTGTTCTTTCTAATCTAAAGCTTTCATTAGATTATATGGAATTCTTATTCTTTCCAGTTTCCAATTTCGGTAATTTCAGAATGGGGGCTGGCTGGTGAGTGAAATTTGACCATTCATCAATGTCCTAATGAGGGTAGAATGGTCATTTCAGACACAAGAATCCTTTTGTGTTCTCTCTTTATTTCTCAGTCACAGAGAAGATTAAAGATGTTACTTTCCTAATGTCTCTCATGATACAGAGATTTATTGATACTGAGGTACGTACCCAGATTTCTTAGATTTGGGTAACCTCAAGAATTCAAGCTACATTCTTCTTTTTCTTGCTTTTCTTTTCCTTTTTGGGAAACATTTGATTTCTTCTTTTATTCAAGCACATACAAAATCAGGATTGAACACTGGCTGCTTCTTTGATGCAAAATTTCTCATTTTTGGGTCTGTTTTACAAGATTTCAACTTTTGGGTCCCCACCAATATCTTCCACTTTTTGGAATTGATCCAATCTAGAATAGTTTTTTTTCCTCCCGATTTCCCATAAAAAATATTGGGTATTGTTTAATTTCTTCCCTAGTCAATCTCATGAAGGAATTGAAGTCAAAAGTTAGATATTTGTTAATGGAGTAGTTAGTTTTAGTTTTAGTTTCAGTTGGAGTTGTTCATGAAGAGCATTTTCATGAGGGTTTTGTTCTGCAAGATCCATTGTCCTTCATTCATTTGCTTCTGCAAACCCTCGGCTGCTGCTCATCTTTACAATCCTGGCCCCTTGAAATTGGACAATACCCCCCATGTCCCTTCTTCATCAGTTGAGCCTGTTACTAGTAATAGTTTTGATAATGCCAGCAGCTCCAATGATGAGTTATCCGGTGAGACCATTGAGGTGAAGGATGAGAGTTGTTTAGAATTAGATGATGATGATGATGATGATGAGAAGCTGGAACAAACTGAGAATGCCCTTAAGAGCTGTATGAGGAACACGAAGGTGGTCGAAAAGAAGAGAGTACAATGGGTGGATAACTTGGGGAAAGAACTTGCTGATATCAAAGAGTTCGAATCCAGGCATGTAATCTCTCTTTTTCTCCATTTGTCTGTTAAAGTATCACTCTTGGTGATTCTTGTGCAAGATATTGAATTTCTGTCTGCAATTGTGAATTTTGTGATGAAATTTGATTTCACTTTTATTCTTGAATGTCAATGACTCGATGCAATACACAAAACAAAAATGTAGATGGAAAAAAAGTAAGACTAAAATTTGGCATGAAAGGCTTGTTTAAGAGAATGGGTATGAAAAAGAATTGGCATCCACAAGTTTTGGGAAGAAGAAGAAGGATTAAAAAGTAAGTCAGTTATAAAATTAATCCTTATATTAGCCCCATAAGTATTAGGAAACTGCCAGAATGAGAGACATGAGTAGATAGAGATGCTAATTGGAACAGAATAGTAAGGTAAAAAAAGAAAAACATACGGCTAAATGCAAGACTGATTTGTGCATTGGATATTAAGAATAAAGTTACAATCTTTTCAATATAGCTTGTTAGAAATAGTAATGAGCTTATCAGATGGCCGCCTATTCTTCTATGGGGATCTATCAGCTAGTACTTAATGTGAGCTCTGGTTCTGGATGGATTTAAAGCATTTTCTGCAAATTAATGTGCTAATCTATCCATTCTCTTGACAGCATAAAAACAACATAATTGTTTCTCCATATTATTATGAACTCATGATGAAAAATCGGGAAGAAGTTACAAAACGCCAGTTAATTTTCTAGTGACCTTTTAGTAACTTGCCAGTTAATATCCTCACAGTTCATCAAGTTACGACTGCCTAGTTTCGTGTTTGTAGAAATGTGTATTCGGAATCCTAGAGTTGAAGCCTTAAAGGCTTGTGGTTTCTGATGCAACGTTCAAAGCAATGCCTAGTCATAGCTGAGGGAAAAAAAGAGAGAAAGAAATGAGAATATAAGTCCCCTGCAATTTCTATGGTTACTTAAAACTCTCTTAGGCTGCATCATATGCAAATAGACATTATGCTGAGTTTCTCAACCAGAAAGTGAACACCAGTAAGAGATCTCCCTTTTCCTTGAAAGTACGGACTGACTTTTCATCTCTTTCCAAGTCGTCCACCAAAAACCATGCGGACAGATTGTCTGTTTTTCCTATTCATACGAGTTAGTAAGCAATTCTCATATATACGAGTGTCACATTGAGAACTTGGAAGGTAAAAAGCTCAAATAGTGGATCATGGTACCAATAAAAACATAAGAATATAAAATTGGCAGACCAAGTATTAAAAGTTGTATATGAGGATATTTCAGGGTCATTTCCTATTATGGAACATAATATTGTGGCTTCTTTTTGATTTATACGAAACATCAGAAGATTTAATATAATTTTTCAGAAAGTTGCCAAGGAAACTGAGGATTGCAAATAAAGATAAGGCAAATGAAAAGTTATATAATGCAATTTTTGCTCCCTTCGTGCCATTTAGGAACTCAGTACAAACTGAAAAAAATAGTATTTAATATTAGAAAAATTATATATTTATTGCATTTTCAGAAAACCTATGTTCATATTCATGATATCCGGCGGTGAAGCCTATCTTCTAACTATAATCTAACTCTCCTCGTATCATCTGCCAAACAGTGAAGCAGGGGATATTGACTACAACGAAGACAGTAGTAGAGGTTGCATCTGCGTTATTCTTTGATGCAAAATGGCCAGACGAGAAGAATGAGGACTATCAGATTGGCTTCTCAATCATCGCCCCCTTCTACAACAATTGCATGGGATGTTTAAAAGAGCTGAAGTTTGTTTTCGGAGTACTTTCTCATTTGTTGGCCTTGCTGCTGCTAACCTAACCGGGGACTTCTGTCCATTTGTAACTTGTAAGACTGCAAATCTGTTTTTTCTTTATACTACTAGTAGTTTGTTTGATTCTTCCATTGACAACAAAAACAAGTCTAAAATTCTTAAATCTCTTCTCTCTTGTTTCTTTTTACTCCAACAGACCTTCATATTTTTTCTTCTCTAGCATGGAAAGGTTACTGATGAAATGACTAATATTTTGCCACTAACTTGAATCTTCCTTCTGGTTTTTTCTTGATATTCTGGTTTTATTATTGTGAGATTAAAATTTTTCAAAAAATCAACTCGAGGTTTAGAACTGAATTTACGAAAAGACTTAAACATGTGATCATGCACATTATAGAGAAAATCCTTGCAACATGTACTAAATTCTTTATTTGATTTGAAATAAAGATCGAGAAACACCATTATTAAATCATGCAAATAAATATTTTTTAACTACTTGAACTTAATTATTTTTCATTGCTATAAATTTATTATCACCCATTACCAAATAATATAAAAATTTATACGGTATAATTAAGTTAGATCCACCGCACTATAAACAAATTTTAAGGTTAAACGAGGTTGTTGTATGTTAAAAACTAACTAGCTAGCAAATGAGGGTATTTTAATCTTATTGTTTGACAACTCATTCACTCGCTTTTGGGGGAATGCAATACACCCATCGTTAAGTTTAATAGAAAAAGTAATTGTCGCAGTTTTTTAAAGCACATGTGATTAAAATGTCAAAGTGTGTAAACTGGAGGTGATAGAATGCATTTTATCCTAAAAGTAAGACGCATCTTAATAAGATTAAGAATGATGTCTAAAATGTCAAAGTGTGTAAACTGGAGGTAGTAGAATGCATTTTATCCTAAAAGTAAGACGCATCTTAATAAGATTAAGGTGCTGTTTATTTACATCTGATTGCCTCTTAATGGATTGCCTCTTATTCGCTAAGAGGCATGATGCTGTTTGTTTTGTTTTTTGTTACCTCTGAATGCCTCTTAATCGGTAAGACAGAAAATGAAATCTTAATAATTAAGAGGTACCTCTTAATGAATTTTTTTTGATAATTTTTTTTTATATAAATATATTCAACAATATTATGCACTCATTTTTATTAAATTGAATATTTAAAATTATTAAATAAAATTTTACCCTTTAAAATGGTAAAATAGTGTCATTAAGAGACAACTTACTTTTTTGTTATCAAACAATTTTTTAGATTCAGACCTCATAACCATTCAGATGATCTAATTTATTAAGATATCATAATCATTCAGATCTTAATTCCCAGATTTATCAAACACAATCTAAGAATGATGTCGCGGAGATGTTGATGGGAGAGCATATCCTCTGTTCCCAATTCTCATATCCTCTTGTGTCCCTCTATTTATATTTTGACACCTAATATTTTATTTAACACCAATTAACTCTAAAATTAAATAAAAAGACATGTGTCAAAATATAAGTGGGGAGACATAAGGGAGACACAAAAATTGGGGACAGAGGATCTGTTCTTATGTTGACCGATGTTTATGGTCTTAATTATATAAATTGGGCTGAAAATAAATATTCATCAATCAGTGCTCAGCAAGAGCTAAATGATACAGTTGTTGTCTTTTACAATATGTTATTTAAATAGGTGGTCTTATTGTATCATGAAGATGATAAGAACATCTGACTATCTGCAGTGATGAAACTCTTGTACTAAAAGAATGAACATGAATGTAGTAAGAAAGATTTCAATGATATGCTTGCTCTTATTAGCGAGTTCTTACTTAAGGATCATATCCTGTCTGCGAATTACTATGAAGTCAAAAAGAAGGTAAATGGATTGAATCTAGGGTATGAGAAGATCGATATTTGTAAGTAGCATTGCATGTTATACTATGGGGAGGACATAAATAAGGTGTGGTGTGATATCTGTAATTTGTTTCGGTATAAGATAACAAAACGTGGGGGGAAGGAGAAGCACGTGTCTAAGAAGATCTTACAGTACTTTCCTCTTGCGCCGATGCTTCTACAAGTACTCAGGTATTCTATTTATATTAAGTTGTATATTCTGCATGTTCTTTAATTTTCATTTAACTATCTCTTTAATCCTCAATTAAGAACTAATAAGTTATATTTTTAATTATATCAACAGGGTGGCGATGCTGATTGTAAGTGGAGGATGATGACGATGATTTTCAAACATTAGAGCAACAACATCGGCCCCCGTTCGCGCGATAATTCTCCTCAATGGTGGTACTATTAGTTTAGGTTGATTTTTTGAATAGTATTTACTTAAATATTTTGTAAAACATTTGTAAGTGCTTGTTTTTATGTAAATCATTGAAGTTTAGCTTGATCTTTTGTTACTGAGACTTTGATTCTTTTATTTTATAAATCATTGTAGTTTTATTTTTATTACATTGTAGGTGGCTTAATGTTACCGGGAATAACCTCCTCCATCTAATATATATATATATGGTGATCATATATATATATATATATATATATATATATATATATATATATATAGAGAGAGAGAGAGAGAGAGAGAGAATCCTGATCCTGTTCGGGAGTTCGGACAGGGTTAAAATTCGGACCAATTTTTTTTTTATTTTTTTTAGTTGTTTTAAAAAAAAAATTCGAATTTTGGTCAGGTCTAAGAGTCCGGACTTGATCCGGCCTATATATATATATATATATATTTATGTAGTATAGTATAGTAAAATTAGACCTGGCAAACCGGCCCAAAGCCCGCGGGCCGGGCCGGCCCGCCTGCCAAAACCCGGGCTTTGGGCCATTGTTTTTAAGCCCATGAAAACTCGGGCCTTTTTGGCCCAACCCGTTTTTGGCCCGGCCCGTGGAGGCCCGGCCCGCCCGCCAATAATATTTTTTTTTTTTTTTAAAAATAAAGTGTTAGGTTGTGAGGCTTGAACACAAGACTTGTAAGTAAATAAATAAGAATTCAAACCAACTGAGCTACAACAACTATTTGTTTTTAATGTAATCTTCAATATATTTTAACTATAATTAAAAATTAATTAATAATACTAATTTATAATACTATTACAATTTTAATTAATTGAGATATGTAGTTAATGTATGTAATTAATTAATCGTGTTTGTTTGTATTATTGTTTATTATTAATTATTTTATTATTTTTAATATTTATTATTATTAATTTTGGTGTAACAAAGAGTTTGCAAAAAAAAAAAAAAAATAATGGCTGAAGCCCGCGGGCCGGCCCGGCCCGCCCGCCACGGGCCACGGGCCGGCCATTTCCAGCCCACCAAAACCCGGGCCTTTTTGGCCCGGCCCGCCGTTGGCCCGGCCCGGCCTCGGCCCGGCCCGGCCCGCCCGTTTGCCAGGTATAAGTAAAATACAGTAAGGATCAAGAGCATTCTTCTTAAAGAGCATTTCTCCTTAAATAGCACTCATTTATTAAAACTACGTCGTTTTGGAGGGGACGCGACGGCATTTTTATAAATACGCGGTGGCATTTTTTCCATTTATTTATAAAAATGTTACCGCGTCCCCTCCAAAACGACGTAATTTTAATAAAGGAGTGCTATTTAAAGAGGAATGCTCTTTAAGAAGAATGCTCATGATCCTTACCGTAGTAAAGTATATATATATAAGTATAGTATAGTAAAGTGTATACTATATATATATATATATATATATATATATATATATATAGTATAGTATAGTATATATATATATATACGGTTTATCTTTTATGTTATGGTGACTATATATAGTATCAAAATAAATATTACTATTAAAATTACTATATTACTTAAAATTATTATTAGACAAATAAAAAAAAATTAAAATATGTTTAAATTTTTAAACGACACGCCATGTGTCAAAAAAAATATCAAGTTCCAAGTATATATAAGAGTGGGAGGAGAAGCAGAGCATAAATAATTTTTATTAGTAGTGACTAGTGATGATGAACTACTTTTATTCCCTGTATACTTCAACTTCAATAATATCCCCCTCCTTGTTGATCATCTCTTCCATTGTAATTGTGATGATGATCAGTTATTCTAGTAATTATTATTATAAGCACAAGATGAAAACCACCCATCTTCCTCCGGGAAGCTACGGCTGGCCGGTCATCGGAGAAACCCTGTCACTTCTCCGGGCGGGGTGGGACGGAAAGCCGGAGAGATTCATAAGAGAGAGGGTGGAGAAACACGGCGGCGGTCCGGTGTTCAAGACATCACTGCTGGGGGACTCCATGGTGGTGTTTTGTGGGATAGGAGGGAATAAGTTCCTGTTTGGGAACGAGAATAAGGTGGTGGCTGTATGGTGGCCCAGGTCTGTTAAGAAGCTGTTTGGGAGGTGCCTTATAAATGCAACCGGTGAAGAAGCAAAGTGGATGAGGAAAATGCTCCATTCTTTTCTCTGCCCTGATGCTTTTTCACGGCTATACATCAATACCATGGATGTTGTTACCCAGAAACATATCCACACCCATTGGCAAGGTATGTTACCTTATCTGACATACATAATAAACTAATCAAAATCACTAAATTTACTTATTTCGATATTAATGTTTATGTTAATATTTGAAACAAGTTATATAGTCACTTTGTAAGTTAAATTTATAGACTAGGTGATCTCATCTTAATAAAGAAGGAATATAATATAAGATAATATATATATATATATATATATAGATAGAGTGATGGCACGTGTCATGGCTTAATTTTATCAGCAACTGATATTTGTCGTCTACCTAGGCCTCTACTGATATTTCATATAGTAATTGTCGTCTACCTAGGCCTAGAGAGAGAGAGGGAGAGGGAGAGGGAGAGGGAGAGGGAGAGATCATTTCAAACTTTTGATGGTGGTGGCTGGTGGGAGCATGCGTGCTTGCTTGATTCTACGTAGAGTACCAAGTTTTCTCCTCTCTTTTGATCATGTACAGCCACAAGGAGGATTTAGTGGAAATAGTTATGATGAGGGATTTGATTGCTAAAAAAAATTTGTAGATATCGCTCGTCCCATCCCATCCCATCCCATCTCATCATCTATATGGGATAATGGAAGTGTCACAATAAAAAGTTTTCGACCCAAATTAGCAAAAAAAAAATGATAGCTTTTTGTGCGTTTGGTCCTCAAATATCTAGTTTGTGAATTAAATAAGCATTATATATTTATCATGATTTATTTATGAACAAAAAAGATTCTCAGCTATTTGTAAAGCACAAGCAAGTTGGTCATGCAATTATATGGACAATATAATCCGAATAAACTGAAACCCATCAAGCTTGGGTTTCAACTTCATATATTAACCTTTTAAGTTCACCATAACATGTAGATTTGGAAATATACTCACCCATCTACAAGTTCTACCTTTATTGGAGTCAACCGATCAATTGAATATAGTGTTAACACGCAAGTCGGATAACCAACTTACCTTCAAGGCGACCGGATCCTTCTCAATATTCATATTCATATTGGAGTCTCATCTCACCACAATATGTAGTCTTCTCCATATTAATCATCCACTCAAATGCCTAAATACTGATGGTTTGGCTGTTCCATCTTTATTTTTTATTTTTATTATTTTTTTTATTTTAAAAAAATCCCCTTCTCAAATCTTGATTGATTTGTATTTAACAAGTTAATTGTGGAAAGTGTAAAAATAAGGTTCTAGTGATGATATAAAATCTATGAATAGCTTCTATTTGCTTTCACCAGAATTGATAGTTCCACAAACTCCCTCCCTCCCTCTCGCGATCATCCCTTTACCATTTAATTATAGTCACTGCTACTAGTCACTACTCACTACCCAGCCAGTAAGTATCTTTTGTTTTGTTTAGTTTCAGAGATTGAGACTCAATTATTGACCAATATATGTTTGCTCCGTTTAGATTGGAGATTTCTCTAATCCTAATCAACTAAACTAAAAGTTTTCTCAACTCCTTGGTTGGGTATTGTTATGAAGGTAAACAGGAGGTGAAGGTGTACCAAGCCGCCAAATTATATACGTTTGAGCTTGCTTGTCGCCTGTTCATGAGCCTCAAAGACCCAAAACATATCGAAAAGTTGGGTTCCCAATTCAATATATTTTTAAAAGGGATCGTACAGATCCCTTTTAATGTCCCTGGCACAAGATTTTATAGCGCAATGAGGGCTGCAACTGCTATTAGGAAAGAGCTCTTAATAATAACCAGGCAGAGGAGAGTAGCCTTGGATCAGAAAATAGCTTCCCCTTCCCAGGACCTATTATCTCATTTGCTAGTCTCTTCTGATGAAAATGGGAGGTTCCTGACTGAAGCCGAGATTGTAAATAATATAATGACGCTACTCTTTGCCGGCCATGACACTTCAAGCGTTTGCATAACATTACTTATGAAAACTCTTGCAGAATTGCCTCAGGTTTATGAAAAGGTTTTTCGAGGTAATTAAGCGAGCAAAGCACTTTTGTTTTTGTTCGAGTTCTAACAATTTTGACCATTTCATGTAATCAATGAGCAACTAATATTTTTGTGCTTGATTGGCGCACTAGAGCATATGGACATAGCAGAATCCAAAGGACCAGGGGAGTTACTACAGTGGGATGACATACAGAAGATGAGGTACTCGTGGAATGTTGTTTGCGAAAGTATGAGAATATGTCCACCTGTAATCGGAGCTTTTAGAGAGGCCTTGGTAGATTTTACTTATGCAGGTTATACTATTCCTAAAGGGTGGAAGGTAATTATCTTTTTTCATGTTTTCATTTGTCATATGTCCACGTCTGATAATACTTGCTCCATGCTATTCTAAGATTTTCAAACAATTTTACATTTGTTGAATAGAATTCAATTCTTCTCAAGCTACTATTAACATATTCTCATAAAATTATCTAAATTTCTCATTTTCTTCTTCTGTTCAACAGTTATACTGGAGTGCTGTTTCAACAAATAAGGATCAGAACTTGTTTCCAAATCCAACAGAATTTGATGCTTCGCGGTTTGAAGGAGTGGGACCGACTCCATTTTCTTATGTTCCTTTTGGAGGGGGGCCTCGGATGTGTTTAGGGAAAGAGTTTGCTCGGCTGGAAATACTTATATTTCTGCACAATGTGGTGAAGAGGTTTAAGTGGGGTTTGCTAATTCCTGATGAGAAAATCAAATATGATCCCATGCCTACCCCAGTAAAAGGACTTCCAGTTTCTCTTCAACCTCACAAAGTTTGAGCTTTACTTCAGTAAAAGTTATGATATTTGTTGTCTATATCTATCTTATGTAAGTTTTTTAGAGAGAGTTTTCCAATTTGTAATTGTATGGCACTTTAATATTATCATGCATAATTAAGTTAAATATATGTTTGTTTGTTATCCTATTATCTGTGTCAAACAACTCCCAGCAAATGTAGGTTTACCTAGAAGGTGAAGGTGAAGGTGAAGGTGAAGGTGAAGAGATTCAGCAATGCTTTATACTTGTTTGTGTCTGTGTTCTTTTCCTTGTCCATTTGAAGTTTCTTTCATATGTATTAAATTTAAAGCAGCCTAATTTTCTGTTTTATTATCCAAATCTTATAAAGTAGGACTAGAGAGACACCAATTTCTACATGTTAACCAGAAGAAAGATGATGATCATCACCAAAAAGTAAAACATTTATTATTTTCCTCCCAGTATAACTTTCATATAATTACAAATGAGAAGAATTTAATCAGAGAACAAGTGAATTAAGAAATCACACAGAAAAACATGTCGAGCATTTCCAAAATTCATTCTAATTATCAACAAAATCAAATAACTGAGGCTGTTGATTTGCAGATAAAGAACTATGCCAATCAATGTGTTCATCCAGTTGTAAGCACAAATGCACATAGAGAGTCGAGGAGTGAACCTTTGGAATGCTAAATATTACTATTTCTTGTTGAATCCGAACAATGATTTAATAGCATTTATGGCATTCTCATTGATAAATGATTCGTCAAATCTCTTCAAAAGAGGATCAAATTCCTCCGATTTCCTCACAATTTCTAAATCAGGGTCAGTGCGGATTCTCTGTGATAGTGACATTAGTTTAAAATAGTTAGCAGGAATAAAAATAACCCAGTAATATATAATTTATAATGACTTTTACTTGCCTTGAAATCTTCAAATCCTGATTTCAAGGCATCTTCAAGAGCGGATAGTCCGGCTTGTATCTGTCAATTGCACATGAAAAAGTAAGGGTTTTAACTTACTAATATTCATGCAGATTAAGGGGATTTAGAAGTCAGACTCCCAAGTACTAACTAAATTTAGTCACGCAAGCATCAGTTTTGCTAGTGTAGTTAGCGGGGCACTAAGAGAGAAAAATAAACCATGATACAGTGATAAATCCCCACCCCTGTACCATGGTCAGTACTGATCATGGTATGTCATTAAGTTGAATCTCCCTCCCCCCCTTCTATTTTGATAAGTTTCATCAAGTTGAAACCTGAACAGTACCTGATTAAGTTTAGAGTAACAGCATGCAACGTTGTAACTTGCTACTGAAGCTTCATTATATTCTGGTTTTGATCCCAACACCGACTCAAATTTCTCCAGTGCTGCTTCATATTTGGCATTCCTTTATCAATTATAAAAGTGAAAGTAATTGTCAGCCATACGGAGCTCGTAAAATGTATACATAGCTGGTGAGATTTGCGGCATTTGATAAATGAATGATCACTGGGAAGGCAACTCAGGTTGATCAATCAACTAGTATGCCCGGGGCTTACATGTATAGCTGTAGCCCTTCACGAAGCTCTCTTTCTCTTTGTTCCTTCTGTTCTCTTTTCCTCAAGTAATTTTGCATCTGACATCAATTTTTGGTAGTCAAACGCCATATTACTTTTATGCTGCCCAAAATTTATCGGAAGGAAGGAATAGCTGATATCATGGAGAATCAATGTGTCTTACTGATGAAAAATGATTCTCTTTTTACTCACTTGGATTTCCCTAACTTTGTTGCTAACGACACCAGAGTTCCTCTCAGCTCTGATAATTTCCTTTTCTGTTAGCTCGCCTGGATTATCGATCTTACCTGGCAACCGCAAAAAGGAAATTCAGATTTTTAGATAGTGATGTCAACTTTATAAGCTCATTAAAATTCTAACTCAAGAATATGGATTGACTACGAATTCTGGATGTAGCACTTTTTCGGCTGCAGTTTTGATAAAAATTAATGCAACATGGAAGAAAAGCGAGAAAGGAACTACAAACTAACCGTATCTCTTCTGCATTTTCATTAGTAATGGACCAATTCTCTGGCGGATAGTGTACATTGTCCTTCCATATTCAGCCGCAGGCCATATTTCTGTTCCGAATACTGCACTGCATTTACATTTAAGCACTACTCAGTCACATTCTCAACCATCAAATGAAGTTACACAAGAATCAAACACCAAAGAAATTAATTATATATGTTTAAATTCCCATATGTTAAAAGTAATTGCAGCACTCTATTTTTTTACATATTAAGGTTTCTAGAACATACTTAAACATAATTATCTTTAACCTAATAACAATTCTTCTGAGTTCAAAATTAAGTTGATGCTCGTAGTAGACAAACATTAATATGGGTAAGCACAAACTGAAACAGTATAATGCAACTCTCTATAATTTAGCAAGGACATGACATCTAAAGGGAGGACTAGAACTAGTAATATGACAAAATTTATCAGGGAAATACTTAAATAATAAAAGGAACATGTCCCATTTATTAATCAATAATTTATACAAAAGTACAGATCTCCCATCAATAATTTATACTGATCCGGTTACCATAACGTAAGTTGGTCAATTGACAAATACAGTTGTGACATGTGAGAGATCATCTCTCGGCCTACGTGATTTGATCAATTGACCGAAGTTAACTTCATACTAATCGCTCCCAATTTATACTAACCAAACCAAAAGGTTTGAAATTTTTTTCCAAGTTTGAAGTTTCGTACACTTTTTCAAACATATAACTCTGATAACAAGAAGGAAAAAAAAACTTGTAAAATAGAAATAAAATATATACCTGGTTGCAATAACTTTATCTCCAACAGTGAACCTCTTAGTCTGGTCAGCTGATCCTCCAGGAGCAATTGCATCAATGTAAGTCCCACCATCTCTGCCCTTTGCAAACTTGAGACCATATGGCTGCACAATCTCTACCTCATACTCTTCATATTTTTCTTCCTCCCCTGACCCTGATTTTGTTGCCGGTGACTCGGTTTCCGATGCCTTAACTACCCAAAGACAAGGTTTTGGCAAATGGGTATTGCTAGAACTAATTGAAATGGTCTGGATTGAGTGGTTCTTGCATAAAGATTGCTTGAATTGAGTGGAAATTAGTGAAGGGTTTTGCTTGTTTGTTTGGGTTGGTCTTGGCAATGGTGGGGAGGAGCAGAGAGATGGATAACTACTAGGAGCTGTGGACATGGTTATTTTTATTCAATTTCTCTCTCTCAGTTTTCTTGCTCTCAACTCAGAGTTCTCAATTCAGGCCATTTGGGGATGGAGGAGAGAGGGAATATTGGTGGTGGTACCGGTGCCAAAAGATTGAACGTAAAATGACCAGTGGCTCCAAATAGTCATCGAGTTAAATTTAATTATCTGGTGCCACGTGGCATCTTTTGGATGGGTCAGTCTTTATGTTACAAGTCACATATTCTCATAATCAGACATGTCCAGTTGTCCACCGTAGACTTGAAGACATCTACTATTTTGAAGTTATTGGCTTAATTCCAAGGTACTCAACAAGATTACATTTCATTTCTGTCATAATTTTTTTTTAAAATTGTTAGCGTGAAAGTTAACTTTGGTATACAAGTTGTTGGACACGCAGGTCTGGAGGTGATCTCTCTGCGTATTATTAATATTGTATTGATCAATTTATTATGAAATTAACTTTATGATAACCAGATCGTTATACATACCTTCACCATTTGAGAGTATGAAGTATTATTATTTTGAAATAAAATTATTCTATTTATTTTGAAACAAATTGACGAAGTCCGACAAAAAGGTAGGTAGAAAATATTTGTAATCCCCAATAATAATGAATGAAGAGCTCAATGTGAATAGTAGTGTGGCATGTTCCTTGTTACATTGAGAAAATTTATTCGAAAAAACAACTAGTATTTTCCTTTTGGAATAACACAAAGTTGTCGCAATTAGTACCATTCAAACTTGTAGTTGCAAGTTGTCATCATGTTAAGCATATAATGATTATCTCCCTTGACATAAACCAGGTGCATACTGAATATGTCCAATATTGCCATGGGATAAAGGCCATGGCATCAGGAATAATCCATCCAACCAAGTTCATGCAGCAAAAACTTCATACAAAGATTTATATCTAAAGAAGAAAAAAAATTTATGCACACCAGCAGAAAATTTAAGTCAAGGACTATGAAGAAATTTGAACCTTCATTTATTACTTAGCCAGGAATGTTAATAAACAAGGGAAAGCACAATTTTTTCACATACAATGAGAAACTTTACACCTATATTCTTGGTCCAATGAAATATGAACTACACAATGCCGGTAGCCCTCCCTTAGTCGGAGTCTCGTCAAACCATAACCAGTCTGCGTTCCACCGAATCGACAGTCATTGGCACAAGGATTAAAAGATTTTTCTAGTTAGGCAAACTGGCAGCTTCAAATTTTCTTTATTTTCATGGAATGGCAAAATGTTGGCGGCAATCTACAAACATGGGATCTGAAGAAAAAATTTGCTCTAGAATAGTAGGATGGTAACTACGACCCATTGTCTCCAAGGTCCAGAACTTCAAAATCTTGAAAATGAAAACCATTAAAGCCGATGAAAGCTTTACCGTACTTGTTTATTACAAATTTACAGGATCCTCAGGACAAAGATTTGACAGAAAACAGAAGAGCCGTTGGTGGCCTGCAAAGTTGGTTGAGAAAAGAGAAGTACTATCACAAAAGGAAAAGAATTTGAATCGTTAGTTAAAACTCGTAAACAAAAGAAAATTGTGGTTGTACCTTTAAAATTTATTTCTTTAGACCATTGCTTGAAAGGACTTTCTTCCCGTATGGGCTACTCCGGAGCACAGGAACATGGGTTCTTATGGCCTCTACCAATGCAGCATGAAGTGCTCCCTGTTCAACAAGAAAACATAAGCAAGCTATATTACAGCTAGTCGAAAATTTGTCCCTTGAGATATATTGGATTCATAAGTTTTACCAGCATCTAAAAACATAGCAACAATAAAATCCAAGAACACTATAATACATGTACGAATGCATGCTGCTTTAAAACTATTACTACATTCACCATAAGTCCAGAAGTCACTCCAGCTTCAGAGCAGATATGTTTCATATATGAAAATCCAAAGAGTAGGACAGAGTCCTCCAAACATAAACAAACTTGGAGGAAAAATAACAAGAATAGCACATCTGCTGATGCTACTCTCCTAAATGGTTGAATGGCTTCCACCCGGTGAGAAGCAAAAAAGACTCGCCATCTTACTCTCTTGTGGCGTTATTGCTGTTTCTTGCACACGTATCATGTACATTGAAGAGTGAATTATTTATTTGTGCATATCCAGAGATATAGTGAGATGACACAAATTTTTATCATATTATCGAGTATCAACATGTTCAAATTTACTAGAGGAACACTAACCTTTGAAAGATTTAGTGCTGCCTGGATGACATAATTTCCATATGGGTCTTGCATAATTTGATCTAAACGAGGATTATTTATCAGCTCTTGGATAATAGAAAGACGGCGTTCTTCTCCTGCATATTTGAGGCATTTCTCAACCACATTACTGCTATATTTTTGAATGGACAGGTCCACATAGCTACCCTCAAGCTGGTCAATAATTTCAGCAGTCGCCCATGGAACATGAATCTCAAAAACAAATTGCACGACATAGTTTCTGCATGAAAAAAAAATCAGTATTTATGCTCAATGCAATAAAACAAAGATGGATTACACAATAACCAAAAAATCCCTGGCAGAAGTGAAGGTAGCTTCAGTTCAGAAAAACATCATTGGATCCTTTAGAAGATTGTAACTAATAATGATATTATGTGTGTTGACTTTGGGAGGAGATACGCGTAAACAAGAGTTACACAAAAAAAAAGTTAAATGTTGACATCAATGTAAACTAAAGATGAATAATAGCTGAAACTGATTTTTCATCTATTAGCATGTGAACTGTTGATTATAGAACTTAAATACCAACCATTTCCTTACAAAGAGCACGCAAAAAAGCCTTTTATTTATATATCAAATTTCATAGGTGTATATTTAAGTTTCTATACCAACCATTAGATTTATACAAGCTGCCAGTTCCCTTTTCACATTAAATAGTTTTTGGAAGAAGTGAAAAACATATATTTCTTTTTTTTTTTCTAAAAAGAATAATATTTTACTAGATGGAAAGAGAGAATACACATTTAAGGGGGAAAAGTAGTCTGCGCACCCTACAAGAGGAGGAAAAAAAAGAGAATACTCAAAAGAGAAGTTTTCCCATCCCCCAAAAGATCATAAACAGAATTCCCCTAAAGGCACACCCATGGCGCAAAGGCCCATATATAGAAGAAAAGAAAAAGATCCTATCCCACAACAAAGAGAGATAAATATCTATATATGAATATCTATTACTAAGGGTACTCAACTCATCCTGTCATTTGTTCAACACATGGTCATTCTATGCCATTTTTATAATACATGGTCATATTGTTTGTTTAGCAATAGACCACCGTATAGCACACTTCAGGCTGTAATGTGTCAAAGAATGAATCTAAACATCCCGTGGATGACTGAGTGAGTGAGTGTGTGTGTGTGTGTGTGCGTGCGCGCGTGTAGGAGAAAGATACAGAGAGAGAGAGAGAGGAGAAGAAGTAGAAGAAGAAAAAACATAGTACCCAAATGGATCTTGAGAAAGAATTAGAGCATTTGAAGTGATCTCATGGACCAGACGATGTCTATGTTCATTATCAGAATGGCTTAAACATTTCTGAAGCACACAACAACCATGACGGTCTGTTGCAAGTTCAACACAGTTGGCGGTCGCAGCTTCAAATAGGAACTGCAGCAGAGACAAGCATGATGTTTTATTTGACGTCACAAAGGTGTTCAAAAAAATCCATGTTATGTTGATAATAAAAACACAATAAGAAGATGAAGATAGCAATAAGTGTCAGTAAAGATGATGCTCAAAAGATTATGGGGAGAACTTACTGGCTGATTGCAGGTAAAAGATATTGCAGTTTAAATAAAATAAAGGATAACAATTATAATTAATGGAATGATTCATCTCCAGAAAATCAAAAATTACCTGTGCAAGGAAATACAGTTATACCTATGTAATTTAAAGATACTCAAAAGCGAACACAAGTTATATACATTACCAGTGTTTTCAAATTCCATTATGTACCTGCACATTGGAGCTACTAAGCACAATTCTCCCTGTGGTTCCCATTTGGCAAATAAATGGTTTAACATTGCCAATATTTTCTTAACATAAAAAAGTAGAACAAATAGAGGCCAGTCAATTCTTCATATGAATATAATTTTCTTTAGCCAAGAAGCATCTGTTCAGTTAATCTTCCATATGGTATCAAATTTGATCTCTGTACTTCTCAAATTATAATACAAAAAATCATCTGACCAAGAAACTTGGAGGTGAAATAAATGTCACCAAAAATAATCAAATAAATCCACAAGAAGTACTTTATGAAAAGACCTTTGACTACTATATTTTTTACATCAAGAATAAAGTAAGAGAAAAAGTAAGTTAAATGGAAGGAACAAATAACTAGATATCAGTTTCAAGATAAAACATAATTGGGATACTCAAAAAGGAAGTGACAACAGAATGCATCTCCAAACAAAGAACAAGTTCAACAATTATACAATCCATTACTAAAAGAATTCAGCTTCAAATCCATTCAGGAATTTGGAAATAGCAATGACATCACCACCTAAGGAAGCCACCAAATGTACACTCTGTCCCCAAGAGCCCACCATAAGTGGTTCATAAATCCCCTCTTCTGGATTCAAGTATATCCTCGTTATAACTAATTCTTTTGATTCAGAAATGGGATTAGTAGAGTATTACATGGTGCATTTGGATACAGATTTAATTATGCAAAGAAGAAATATTATGACCTCCAGACGATTGAGCTCTCTCTTTTTCTCCTCTTTCTTTTGGATCAAATTGTACTACGATAAAAATGCATAAAGATGACCCAGGGATATAAAAAAATAACGTACGAGAATATCTCAAGACACAAACTAACTGATCACACCTATTCAAATAAATACAAGAGACAAAAATCCTATTAATATTATACATATAACCTCAATAAGCATATCTTCTTTTACCAACTGATCACACTTATTCAAAGAAATATAAGAGACAGAAAGCATAGTAATATTTAGTAAAATGGGATATGTGGCAAGCCGCAAGCCACAGCTGCCAAGTCCCAAAATAATATTAATTTATTCAAAGAAATGTTATAATGACAAAAATGATGTACATTAAGCACATTGAAATACATGCCACAGCCAAGCTTGGCACATATAACCTCAATACACATCTATTATTTTGGAAAAAGGAAGGAGGTATTAGAATTAATTATATAGAAGAATTGAATAAATTAAAGGCTAAACTATAAGAACACACATATAGTTCCAAACTTAGACGAGATGCTTATGAAGGACGGACCACCTATTGTCTTCCTGCAACTCTTTGAGCATACCCCTACCAGAGCCCATATGTAGATACGTTTGAAAACAAACACCGAAAAAGGAAAACATAAAAACATAAATATATTTTCCAAAGGAACATCTGGCACAACGGAGGAAAAAAAAAGACAAATTCTAGTTTTTAGCTCACAAGCCAAATCACAACCCAAAGGAAACTAGGTAATAGAACTTAAAATTAAACTTATAAATAATTTAACCTGTGAGGTGATATGAACTTTAAATGGTATAAGTGTTTGCTTGGTATCTTTACATGCCTGCACATATTAGTTCCATTACCAGATAAATAAACATAAATGCTCATTGCTCAGTTAAATTATGAGCCTAGTGGACTTAATTTCTATAGTTATGATCTGAGTCATTATACACTTGTAGGTCGACCATGTCATTGGTTAGACACCCAGAGATATAGACAGCACCTGGTTTTTACTCCACTGAGCCTAATTGAGATATGATACTACCCGCATCACCACTACCACCGCGGTCCCTCCCCGCCACACACGCACAAATAGGTTCGTTACAACATAATGCAAAGGATGTTAGACCGCTTTTTCACATGAGTAACATCATTAAAATAAAACATGAAGGGAGAAGAAGCGTATCAATTCCTGTATCTGTTCTCAGGGTATTATTTACCTCGGTGTATTTAGACGTTAAGTACTGCAAGCAGCGCTGTGCAACATGATTGCCATTCATGTCCTTTATCATAGTAACTATTCCAGGCTTTAGTGCGGAAACAATAATGGAGAACTGCTCTGGAGTCTTGAGGGTTTCAATAACCTTCTGGACAGCTCTAGTCCTGCTTTAAGATATACTAGTAAGTGGATGTTTCAAAGTACTAAATTCTTGATAACAAAGGGAAAGGAACAAAGAGATCTTGAAAAAGAGAGAAAGCAAACCCGTGCATATCGCATGAAATTCTAACAAGATCTCCAGCTTTTCTGGTGATGGAATGAAGTATCTGCATCTGCTGATCCTCGTTACATACTTCAAGAAGCTTTTGGACAAGGTAATTCCCAAAGGGATCTGTCATAAGCTCGACGATGTGCACAATTATTTCATGGAAAATCTTTTCAACGTCTTCCTGAGTGCCCTCAGTAAATTTCCTTTGTAAGAAGCGGCACCCATGTTGGTCCTTTGCCATAAGATATATTCTACCAGTGAACTCATCTAAGGAGTTGAATCTCTGAGTCAGTGACTTCTTATTATTATGCTTAAAATCAAAAATGTCAGGTGATGAACCACGCAAGCTTAAACTATCCATCTGGAGTCCAACATTTGGGGTGGACATACTGTGGTTGCAGTATCCATTAGGCAAAACCCTTCCATTTTGGTTGACATTAACAAGACGCTCATTTCCTCCAAAGGAACCAAACTTGACAGACCTAAGAGAGTTCAATCCATTTGCCCTCGTTAGTATCTTTTCTGGGAAATTTTGTTTCCCAGCTTGGTTTAAAACTCTTGCAGTGTTGACATCAGCAGATGAAAAAGTGGAAAGAATTTGGTTTGTGCTCCTTGGAATCATGGTCTTGTTCCAAAAGGGATCTTGTTCAAGATGGTAAGAGACTGGCTTCTGATGACATGGGTAACGTGCACTCCGATTCATAATCCTTACCAAATTCCCATTATCTTGACTTGGATGCTGAGCTTCCAACTGCTGATTACGAAGCTGCTGCAAATACAGGTATTGCTGATGCATCCTGTAATAATGTTCCTCGTCTACATGTCTCCATGTAATTTGCTGCTGGCTTAGTTGCTGTGGATGCAAGTAAGGAAGCCCAGACGGCGCCTCCATATAAAACTGCTGTTGATTTGGAATTATAGGAAACTCTACTCCAGGAACAGGCACATTCGAGAGAAGGTGAAATCCTTGCACTCCATGAGCCAGTGGCACAGCACCAGAAAAATTCTCGGTTTGATGACAATAACCAATTTGCTGCTTCTTTAGTTCTTGAACATTGACATCAAACGCGTCAAAGCCAGTAGAGGCTATCAAACGAGGATCCATAGCTGAAGGGAGATTCTTTAAGGTATTTGGGAATTGTCCATTCAACAAAAAAGACGTACCTTTAACCAAAGGAGGGCTAACAGAACCCTGAATCCCTCCATCTTTGAAGCTCAACTCTGCAAATGCAGATGTCAAGGACTGATCATCAGGAAGATTTTCTTCATCCGGTTGAACCCTCTTGATGGACGATACTTTTCCTTCATCCAAACACCCATTACTCAACAGTTTCTCATTAACTGTCCTCTTTGAAGAATTTACACAGACTGGCCTAGTTCTTTGCAAGGACAATCTACCATCCAAAGAAACCACTTTTAGATCCTCTGAGAAATTGGTGGCTCCAGATTCCTCCGTATTCGAATTCCCAGAAGTAGCACTCGGAATCTCACCAAGCAGCTTCTCAAATTCATCAAACTCCAGTTCATTTATTCGTTTTTCCATTTTGCGGAATATGATATGATGCTTTAAAAGAATCCCTCTTCACCAAACTGAGCAATCACTACTAGGAAATGTGGATAACCAGACAATTCCCTTCATTGAGCAAAACAAAGCTTCAATATCAAATTCTATACATAACATTAGCCAAACAAGTCAACCAGAACACAATCAACCACATTCCAATCCATAATTCTACGAGTTATACAATAATCTTTAATCAAATTGTTAAACAAAAAACACCCAAAGAAAACATTCTTCTAAACTCAATGGCTAGAAATTCCAAACCCACACTGAGATATAAGAAATAATATATAAATTATTATATATATTTGAGTCTATGAACAAGAACAAGATACCCTTTGAAAAAATTAAGGTTATTCCCTATGTTTGGAGGAAAGGGAACCATAACAGGACACAGTCGTACTATCAGTCAACAGAGACACATTCTAGAAGTGGAAGCAGCCAAAAATGTAAGTTCGAAAACAAAGCCGAACTCAATATTACATATACTAAATACTCCTTTACAACAGATGTCATCATCATCGTCTAAGCCATCAGGCTAATTCCAAAAACATTTTCCTCGATATCGACGTCCAAAAAAATAAAAAAATAAAAAATCAATAAACCAATAAACAAATCCGATCTTATTCAACAACATCAAAAGTGAATCATTTCATCAGAAAGTTTCAAAACCCAGAAACCCATCTTCATCAAAAATCAATTGAACCCATCAAAATTCAGCCTTTCCAAAAAAACAACAAAAACCCAATTTGGAAAATTTCATGATATGTAAGAACAAAGGGAAACCCACGTCAATGGAGACATACCAGTAACAGAAGTGACCAGCATTTAGAGAAAAGTCGAGGATGAAGCCATGGATAGAGTGGGGATTGAAAGTGGAAATAGATTAATGAAATTCAGAAATGATAATTAATTATGGGTGATTAATTAATTGGGAATTAAGGAATTATGAAATTGGGAGTGGAAGAGTTGTTCTTGGTCAGGTCAGAAAGAGAGGCGGCGTGGAGATGGAGAGGTTTTCACAGCAACGACTGATGAGAGAGAAAGAGAGAGTGTAAATGTGTGTGTTTTTAGAGAGAGAAACACCAAACAAACAAGACACTACCAATTCTAGAATGCAATTAGCATACCATACCCCCATGGCCATGCATGCTTCTCTCTCTCTGTGAGTATTAAATTCACTTTGTTTTGGTTCGTTTTTGGTTCTCATATCACCACCTTTAATATACTTTAACATAATGTTTTATTTTATCATCACTAACACTAACCATAACCTTTTTTCCCCTAAGAAATAGTATACAGTATAGTACTACATAATTAAAGTCGATAAATTTTATGACCAAATTTGATTACGATTAATATAAAATTATAAAAAATAAGATAAATTAATAATATTTGGATATTCTTTTATAATTTTTATTTATTTCATGTATGTCAATATTTTTATAGACATAAATTTGTTCTACGGGCTCAAAAAATAAAATGTTGTTAATGTATTCAACCATTACCAAATACCAAGTCTTACCACTTTTGTTTTCATGGTATGTTGTTGGTAGTTCGAGTTAATTCATTTGTTAATTTATTATATTATATTTACTTATAATGTCATTTTCGTAAATGGGGATATGAAAGAAACAGCAACAATAATAATAATAATAATAATAATAATAATAATGTATTCACCACTTATTCTTTGTTGTTTCTACCTCCCTAAAGCAATGCATGTCTGCATCCATAGTTGTGTAATATTTTAATTTTATTTTACGCTAGCTATATTATTTGTTTAGTAATTCAGAATATAAATTTTCCTCTAAATATTTGCTATATGTAAAATGTATTAAAAAATTGTAGGTCGCATTTGAGATTGAGACTCATGTTTAGGGGTAGGGGTAGGGGTAGGGGTGAAAAAAAAATTTAGGTGATTATAACAGTTCCATATAATGCTTAATTTATTCTTAAGCTTATACGGAAAAAATAAAATCCAATATTATGAAGCAGTTAAGTTGTTACTAAAACATTTAAGGCCCCCCATCAATAGCGGAAGGAAACAGTTTTGTATAAATTACAAGTGTTTTTTGTTTAGTTCATTAAAATTACGAGTAAATTTGATAGTTTTACGAGCACCTCCTCATGTAAATATTAAGTAGTATCCACTCTCATGTAATGTGAATGAGTATCTTGTAGAACTAAAACTTTTATTTATCAAAATATAATTACTTGGTGTATGTTTGGTTACTCGGCGTTTGGTACGTTTAAAGAATTTGAAACACGTGAAAAATTTGTTCAATTAGTAATAACTTATTTTAAACACAATTTATTTAACTCACAAATACAATCTCAAATGCAACGTACCAAAATTAAAACAATGCGTTTAGAGGTTCAAATGCCAGTAGCCAAACAATCCCTTGGTCAAATGACCCAACAGCCACAATGCCAAGGAGTTTTGCTTACCAAATTTTTTGTTTACAAATAGATTTAGTGATGATAATATAAAATAATAGAATGACCTTAAAATTCATTATCATATCACACTATTAAGTTAAATAACTTAATAATTTTTAGGAAAAATAAGTCTGTCAAAATATGTATACATATTTGCATTTTTTTTATTTCAAATTATAAAATACATTTTTTTTATTACAAATTATAAAATGATTATTAACTTTCTAAAAGTGATATATTTTCAAATTCAAAATTGATATTATTCATTTAGATTTTTTTTAAATAAAAAATCTTATAACTAACTAATACTACTTTTAAAAAAAACTATAATATTCATAATTGTATTGACATGAATTAATTAAATTAATGTCAATTTTGAGTTTGAAATCAACTTGGTCAAAAAGTGAGGACATTTTTGCTTCCATGAATGTATCTACATAGCATAGACACATATTAAACATATTTACTAAAAAAATCATACACATACCTGAGCTGAGGGACAGGTATTGAGAACAAAGAAACACATACCATGAACAAATTTACCAATTCTTAAACATTAAGCTCAACTAGTTTATACCTAATTTATCCGAGCAACCAACATATCACAAAAGAAGATACACACAACACACTCATTTAGCGCTACTACTAAACCTAAACCTAAACCAGGTTGTGTTAGTTTGCTTCTTACAAATACCAAGTCAAAAGTTAAATACATTGTGCCGCACCTAATCTCACCAGAATTTATACTTCAACTTTTCAACCAAAAATATAGACCCAATTACCATTTCAAACAGATGCATGGGCCATTAGCAAACCAGATGGTTTGATCCAACTCATGGGGGTGTTTAGCCATCCTCATCATTTGACCGGGTTATTCTAGAGACCGTATCCTGAGGAAAGTAACAGGATAAAGTGTTCAATAACCAAATGGAAACAAAGAAACAATCGCATTAGCTTTACTAACAGAACATGCCTGAATTGTCCATGGGGTTCCCCGCAGGCATGGCGGGTTCAGGCTCCTTGATCTCAACAACTACACAATCTGACATCAAAAAGGTTTTTGCCACAGATGAAGCATGCTCCAGGCAACATCTGACAACCTGAATCAAAGAAACATAAAATTTAAGTCTAGGTTCCAAGCAATCCAAAAATAAAATTCTGTATTTTCTGTCTGCAGTCACTGCTACAGATCTTTGAAAGAAATTTCATTGTCATTGGGTTGTAGCAAAAGCCAAGGATTCAAAATTCATGATCTGTCTCCCTGAGAAGTTACCCACAAAACTTTAACTCACTTAATAATTGCAGCCTTTCTGACAATGGGCAAACATTCAATAATGGCAAAGGAGTAGCTGAACGTCAGTAGAGTCCTATAGAGAATGCTTTACCCTCAAATATAACAGAACAAATTGCAATATGGACTGGCAAACACTCCGCACATGCCTTTACCGCATACATTCTAATATGTCCAGAAAAGTAACCACTCAATCTAGTTGCTAAGATTTTACTTACAGTAGTTCCACTGAATACCATAAAAGCATATATCAGGTTGGAAGGATAAGAACAGGAAAAGTACCATATCAAGAAGGAAAGGAAGCTTCTTCTTTTTTCTTTTTATTTTTCTTTTTTTTTGGGGGTGAGGGGTGGGGGGCGCAAGTGGGTGGGTGAAGGTAGGCAGACCAATCTTGGTAAGACAGTCAAAGGTTTTCACATGCCAAATTATGACACCAGTTTAACACCCAACCTATTTCCTTAGCCTTATTCTCCAGAATTTTTTCACATCTATAGTCACCACCGAGAAATTACATCTTTGAGATTGCCTCTAAACATCAAGTTTGTCTTGAAGAAGGTAAAATTTTCACCCATAATTGTAATTTTCCCACAATATCAAATATTCTGTGGAAAAAACATGTTGATTAGCACTCCTAGTTCATCAACTAAATTGCATTTGAGATAAAAGAGGGCCATCAAATTGGAGGTTTCTCCTTTTATTTTTTTCCTATTTATTCCTATTGCTTTTCTACAATTTGAGAAATTCCAATTGTAAGCTAAGCACAGATTTCAATTTCAATCTATTTTGGTGTTTTGCAGTAGGTAGACTAATCAAATATTTGAAGATAGATCAGCTCACCTTGGTTGGATCAATAATTCCAGCAGCCATCAAATCTTCATAGTTTCCAGTTGCAGCATTATATCCATATTTCTGGTTGTCCGTCGCGAGCACCTATAATACATATAATTTGTTACAAGTGCAAAGTATGACACTCTGCAAGGTAAACTCAACTTAAAAGTGAAAAAAATAAGAGAAAAATGAACTAAAAAGTGAAAATTAATAGCAATATTGCAGATATACCTTTTCACTAACAACACTTCCATTAACACCTGCATTCTTGGCAATTAACTTCAGAGGGTAGCTTAAAGCTCTCTTGACTATATCAGCCCCAACCTGCAATTCACTTTGAGATTACTTCTCAAGCACCATACTGTCAAACAACCACAAGTATAGTGACCAAGAAAAGTTTCCATTTTCTTTGGAAGCTTAAGAGAAAAATCTTTTAAGAAGTTTCTTTATTATAAGGAGATAGTCGGAAATAGCTCAATTTCCAACACGACACAAGAAGCGTCCCTTTAATTAAGAGACACTACTATTGCAACACAGTGATACAAAATGAATCACCTTCTCCTCGTCGTTATCAAGATTGTCCTTGATAGCGTCAACTTTTGCAGCCAGCCTTAGAAGAGTGCATCCACCACCAACAACAATACCTTCCTCCACAGCAGCCTGAATTTTTTTTTAAATTGCCATTGTTAAATGCTGACTTTCATTGTACAATTCCCAACGCAATATATCCCTTATCCACATGGTTGAAATTTACCTTTGTTGCATTAAGAGCATCTTCTACTCTAAGTTTCTTTTCTTTCAGCTCTGTTTCAGTCTGTGCTCCGACCTTCAGAGTTCATCATAATAACATAAATTTACGGCATCACTTATCAAAATAAGCTAAAATGAATGAAGTCACTTCACTAAAACTTACCTGAATGACAGCAACACCTCCTGAAAGCTTTGCAATTCTTTCATTAAGTTTCTCTTTCTCATAGTCTTGCTCTGCAGCCTACTTGAACAAGCATAAGTAATCAGGATTACAATGATGCTAAGAAATTAATGAAGCAGAAAGAAAAAAATCCTAACCTCTATAAGGTTTCTAATTTGTGCAACACGCTTTTTAACTGCTTCTTGTGTACTCCCATCTCCAACAATTGTGGTTCCATCCTTTGTGAGTACCACCTTGGCAGCATGGCCCAATACATCTTTGTCAGCTTTGTCTAAGGTAAGTCCCACCTCTTCTCTAATCACAGTCCCTGTCAAGGAGACAGAGTTTAGATAATAAAAATTAAAAATAATGTGAAGATGGTACTTAAAATGCCATCTGCATTAGATATTCATGAGAAGAAATAAACATAAGAGTAAAATGCGTGCTGGAGGGGGAAAGGTACAAACATGATTGAACAAAAAGACTGTAAAATATAAAGGAAATGAGAGGGGCGTTAATGTGTGTGTGTGTGTGTGTGTGAGAGAGAGAGAGAGAGAGAAATAACCTCCTGTAAGAATAGCAATGTCATCAAGATATTGACTCTTCCTTTCTCCAAATCCAGGAGCTTTTAGTGCAGCAATCTTTAAGGCCCCTCTAAGCTTGTTCACGACAAGAGTTGCTAATGCTTCTTGCTCAATGTCTTCTGCAATTATGACAATTGGGTAACCACCTCTAATGGCATCTTCCAAGACATTAATAAGATCCCTAGCATTTGTCACTTTCTTGTCAACTAGAAGTAGCTGCAAAGCAAATCCAATTAAAAAATAAAGTATTATAATACTATCATTTAACCTTTCGAGGAACATAAGAAATAAGAAAAAAGCTTCTTAAGCTTACCTTGCAGTTCTCATATTCGACAGCCATTTTTTCACTATCAGTGACAAAGTAAGGTGAGATGTAACCACGATCAAATTGCATTCCTTCAACAACATACAAACTGTTTTCAGCACTTTTACCCTCTTCAAGTGTAACCACACCTTTCCGACCCACTTTACTCATGGCTTCTGCTATCATATTTCCTATTTCATAATTGTTCCCTGCACTTACTGCAGCTACATCAACTAGTTCACTGTCTTCCACCTGCAATTTATTTAAGACTGTAATTGTCAACCAACAAATAATTGACCAGAACAGTGATTTCAAATATCAATTACACCTGAAAAAGTAAGGCAACATCTTTAGTACTCTCTCAAAAATGTTCACAGCCGGATAAAACCAATCAACATTACCTCTTTTGACATCAACTTCAGCTCAGTGACTAAAGCTTTAGTGGTCTTCTCGATGCCTCTAGTAATGAGGACAGGATTTGCACCAGCTGCAACTACCTGAGATAAATTATAGCAACTATTAGAAATCCATAGCCAGGATTTTCCTCAAGACTATGCAGTACTGTATGAACCACCAAACAGACCTTGACACCTTCAGCAATAAGACCTTGTGCAAGAACAACTGATGTAGTTGTCCCATCACCAGCCAAGTCATTGGTCTTGGCAGCCGCTTGCCTCACCAACTTCGCACCAATGTTCTCCACTGGATCCTCCAACTCAACCTATAAGCAGCAAATATGACCACACTGATTACGGCTTGAGTGATAAACTAAAAACTATGAATTCAGAGACTAGTCAGCTTCATGAATTAAAGATTACACATGTGAAGACAATCAACAGTGCCAGAATAATGGATTTGGCTCCCTTCCCATTGAACGTCTCTCAATTTTATATAAAATTTATCGTATTGTCACTCACAGAAAAGATCATTAGTATATTATAAATTACAACAGTATGATCAATTCTGAAAGTAATTACAATGACATTTATATTCTTACCCTTAAAAAGTCATACCATTTCTCAACCATTCAGATTTCACCAAAGATGAATAAACAAACATATTAATCAAACCGTATTCAAGTGTTTAATTGTTGTCAATTTTTATGATGAAAAATGTCAATGATAGAGATTAAGCCACAGGTGTTGTTTAAAATTTTAATATCTGAAAAGCAATATACTTATGTTATTGGAGAAGAGCCAAGACCCAGAACAATTATAAAACATAAGATCCGAGAGACAAATAACAATTCATAAAATTAATCAACTGATAGCATTGAGGGAAATTGCAGCTGCGTCACACCAAATGAAACAATATTTATAACTATGCTAATGGTGTTTACCTCTTTAGCCACAGTAACTCCATCGTTCACAATTTTTGGGGCACCATACTTGCTCTCCAAGACAACATTCCTGCCCTTTGGACCAAGAGTAACCCCAACTAGATCCGCAAGCTTGTTCACACCACTCTGTAATAAAAAAACAAAAAGATTATTCATAAGGCAGTGAAAACTCCAGTCAGCTAGAACTGATAACAATGCCTTAGATTAAATACTCACTTGCAGCTTCTTTATAGCAGACCCATCCTTGTTGAAATATAAATCCTTTGCTGCGGCAGTAATTTGAGAAGAACGTGTTTTTCGGACAACCACACTTTGTCTCCTGACAAATGAGCTCGAAGATATGGAAACGAAAGATGATAACTTGCTAGAAGAAGATGTAAGTTTCTTATCTATCACTGAACTGCTGGGAGCAGCCAAAGAGCCAACCGATGACATGGCAGCAAAGGTGGATGCCATATATTCCTTTAAGATAAGAAGGGCATTAGCTATATAATTAATCACAGTTTCAAATTTAAAAAGAATTATCTAACAAGCAAAGACATAGACAAACATCAGCATTCACACCCACACAAGGAGAGAGAGTGAGAGAGTTTCAAATAATACACAATCCAGGCATAACTATCATTTTTACTGCCCCAAGTTTCAGCTGTTTATGATTGGCCAACTAATCTTTAAAGACAAATTGAACAACTAAACCCAAGTCAACTGTTATAGATGTGCATTGAAGCATTAGAAGATGAATTTAGTAACATAAAAGCTCATGCTTTATACACTCAATTTTTTTGTCATCATCAATCAAATATATATATATATATATGGAAAAAAGGATCTAAGGCTATCCCTTAGCTAAGCTTGTCTAACACTACTTAATAAAATGACGTACTTTTAATCTTTAGCATTTATTAAATCGCTACTCATAAAGAATTTTAAAAAAAACATGGTAAAGCAAAAACACCAATAAAAAATTGAAATGTTCCAATTAATATGTATGCAAAATACATTTCTCCAAATCAATCCAATGTATAAAAATCCACGCATACAGAAACAAGTTGGAACAAATTTGGTAAAAACACAGCTAGCAGTAAAAATCTACTACTATATTATCCACAAAAAGAGTCGCAGTCCTAATCTATAAAAAAAATCAAAAAATCAAACAAAAAAAATCATGACTACAAAACAGAAGTTGTGTGTTAAAAACATTCATAAGTTGATAGATTAATGGAAGCTCATTTGATCAAACCCAATTCCGCAAAAACTACTAACTTCATTACATTGAAGAAAGCTGAAATCTTTATCACTCAAAATTCAAATACCTGACCTTTTCAACTGATATCATAACAGCAGACTCTATAAGAAACCCACATAAATTCAGAGATAAATAAAAGCTCATTGGACCACAAAAACAAAAAAATTAACAGAAAAAACTAGAGTATTATAGTTGAAGAAAGCTAAAACCCATCTATTTGTATCACAAACCATTCAAATTCGTGACTTTTACAACAAAAGCTATAACATTTCTAGCTTCTCAAAAACACATTTTTCTAAAGAAACTGAAAAAGAATTATAGACACAGAATAAGTAGCTTACCTGAGAAAAGAAAAGGGGTTTAGTGAATTCTGGTTATTGGCTTGCTTGGTGGGGGGCTTATCTTTATGAATTTCAGCTGTGAGAGAGAGAGGAGGAGGGATTAGGTTTCACAATGACTACTCCACTATAGAGAGAGAATAATATTTTGATGCTCTATAAGGGACGGGGGATTTAAAAATAAACGGTCCTTGTTTGCTCTTGAAGCTTCCAATTGATGTCAGCCGTCCGTTACAAAACTGCCCATGTAGTTTGTCCTACACTGGAACATTATAAACTTTAACCTTTTATAGTTTTATTATCAAATATACTATTGAAAAGATTTAATTAAGGTTAAGGAAAATGAATAATGGTCAACAAAATCTAGGGCCAGAACAGTAGAACAACTACTCAAAAACATTTTGGATTCAAGAGATCTTGGGATCCATTCCTAGGAAGTGTGTGTAATTGAGAGTTCTTTGGATCCATTCCTGCCTGCATGTTAAGATTTGAGCTGAACTTAGCAAAAAAGAAAATAAAAAATAGTGTGTTGAGTTTAAATTTTATTTGAAATTAATAAAAAAATTATGGTGAACAAAAAAATGAAGCTGCAAATTTTATTGAAAACGCAAGGATTTTTTATTCCTCTAATTAATTTGGTTGTCACTAAAAAACATTGAGAACAAGATCGGGCAGTCCATAAATTATTTTTAGTCGTCCCAATACTATTTTATTGACTTAAATATAAATAATTATCCTAAACTATTAACATTTTTCACTTCGATAATCAATCTTTTAACTTTTTTAATCAGGTCAAAAAAACTATCAATTTTTTTCACTTTCATTCGATTAAACCTGTCACGTTATAAATTAATGACATGTAATTAAAAATTAAGCTTAAATGTAAATTAGTACCCGAACTATTGACATTTTTCCACTTTTTTCAATATTACTATATTTGTTGTAACCATTGAAAATCAGGAGGAACTTTAATTGTGCGAAAATCAGGTGGACTCTCTCTTTGTTTATGTGCATAACAAGAACCTTTCTGGCTTCCATTTAGATGGGCTAATTTTGACCCAAAGTAACTGTCAAAGAAAGAAAACATAATGCCCTCCTTTTCCGGATTCAAACACTTGAGAAAATTTATATAGTATAATGCAAAAACTATCCACCCACTAGAATTTAGAAGAAACGGAACAAAGAGAGGCTCATGTTTTTTGTGCATCTTCTTTTCCAAATTCTTCATCTGGATTGTCCACAAGAACCACAGTCAAACCAGATTTTTCAGGTGAAATGTCTTCGAGGGTAGCCTGAAGAGGTTCCAAGGAATCGACTATGTCTCGCATGAGTGGCCTTGCTTTCGGATTTCGGTTTAAGCAATGGTAAGCTAGCCTTTTGAAATCCTTTGATTGGATAAATCCCCTCTAATATTGGATCCACCAACTTCTTATTCTCTTTGAGCAAAGGGAGAGCCCACTCTGTTAGATTCTGTTCACGGGGTAGTCGAGATTTGTCTAAGAATTTTCTTCCCGTCACAAGTACGACTCCATAGCTGTAAACATCACTTCTTGTTGTCAGATGCCCTATGCACGTTAAAGAGGCCGTGTTAGCTCAAATGATCCTTAATGGACTATTTTGGTTATGCATTATGGATGGATGATAAACCAATGTTAAAAATAACTGCCTATGCATCGACCTATGGATACTATATAGCAGTTATTCAATTCACAATTCATTGAGTTTCATCCTTTAGAATGATTAAAGTGAGTACGAGAGACAGAGAGAGACGATTTTGCAGTAATCGTTAGACTAATATAAAATAACAACATTCATAGAAAAACTAAGTAGTTATGTTTTAGATTTAAGTACGAAAACTTAATAATAAACTTAGTTGTTCGGTTGGACTCTAATCAGGAGGAAATAAAACTGTTGTTTATGGGAAGGAAATGTAATAAATGTAGCAACCAAGTAAGCTAACCTGTCATGATATATTCTGCTGCTGCATATCCATATGTTCCCATTATACGAGTAGAGACATGTGATTTATCTCGCACTGGTCCATCTTTTGCGAGGCCAAAGTCAGAAAGCTTTGCATTATAATCCTATTACATAACAGGAGAAATAATAATGGACTCAAAACTACTGGCACTCTTAATCAAACTTTAAGTTAAATATAACACACGTAATCCTTATTTGAGGACTTTAGAAATTTAAATGAAATATTATGGATTAAAAAAAATTGGTACAAATGGTGAGTCAAATATAGAAAGATGAAATGGCATTTGTGTGTTTAATATATATAGCAAAAGGTAGATTGGAGGAATTCACCTAAACAGGAAACTAGAGTAATGGATTGAGATATTTTTTACCGTCCGCTACTAATATTAACAAATAAACTTTTTCATATTTTAATCTGGGCCATTGATAATTAGAATTGATGGGCAATTGATAATTAGAATTGACGATAATGATGGTGTATATATGCCCTATAATGAGCCAGAGCACGTACTATATATATAATACCATCTCTACCTTTCATTACAATTATCAAAGGCTAGGATTTAAAAACCAAACTCCAAGTCCGCTAGAATAACTAGCGAACTGGTTATTGCCACAATTCTTCCCATTATACCCCCATACAGCTCAAGCCAATGGCTGACACCATAGAACCATGTTCAAGCAGCTTAGATCACACGGATGACTATAGAAGGCTCTTAAGGTAAAAGGCAGCAAAGCTATAAAGAATAGAGAAGGCTCTTAATGTAAAAGGCAGCAAAGCTGTAAAGAATACTTACAACTCTAATATACCGTTACACTAATGGAATCCCAGAACGATGGTTAAATAACAAAGGGCTTACATAACGCATTTAGTCACTTCGGTGACTTAAATCTTTTATTAACGCAACTACTCTTGATCCAGCAGATTCCTTAAGGGGCAAGAGAACAGAAGCAATCGACATCTTAGCTTCAGCATGCAGTTAACAATATTGATAACTTCTTCTTCCGGTGAACTCATCTCGAGCATATTATATGGCTTTACATATATAAAAGTGAGAGCGAGATAGATATACAGATATACATATATAGAGAGAGAGGGGCAGGGAAACTGTGAGTCTTAAAAACTATTTAACTGCTCTGCATTAGTTTTAGAGTGATGCCGGCCAACTTAAACAGAGGATCGAACTGGTTGCGCAATATAGGAAAAGCCAAACTCCATATTTTGCTCATGTTAAACTCCATTTGGTTGCAACTCAACATATTGTAGTTTGCTCTGAAAGTTATATTGCTAAGAACAATACTAAAACAAAGTGGTTTTAAAAAATGCCAAAGGAATTGGAATCCTGTAAGCTAATTAGAAATTAAAAGATATTATAGGCTGCCAACACACGAACTGATGCATGCTATGGACCAGTAATAAAGTCTTGGGATCCATCCCTGCCAAAGGCAGGAATGTTAAATTTCTTTTAAACCTAGCAAAAAAAAAAAGAAACAATTTTTTCAATGATGCATGCTATGGGATTTACGTTGTGATTTGGCCTGCCTTGCTAACATTCATTTCCTTCGCTAGCATTCCTTTTCCTTCGTTGTATTAATTATATTAGCTAGAATTTCTAGCAGATAGATTAATTTTTTTTGACTCGTTAATGGGGGCATAATTGCCTAGAGAAAATTTATAACCAGTCCGCTAGTTATTCTAGCGGACGGCGAGTTTGGTTTTTAAATCCTAACCCTTGATAACTGTAATGGTATTTGCCCATTTTTGATTCATAGCAAATACATGTTATGGATCATTGCCCATATATATATATATATATATATATATATATATATATATATATTGTTAAGAGTTTGCATATTTTAATTTGATGATGAGTGAGCTTAATGTATATTTGTCCTAGTATGATTTGTACAGTTCTTATAAAGAATTGATCAAATGTACAAGGATTTAGAATAGAAAGATCAAATAATGTTAGCTTGATCTTAAAGAAGCTAAATTGATGTATAGTTGATAGGTTGTTGTAAGATCGTAAGGTCACTCTAATACTTCGAGTACAAGATCGCAATACATCAAGAGAATCGCTGAACTACTTGAAGCAATCAAAATTCATTCGGCTCCGTAAAGCCACTTCAGTTCGTTAAGTGAATAAGTGATCTTCCCAGTCAAGCAAAAGATCGTTGACATGAGCTCGATTGTAGACTGTAGAGCAGTCAAGCCAGACAAACTGACTGACATTGGAGTGTTGCAAATTGAAGGTTCCAATGCACTCCCCAAATATTCTTGGCGAAAATCGAAGATAAGAATACGTGTGTACCAGCTAGTTGGTAACAGTGACACGTCAAGGTGTTAGCTGAGAAAGAAGACTGATGTGACAGGCAAGGAAAAAGGAACTCTCTTAGGTTTAAAATGTCAACATCAACATCAAGGATCCTAGGATATCTGAACATTAAATGCGCAAATGGGCATCTTGCAACGAGATGATTTTTCAGCAAAGTATAAAAGGCAACAAGGATTTAAACTTGAAGAGTGACGAACATTAATCAAAAAGCCAAAAACTCTACAAAAGTCAAAGAACGAACTCAATGATCCTAAATACACAATTTGAACTGCTAAGTACTTGAGAAGAAAAACTTAATGCAAACTTAGCAGCACCCCTCAACAAACATCAATCATCAGATCATCAGAGGGCTAAGAGTTCTTGTCTTTGTGACTAAATATCCAAGTTTGCGGGGATTGGAGAGGGCAGAGTGTCCTTGTCTTTGTGACTAAACATCCAAGTCTGCTGGGCTTGAATAGGGCAAAGTGTCCTTGTCTATGTGACTAAACTTTTAGTGGATTTCCTACTTGAAAAGTAGAAGAGTGGATTAGGAGTTGTTCAGTCTCTGAACCACTTAAAATTACTTGCGTCTTTACTTGATGTTCTTATCATTTATTTGCTTGATTATCATATTTATCTTGCTCATATTCAGAACTGATATTTGTTTTAAATTCTTCAAGGGGTTTTGCAAAAAGACATATTTCGCTGTGCTTAAATCAGTAAGATTAATAAACATTTGGTAATATAAGTGCCTTTGGAAAATAACATATATATGACAATGATCCATAGCAGCTATGTATTTGTTATGGATGAAAAATTGGAAAATACCATCTCTACTTTCCATAGCAAATATAATTGGCTTGGATTAAAAAGCATAACTCGCAGTCCGCTAATTATTTTAGCGGACATGTTTAATATTTTGTTTGGTCGATTATGGCCCCATAACAACGACCAAAATAATGTCCTCTAGAACTTCTAGCGGATGTAATGTTACCTCCCTCACGGACAGTTTAAAGTTTAATAATGTTGCAACAGGGACTTCCAAATCACACAAGGAAAAGTACACATGCATCAACCTAGAACATTCCCATTGCCGTTACCATTACCGTTACCGTTGTTGCCATTTCCATTGCCTTGACCTAGAACAACAGTAGATTCCATATAGATGAATACAAGAAGAAGAAGAAGAGCCACCAAAATGCACGACTTTTTTCTATCCATCTCTATGGCTTGTCTGTTTATGCAGCTAGTGTTTCTCTTTCAACTTGTTTTTATTTCTAATTTTAAGAAAAAATTGGATATATACCATGGGTCGAAAGGGATTTATATATTTGCAAGTCAACTAGCTACACTTTGAGTTGGGCTTAATTTTTGCTGATTTTTTCCATGGTTTCTTAGGCTTCTAGGTTTCGACTAAATAGGTGCAGAGTCTGCAGACTCTGTTCAACTTGATATAAAGTTGTGTAAATGGTTGAGCTGATGAGAAGCAAAACCTTAGACTTGATTCAAAAAACATTTCTAAGTGAAAATAAAGAAATGCATAAAATACATAATTATTTAGATTTTGTATTCTAAATCTGTATTTAATTCATAATTGAGCATATGAAAAGCAATTATGTATCATCATATATAATTTAAACAAAGCAACTCAGGTAGAAGTAGAAACCCAGAAATAAGGTCACATGACAATTGGATATATATAAATCTTTGATGAATCTGCAGTCATTAAATCTTCTTGACAATATTGGATACGCAGAAATAGCAGAAATCACAGCAAGTAATCGCAGAAATCGTTGATCGCAGCAGTGAAAACTTAGCACTGTAGAAATCGTCGTTGATCGCAGCGGTGAAAACTTAGGGCAGCTTAGGGCAGTTGAAATCGTCGTTGATTGCAGCGGTGAAAACTTAGGGCTGTTGAAATTGTTGAGATTAATCGCAGAAATCGCGTTCGCTAGTTATTGAATTGGGGACATAATTGACCAAACAAAATATTAAAACTGTCCGCTAGAATAACTAGCGGACTGCGAATTATGTTTTCTAATCCAGTCCATTAATAATTGTAATAGAAGGTAGAAATGACATTTGCCCATTTTTGATCCATAGCAAATATATGTTAGGCATCCTAGCATCATAACATCATTGCCCTTTTTAAAATTAGCCTTTTGTATATGCATATCATTAAGGTAAAGGTAAAGGCTTTACCGCTTCGTTGGAAGTTGGAACAATGTTACTGATAAAAAGAAACTTATTTGCTATCCTTTATCCCTTCTTTCTTTCCTCTTTCTCATTATCTTATTTCTTATATTTTAGGACCCAGAACTTTAATTATTCTAAATATATAAGAAATCATTTAATTATTAAGATCCTTAATTTTTTAAATTTTAATTTTGAAATTTTATTATTTTTAAAAACTACACACATAAGTGTACCACATAGACTAGTATATACTTATATAACTATTTAAGTTATCTCATTAAAAACTCATTACACTAATAATACAATTTGTTTTTAGTAATAAAAATATTGCATGTTGCTTGATTTTGAGTTAAAAACAATAGTACAAAAGCACTGTTCGAAATAGAGCTCGAGAGGTGTGCCTCGTAGCGAGGCGAAAGAAAGAGATTGCGAGGCGGGCGCTTATTCTGGAATCGGGGAGACGTGCGCCTTTTTCTGCTGAAGCTTACGCCTTGTGGCGCTGCGCCTCAAGGCGTCACGAGGCGTGAGCCTCGATTTGGCTTAAAAAAACCCTAAGGCTTAATATCAGAAGACTTACCAAAGAGCGAAGACTGCTCGACTGCTTCTTTCTCCTCTTCGCGACTACTGCGACTAAAGACTTTCACCAGGTATTCTTCTTCCTCCTCTTCCTCTGGCGTCTCTGTTTTCTTTTTCTTTTCTTCCTCGCGACTCGCATCTTTGTTTTCTTTTTCTTTTCTTGCCTCTGCTTCTTCTTATTCTCCTCTTACTCTGACGTCTCTGTTTTCTTTTTCTTTTCTTCCTCGCGTCTCTGTTTTCTTTTTCTTTTCTTGCTTCTGCTTTTCTGTTTTCTTTTTCTTTTCTATTTTCTTCTCTTTTTTTTTCTTCTCGAGTTCTGAATGTTGTAGATGGGCGTCTCTGTTTTTTTCTTTTTCCAACAATGTAGTCCTCTGTTTTCCTTCCATTCACAATAGTGCTTAACTGCTTGTGATTCATTTAAGTTCTAAGTTCTACTACTATTATTGTTATTGACTGCAGGTGATTTTAAGTTTTAAAAATTTTATTAATCCCAAATGTATCACAATAGTGCTTGACTGCTTGTGTTTTCAGTTTTCATTAATTTCTTTTTGAACAAAGATAGCATATGATAATTCCATTTGATTTTTTAGACTGTCAATAACAATATCATTATTTGTGTACATGAATTGCTAATGTCACCAAAATAATTAGTTAGGACTTTTACGTCTTCAAATCGAAGCTTCCGCCTCACTCCGCCTCGAAGCTTACGCATCACCTCGTCCGGAGAAAAACACATTGTACCGCTTTTAGCTTTTTCAAACATTGTACAAAAGTAGTATAAAAGAATTAAAGGAATTTTACTTGGGAAAGAGGGGAAGAATTTAGGGAAACAGTGCGTGATGAGGAGGGTATATATAGAATAATATTTTGGGGGACGAGTTGGGTACAGGAGAAACAACACATTGGCAAGACAGGTGTGGGAAAGGGTACCCTTGATCATATTCGCTTTGTTGCCAAACCTACTTTTCACACAAGTACACGAGAGAGAATAAACAAGTTACAATTTTAAAGATTTAATTCTCCTCCATTATACTTTTCCAACAATCACCACATTTTAAATTTTATAATAATAGATTATCCATGTATCTACACTTATTTGCATAACATAACATTACATTTGGACGGCAATAAAAATCGTAATGTTTTATCGCAAGATATAGCATGAAAACTAATATTATATGCCTATTAATACTCGAGGCAAAAGGCAACCTAAAATAATACAATATCCAACAAGCTCAGTAATCAAATCATGTTTATGAGTCATTCAACGCCGCCTTTTATCCCAAAGTAGTTGGAATAGGCCGAAACTGAATCCTATATGAAAGCATAAAGGTAGAAACTTAACAAGAAAAATAAAAACAAAAAGATAAAACAAATAAAAAATAAGAAAGACACAGACATAAAAATATAAAATATAAATCCAAAAAAAATATACGTATTACCCATAAAGTATAAAAGGCTAAAATAAAAATTAAAGACAGGAAGGGAAAAGAGATAAACATAAAACAAAAGCAAAAATGTGTAACACCCTACTCAGCCCCTAATATACGGATTACATTCTTCCACTTGCTCCTATCATAGGCAAAGTCCACAATTATTTTTCTGCTCCTTCAAGTCGCATTGCACTACTTTCTCCCGTTTGATCTACCATTCCCCTCTTTATATCATCCACCTAATAAAAGACTCATTTTTGCACAACAACATCAATAGACCTCCATTGGATACCAAATCATCTCAACCTACGATCCCTTATCTTCTCTCAATTTGTGTTGGCCCAACTTTCTTTTGAATACTATCCCAACTTCCTTTTGAATATTATCCATCCTTATAAGACCACACATCCACCTTAATATTTTTATCACGCAACAACCATCTTATGCACACGTTACTTCTTAGCTGACCAAGATTCAAAACCTCCACCTTTCCTTAACCTCCTCGTCTCCTACTAAGAGTCTTTAATTCTGGTCCTTGATGCATATGATGTGGACAAAGTCTCTCATTTCTTGTCCTTTGTCTTAGCAAGCCTGTATGCACCTTTTTACCTCATTGGTTCCAAACTTTTGATATAGCCTCTCTCACTGCTTTCTTTACTTCCACGTTGGCCAATTTATATCTTTGCACACTCACTTGTGTATTTGTGTAAGCATTTATAACACTCCTTTTTCCATCTAATAGCTTCTTAGACCTCCTCACTCCACCACTATGTTACCTTAGTTCGACGTCCATTCCTTTTAGTTTCTCCCAACACGTCCCTAAGTATTCTCCAAATACAGCTTGACATTTCATTCCAAATCACACTAAATTCTTCATCTATCTATTAATATCCTTATTTTGAGTATTTTGTCTCTAAATGTATTCATATTCTCTCCTTTTAGATTCCACCACTTGTCCTGACGTTTCTTAAACCAAATTTTGTTTCCCAAACTATAATAAAACGCATGTCCAAGACCATCAATTCGCGTTTGCATAGACCTACACCCCAAAGTAAAAGATTAAAACTTGGCAACATATATTTATCTGTACAAAATTAAATTTACCACTCAATCATCTAAAATGTTGTGTGAACTTCAAAGCAACTAGAAGATATCAGGCTAAACTTCTGATACAACATTTCTGTAAAAGTAATATGAGCGTATATTTTTCAAAGTCGATGAAAGTGGTCAACACAGTAAATTACTATGAAAAATTGTCTGTCATTCATAGAAACCAAATTATATCAGGAAAATCATCTGATAGAGAATTCACATGTGTAATTCAAAGTTGAGGAAAGTGACTCTTATGTTTGGGACTGTTGTGCAAGATCGTATATGGGTAATAGTTAGGCTTTTCTTCACATTACTTATGCATAGCGAAAAAAAGTCTCTTATTGTAATGCATTCCATAACAGGAAATAGAGTAAATATGAAATAACAAAACCCTTACTCCTTGTAGAGTTTATCCTCACCTTCACCTTCAACCTCACTAAAATCCATTTTGGTCTCCTAAAACAAAGGATTATTCTACTAGTGCAATAGTTACCCATATTTAAAATAAAAATAAAAATAAAAGATTGAACTCCTTGCAAGCCCAACAATAATATGATATGGAAAAACACAAAACATACCTATTGGTTTGGCAAGAGCCGACCATTGTACATCTTATCAAGTAATTGTCGTGCATCCAGCCTCCTAAGAAGACTTTTGTTGTTTGGTAAACCAGTCTCTAAACAAACAGCACACACAAGTTTCCCTCGAGGTGCACAATAAATCATAACTAGTCACTTGAAAGAATTTCAAGGTTAGTCCGTCAGAAGAATAAAGAAACAAAATACACCAGTTTGAGGTCTTTACAAATTACTAAAGCCTCCACATTACATGGCCCATATGTTTTCCAAGTATCCTAACAGTTAGTTATAATCTTTTTAAAAAATTTACACGAAATTCCTTTACCAAGACTAAACGCCATAAATAATACTACTACAACATTTACAATGAGGGTTATAATTAATATTTTTATGCTAAGCCTAAAACTTCAAAAGAATATTTTTATACTTAGCATAGGAAAGGTCAAGGTAAAGTAATTTTGTGAAGGAACAGATGAAATTTGGAATTGTCATGCCTCCAAAATCATTGTCACTGAGGTACAAGTAGTTTAAATTCTCTAATGCAAGCAAAGAAGAGCGGATATTACCTCTTAAGAGGATTGGTTTCATAAGAGGAATATGAAAGATCAAGCTTGATCACATGGCCAGTGATGTTGCTACACTCAACTCCTCACCATTTGCAACAGTCGATTTTATCTTCTTCGTTTCCCCAAGAAGATAGATGAAGATAGTAATCTACAAGTCCCTATCAATGCACCTTATTGTGTCGGCTTTTCTGCTTAGCAAAACCAACAAAAAATGAAAAAAAGGATCATATTCACAAGCTGAATTTCTTTGATCATGATCATATTCAAATTTCAAAATCATAAGTCAGAAAAATTATATATAAATAATTAAATACATACACAAATTAGCCAATGAATCACAATTTATTGTCATGTCGGGAAAAGTACACCTAAAATAATCTTTAATCCCAGGAATTACTTTTCCGTCTTTGTAAAATTAAATAGGAAATCACCAAACTCAATAATGAGAACAAAAATAATAAATTACCATCCACAAGCAAGACACAATATTTTACATGGAAAAAACACAGGTCGAACCCCGAATCTCCACTATATCACTAACTAATAATGAGTTTACAATAATCCTCCCAAGTTTTACGCCCTAAAACTTGAGGTTACATAATAAATAAAGAAAATACTAAATTACTTATTCTAAATTTAAAACTCTAGCCTTGAGTATATCAATTTACAAGTATTACCGAATTTGCGTAACACCAAAGTACCAAATTCCTGTCCTCTCTTTATTTCTTTGGGATGCACCGAGCCTCTCCTGAGCTGCCGAGATCTCCTTTGACATGCACAAATTCTAGGCTGCCAAGATACCTTATACAAGACATGTTAATATGCCTTTTATAATAACAAGACTCCTGCCATGTAAGTTAACCAAATCCAATTACTAATTGGACTTTATGTAACCGTGATATGCCTTTGCCGACTTACCCGAGGAACACAATCTGTATTGACTTGGAAGTCATTACCATTAAACACTTACATGGCCCCACATGGTCACCTATATCACCAAGTGATAATCCTTTTCCTAATTGGTTTCCAGTAGCACTTCTACTAATTAATTAATATTAGTAGGCTCTCCTTAACTTGATTCCAACTTCAATTCTATCTTATGGGTGAAGGACCCACCCAACATGTCAATCTAATTTGTTATGCTTTTGTATGTAATGTATGTATTTGTTTGTGTCTATATATATATGGTTACAAGTTACAGCTATGAAGATGTGGAGGAGCTATATTAATTAAGCAAATTCAAGATAAGTGAGTCAAATAGATGTTAAGCATACGCATTAGTGTCAAGTGTTTTATACGTATTTCCAGCCAGAATTTACACGCGGACACGCTAATAAAGACTGATGAAAACAAAGACTTATAAAGTGTTCACATACAAGTTGCCTCGAGCATTCCCATTCCACTTAAAAACATATATTAAACATACCAACCATGCCAAAAAAAGGAAGTTTCTTGATCATATATTACACAAAAACATATATTAAACCATACAACCCATGCCAAAAAAAGGAAGTTTCTTAATCATATATTACACAAAAACCAGCAGTGACAATTTTCTATATCATTGATTTTCCAAAGGCAGAAAATTAGCATATGCCAGCAGTAATCATCAGCAAGAGGCAACTGAACTATATCTGAGACCATTCTTAAGTCATTGATTATTCCAGCCACTTTTCTATTTGATACTACCACAGAAAGAGTCGCATTTGCAACCCAAAAAAATATATAAATAAAAAATATTCCACAAAAATCTCTCTTTTTGTTGATGACAGTTGGCATAAATGACACAATTTAAACAACCTCTATATTTAGGGATAAACAAGGAAGAAAACTAAATTAATATATATCCTTAAAGTTTACAAATTTTGCAAATGGAGACTCATATTGCGGGACAGTGTATGGAGGAACTCATGCATTTCTGACTTTTGCCATATTCATTAGGAGTGACAGAATGCTATTTTTGGTGTTAAGTCCTCAGGTTATCTTTTATATCTTGTCATTTATTGCTTGATTTTCCTTCTCTGAGCTTGCATTCTCCTTATTGTGCAGCTAAATCTCATGCTTCTAGTTCAGGATCTATTTTGTTATTTGTGGTAAATTTCTTTTCATTTTGTTTTTTTGGTTTATATAATTCTAAAATACCAAAAACAAGAAGCTTGAGAGCTTAACAGCAAATAACCAAGAACCACCCATAAATTTTATTGGACATATATCCATTCTGAATGCTGATAAATCACCCTGCCTAATCAGAACAGAAATGTTACTACTATTATTTAAAATCAAATTGGAATTTGGCCCTTTCTTTTTTCTTCTTTTATGATTCTTTGTTTATTAAATTGTATGATCTATTATTGATGTTGGCCCTTTCTTTTTTCCTCTTTTACGAGTCTAACTTTTTTAAACTTGTATGCTCTATATTGGTGAATTTTAATCCGACTTTGATTCAAAGGTGATTATAAAGTTACCCTAAAGGTGATGAGGCATGCACTATATTATTGACGATATTCTGAGATAGTGAGACTGATTTAACGTTGATAATGGAGTAACAGAATCTTTGGACGAACCATGTAAATGTTGTATTTTTGTGTGATTGTTTTTCTTTCGATTTCTTTTTTCTATTATTTTCTGTGTTCTCACATGATCATCCTTGTCGTGTACATAGAGGAACATGTGAAAAAACCACAAGAAACAGGCATATTCTAAATAAAGAGTAGAGTTAATATCACTCTAAAGGCTACCCTAGTAATGCTAGCCTTCAACATGAATTAATTCGTTACTCTTGGAATCAAATCTCCCACTAAATGTTCTTACTTCATCGCTTGTCCCAAAATTTTGTCCAAAGTTGGAGACTTTTATCTACAAAAGCTGAAAAAGTTCATTTAGCAAAAAAAAACTGAAAAACTTACTTAAGATGTCGTAAAATATTCACATTTGTTTTTTAACTTATAAGCACCACAATAAGGATGCAACTCATACACACACACACCATATATAGACAACACATAACAGCTCCCGAAAATAGTAAACATAATCCAAAAAGAGTAAGAGAAACTGGAAAAGGTAGACACGGGACAACGAGAGCTTCTTGCAACATTCAGGTATATTCTTTTGAACAGAAAGAAAAGAAACTTCAACACAGTACTATGACAACACATTATATACCTTTCCAAATTATTATTGAGAACTAACAACAAGGCTAGAATCTGTTATTTGATTGTGCAATCTAAAAGCTTTACTTACAAAGAAGAGAATGGAAACCATTTAAATCTGACATACGACCTGGAGCTTGCATTGTAATCTAAAGATCTAGTGATGTAATTCGTATACTTGTGGGTAAGAACTTCTGACGCATAGCAAGTAGAGTTGGATCATGTTCATTTCTCAAAAGTAGATCAAGTACCATGGAAGTGGTAGATGCATCTGCTGGGAAGCCCTCGTCAACCATTTTTTCTATGAGTGCACTTGCTTCATTATATTTCTTCTGTAGCAAACATCCACGGATAATAGTGTTATAAGTGACATCATTTGGCAAGCAATCATTAGCTTCCATTTCCACAAGTAGCTCATTTGCTTCTTCCAATAATCCATTCTCACAAAGTCCTTGGATCATCATTGTGTATGTCTTAATATCTGGTCGCAAGCCTTTTGAAGGAAGGCTATCAAAAAGGTTTCTTGCCATATCAAGCTCTCCATCTTTGCACAATCCATCAATGAGGACACTATAAGTAACAATATTAGGAACTAAACCATTAGATTCCATCGCATGAAACAAGGACAATGCTTCATCCACGCACTGGTTCTTGCAAAGGCCGTCTAACAAGATGTTGCATGTCAAAATATCTGGTCTATGTCCTTGAGATTGCATCTCATTAAAAAAATCCCGTGCGTCAACATATCTACCCATCTTAAGTAGCCCGTGCAAAATAGTGTTGTAAGTTACAATTGTGGGTTTCAAACCTTCACTCCGCATTTTTCGAAAGAGATCCATAGCTTTATCTACTCTTAGATTCTTGCAATATCCATTTATCAAAATGTTATAGCTACGATTATTGGGCATTATCCCCGCATTCGTCATGGTATTCAACACTGCCGATGCTCCATCCAATTCGCCTCGCAAACAATAACCATCCATGAGGGCATTGTAGGTGACTACATTAGGATTATCACCTCTTTGAATCATTTGCTCGACCACATGCTCTGCTTCTTTTACCTTACCTTCCTTGCAAAACGCATCCACCAATATATTAAAAGTGTGCATATCTGGAGAGATTTTCATGCTGGTCATCTCTCTTAACATTTGTTCAGTCTCTGTCCATCGACCAAAGTTGCATAGGCCCTGAATTAATGAACTATAGCTGTAAACATCTGGCAATATACCTTTTCCAATCATTTCAGAGAAAAGATCCAAAGCATCATCTACTAGTTTGTCCTTACACAAACTATCAATGATGGTGCTATAAACTACAGTATCTGATTCACAACTTCCTTTTTTCATTATTCTGAGCAACCTAATTGCCATGGAAGTGTTGCCTGTTTTGGCCCATTTATAATGGTCCCATACATAACTGCATTAGGTTAAATTTCTTTTGTCCTTATCAACTTCTTGAACAATTCCTCAGCCTCCAAAAACTTATTTGATGAAAGAAGCCCCCTTATCAGGGTGGTGTAGGTGAACACATTTGGCACCAAACCACGTTTGAAGATAAAACCCAACAAAGAAAACCCGTAATCAACTCGATTACAGTGACAACAACAGTTTATAACAGTGCTTATCGTAACTACATCTACCGGAACCACCGGATTTGTTAAAACCCACATATCTCTGAACAAAGAGACAACAACGGAATAGTGTTTCATTTTGGCGATAGCCGCTAATAGTTGATTGAAATTGATTACAGCAGGCAGAGGTCGCATTTGAAGCATACGATCGAATAAAAGAAGAGCATCATCAAGATTATCGAAACCTAATTTGCATTTCTCCTGCAGTAATTGCTGCAGAGAATCTCTGCCTCTACGCTCGGGATTGGGGTTAGGATTTGTGAGTTTTGGTGCAGTAGACGTATGAAATGGAGTATAATAATTATTACGGACGAAGTAAAATGGATTGAATAAGCAGAAATTAAGCAGAGATTTACCTGCAGCTGGGTGATTAACGCCCCCTGCTATAATCGGTCTTAATTTTTGGAGCTCAAACTCAAAGCAACCCCATGAATATGGCGTCCCTTTCCCATATCTGATTAATATGGATCAGATATGACAAATGTTTTCGAATATCGAAGGTGAATCTTCAAAAGGGGGTTGAATAATCTGGACGAACCGAACAAAAAAAAATGCGAGGGGTTAGTATTAAATTCACGGATATATTTGTCAATTCCCTAATTTACCATCAAATTAACTTCGCGATAATCGGATCTAAAAAAAATATTTACTATATAAGTTAACTTATTACTCCTTTCGTTTCTAAAAAATTATCGTTTAGTAAAATTTATTTGAAATTTCATCACTGCCCCCTCTATGAGAAGTTAAAAACTATTAATACAATGTAAAAAATTTCTTGGACAATGAGAGAAGGTAAGAGTAATATAAAAAAATAAATAATTTATTCTTCTCGAAAGTTATAAACGACAAACTTTTTGAAACAAATTTTCTCTTCTAAAACAACAATCTTTGAACGGATGGAGTATATTACTAGCAACAGTCCCGTGTCTCCGGCACTATGAACGGTGGAATTTATCTCAAACTTTAGACGGCCCAGATGATTTATTAAGATGAGTGAAAAATTTAAAATCATTTGTATTTTATTATATAGATATCGACTAAATTACAAATCTGACCCAAATAATTATCATGAACCAAGTATGAAAAGTTGATGATAAATATGACAAAAAAATTGAACCAAGTATTTTAAAGACAGAAAAATAAATTTTAAATGTATTTTTAAAAGTTGAACTAAGTATTTTTAAAGACAGAAAAATAATTTTTTGGTGTATTTTTAATGACAAATAAAGAATTTTTTAAATTTATATTTCTTTTGTTTAAAATATAGGATCAAGTTTGATTTATTTAAATTTGAGATATATTCAATTTTAAAATAAATCATACAATTATTAGTACCATTTAGATTAAAAAAATAGTAAGGTTTATAATTTTGATAACTATATTATCTAAAATTAATTAATTTATACTAATTATGAAATTAATTCAAAATGCCAATACAAAAATAAATAAATAAAAATAAGAATTTTTACACAAATTTTAAAAATAAAAAATACAAAAAATGAGGAGAGATGAGAGAGAGAAAATCATTTTTAATAGGTTGAAAAAATTAGAGAAAAATATTTGCATGACTAACTCATCTACAAGGACCAGTTGTGCTAAAAAAATTAGGAAATATTAGATAAACACATTTGCATGACTAACACATCTATAAGGAATAATTAGGCTAAAAAAAATTAGAGAATAATTTAATAAAAACATGACAAATAGGAGGGTCAGATTTACAATTTAGTCAATTATATAAGTTAACATATAAGTTACCTATTTGAGCTTAATTAACACTTCATTATTACATAAAACGATGAATATATGAATATACAAACAAATAAATCAGTGATTTAAATATGAATACTATAATTTATATTCTATAAATATGTGAGCTGTTATTGTAGAATTTTAATTTTATTTAATTTTTTATCAATAGTTAGTTATACATTACAAGTTAAATAATATATTTTAAAATAAAAAAAAAAATTTAATAAAATTCATCGTACATAATATTAATATTTCATTATTATAACTAATAAATTAGTATAGTACAATACAAAAAAATAATTTTTATGATAAAATTTGTGCTTCGCACGAGATGATGAGCTAGTTATGTAAAAATATTAGATATAGATGTGAACTAGATATAAATTCGCGTTTTGCAGCGGGATTATTTATTTTGTTAATAATAAATTTATACATGCAATTAATATATTAAAATATAATAAGAAGGTGGTAGATTGTTATGCGATTATCAAATTTTAATAGCATATGTTATATAGTGTTGCATAAAAATTTTGTGCACAAATACATATCCAAGTATATAATTAATCTGATCACTAAACCCTAGAACATTACATAACAGTTGTGTGTGTGTGTGTGTATATATATATATATATATATATATATATATATATATATATATTAATGTCTTGATAAAAATATTTATAATGTAACCAATATGGTTAAAAATGGGTAACTCTTTCATTCTAAAGCACTAACAAATATTTAGAAAGTGTCATACACAATGTCATCGAATTGTTATATTGATATGATTGCTAGTGGTATATTTGAAGTCTGTTACACATTACACAAGCCTCACCAAGCCTCAAATATCTGACAATGTACTTGATGCATTTTGAAGATTCATGTCTCGTATACGCTTACTTGCACCAGAATTTTAACATCCAAACGAAAGAAAAAACAGCGAAAGAATGTCTCAGTTTCGGTCCTCAGACATGAAAGGAAAGCACATGTTACATGCAAAAATTGAAAAGCACGAGAATTAATAATTACGTTGGATCTTCATGTCAAACAAACACCATGTCCAAAAACATAGCAGTATAGCACTGGGAGCTGTCGTTGGAACTCCTAAATTAACCTCACTTTCACTTCACAATTTATAATAATTAGCACAGTAGCAAGTAAGGATCGATCCCACAAAGAGTAAAGTTATTTTAGAATTATTATACTATTTAAATAGAAAATAAAGATGGGGGTTTTTGAAAATTATTTTTAAACTAAGAGAACAAGAATTAATGATGAAATTAACCAAATATGTAAAAAACTTCAGTTCTGCAGTTCAGTTTCGCCAAGTACAATAATTAATTAATCAAGTTATTATTATTTTTCCTTCAATGAAATTATTAGCCCTAGATAACAATAAGCTCTGCTATCCGAAACTCTCCGTAGATTATCACTGTATGAAACAAGCTCTCCACCAGATTCTAACTAGCATACAACCTAGAACAAGCTCTCTAGATTTAATATGATAGAAGCATTAAGAAATAGAGAATTAGGCTAATCCAAGCAACAAACACATAAGCTCGATTTGTTTAACTTGTTTTCTGATAATCTTAGCAATAAACAAAAGTTTGTCCACAATTATTATTACCAAGTTGCTACTTATGATGAAGATAGATATCAATTACACGTAATACCAATCTTAATCTAGCATATGATAATGATCAAACTAATTCAATTGGCCATATTAAATTAATTAGATCAATTAGCATGCAATCAATGAAAATAGATTATCAGAAGAAATTTCACACGAGAAGAAATAAATAATAATACTCAATTAATCAATTACTTGTAACAAGGATTCACCTCCCTTTAGAACTGAATAAAAAGAACTAGCCTGACATGCTCTTGAGTCTGCACTCCAATAGATGATAGTTGATTATTGAATGAATAAAACCTTGACTCTCATCATCTATTTATAGTGCTAGACAAAGTCCTAAATCCAATAGGAAGTAGAAATCCAAGTCCTAAAGGAATTACAAATTATACTAATTTTCATAAAGAAATAGAATTCAATTTGGAAATAAATCTTAGTCTAAAAGAAATCCTAATTACAATAGAATTGTAAAAAATTAATCTTCTAGAATCCAAAATTCAGAATTAAATTGGAAATAAATTCCACAATTGCCATGTGCTTAAACTCATTGTCATGTGAATCCAAATCCATTTATGATACTAATTGTTGAATCCTTGATTTGCTAGGAATCCCGTAAACCTCCTCCAATTTATTTTCAAAATCATGAAACCCCTTCAATTGTACCTAAAATAAAAATATAAGAATAATGAGTTTATTTAGGCACAAAATAAATACAAAAGATTAAGTATTAAGGAATAAAAATATAGCATATTTCATACTCATCAAATTCCCCCACACTTATCTTTTTACACGTCCTCGTGTAAACCAAAAATTTGATTTCCAGAAAAATTCTATTCAACCATAATGTCAAAAGGTTTAAAGGTATAAATCATGACTATCAACACTAAATTTGTAAAAATCTAATCAACGCCTTATCAATCAACTCACAATTACCAACCTTACCATTTCACCAATGAATTTCATTAAATCAAACTATAACCACATAAGTAACTTTCCCAAAATTTTCATACTTACTTAACTTAGTTACCATGGTGCAAAAACCGTGCACATTGACTCGCAACTAAGAACAAATTTTTCTTGCTTTTTAAGTTTTTTCATAGAACATTCTTTTTAGCACAGATGAATGTATTTTCATGCTTTTCTCGTATACTTTTTTTGTATTCTTTTTTTCGTATATTTTTTTTCTTGACATGTGCAATGTCACCTTTTCTTAGGCTTTTCAGAGTTACCCATTAGCGAACTTTCCACCAACGACTCCCAAACCAGATGATCTTAGGGCGCTAGGTGTAGAGACACCCCTAAGGGCTTACTTATTCAAGTAACAAAGGCCACAAAAGTCGACTAGTCAAGCTGCTTTTATCCATCGCACTTTTCAGCGTGAATACCGATGCTTCCCGATGTGACGCCCCCAAAACAGGTCCAATCCATCCAACCCATTCTGAGTCGCCAAATACATGGTACAGAAAATAACTACAACTTTATTACAACAATTGTCGTGCAAAATACAACAACATATATGCTGTAAGTTTGGATACAAATATATACCAAATGTGACTCATATCCCAACCGTGGACAGCACGTCACAATGACACCTTACATAAAGGTATAGTCAAAAACTGTTTTAGAAACTAGAATATTTGGGAAGTGCTCACGGAAACCCTCGTACATGGGAACCATGCTTCTAGGTTATGATAGATATCATATGGCCACAGAATTATCCTTGGTTGACCCAATAGACCCCAAAGAAAAATGAGAATTTTACTATCATATCATTTCCAATGGTGAGTCTTCTCTTGACATATCATTATCTCCACTGTCTCTAACTGAGAATTATACTTCAAACAAACACTAAGATTATATAGGTAGTGCTCGTAGATATACTCGATAAGTGGATGTGCACAACCATGTCCTATGATGACACGAGGTTGTATGTCATTATACATCCTGTAAGATAGTGGCAAAACACCCTTCCAAGTTAAATTCACCTCACCCTCAATATCTATAGACCACCGTTCTATTCCCTTGTTATCACTCGCTCGACCCAGCTACACTTTTATTACCTGAAAGGAATTGTGAAGCAAAAGGGTGAGCACAACTAGCTCAGTAAAGAATATCATGACTAAAGATAAATTATCAATAGTCTTCAACAGTAATAAATCAGAGATTTAGAACATATGGTAGATGATAAAACTTTTCAACCATAGTTGCAGCGGAACGAGCAATCCATTAGAAGAGTCACATAGACCATAAAGTCTATTATCTTCTCCATGTTAAAAGTCCACCAACAATGTTTTATCCCTGTAACATCAATCAACAGTTCCTTTCCACAATCATATAAATAACTCATAATCATAATTGTAGTTCTAAATTTCTCTTCGCATTCAGGACGAAGATAATTTTCATCACCTGTCTTTACCTGAAACATCAAAGATCATGATTATACCAAATCACAGTTCCTGTTCATAATCATACTAATAAATTCATCTTTGCACTACAGGCCAAAGATATTCATCAACAGTTCATCTTTGCACTACAGGCCAAAAGATATTCAACAACAAGTCATCTTTGCACTACAGGCCAAAGACATTTATATATCAAAGAAATACATAATCATTTCAGAATTTATATAAACAATAATTATAACCATGTTGATAAATTCCCATTTTCACATAAGCTAAAGATATTCAATATAAATTCAATGGTCATGATCATACCAGTCACAATTCAACTTTTCACTACTGGCCAAAGAGAACCCTAGTCATGATCATACCAATAATCTACCCATCTTTACACTTTAGTGAAAGAGAATTTCAACATCAGGGTTATAAAATGTTGTATATGATAATAAAAACAATATAAACAATATATAGTTTTAATCTCCAGAGTAATATTCATAAATCAACTATAATTTGGTTAGAAAAAGAAACCAATTTTGTCATGAATAGTACCCGTGAATAGTAACTCATGAATAGTAACTCATGAATAGTAACTCGTGAATACTAATTCATGAATAATAACTCATGAATAGTAGCTCATGAATAGTAACTCGTGAATAGTAACTCGTGAATAGTAACTCATGAATAGTAACTCATGAATAGTAACTCATGAATAGTAACCCCGACATGAAAAGATAAGAATTTTACAAGAAAAATCCTACCAATATTCTGGTATAATGATATTGAAAAAAATAATATCATTGAAAAAATAACATCGCTTACGACAATATCCCTTACTATCCCTTACTATCCCTTACAATCCCTTACCTCAAAAGAGCAGTACTCCTGACTGAAATAACGCTGAACGAACTTGCACCGTATAGCAACACTCAAGATATCAAAATACTCACAAGAATACACTCGATAATATAGAGAGAGAAATAGAGAGAAAACTTCAGTTTCTGGTGTGATTTTCAATTCTAACCTAAGCACCTATTTATAGGAAATTGCTTAGAACACCAAAGTAGAAAATTGAATATAATAATATATTTATAACCAAATTTTCCTTAGTCCACCACATCAAAAACATATTTTTCACACAAATGCACCAAAAATGCAAAACATATTTTAAACAATTTTTGTAACAAAAATCAATTCAGACTCAATAATTCGGAACTTTAATAATTCGTAATAAATAGCCCTTTTTATCAGAAAATTCGAATCTCGCGAGTTTTTATAGGAAATTCAATTCTCTACAACTTTGCAGAAGAAAGTTTTTCTAAATTCCAAACAGAAATTGTCCCTTTGGTACTTTTGCTTATCGACGGATGTCTTTTGGACTGTGTAATGCCCCAGGTACTTTTCAGCGATGCATGGTAAGCATTTTTTCGGATCTTTTAGAAGAATGCATCGAGGTTTTTATGGATGATTTCACAGTTCATGGTGATTCCTTGGATGCATGCTTAGATAATTTAAATCGTGTTCTAAAGAGATGCATGGAAACTAATCTTGTTTTAAATTGGGAAAAATGTCATTTCATGGTAGAACAGGGAATAGTACTTGGTCATGTCGTGTCATCTAAAGGTCTTGAAGTTGATAAAGCTAAGATAGATGTTATATCTGCTTTGCCTTACCCCATCAGCGTGCGGGAGATTCGCTCTTTTCTTGGTCATGCAGGATTTTATCGAAGATTTATCAAGGATTTCTCGAAGATTGCATTACCCTTATGTAAGCTGCTGCAAAAAGATGTGGACTTTCAGTTTGATGATGACTGCAAGGAAGCTTTTGACACTTTAAAGAAATTATTAACTTCTGCTCCTATCATTCAACCGCCAAACTGGAAGTTGCCATTTGAGATCATGTGTGATGCAAGCAACTATGCAGTGGGGGCTATTTTGGGACAAAGGATTGACAAAGCCGTTCATGCCATATACTATGCTTCGAGGACTTTGAATGAGGCTCAGATAAACTATTCCACAACTGAAAAAGAACTTTTATCTGTGGTTTTTGCTTTAGATAAATTTCGATCATATTTGCTTGGTACTAAAGTTATAGTTTATTCTGACCATGCTGCTCTCAGGTATTTGCTCACCAAGAAGGATTCTAAGCCAAGAATTATTCGATGGATTCTGCTCCTACAAGAATTCGACTTAGAGATCAAGGATAAGAAAGGTACGAATAACTTAGTAGCGGATCACTTGAGTAGGTTATTGAGAGACGAAGAGGAGCTACCATTACATGATTCTTTCCCGGATGAGCAGTTACTTTCCATCCATGCTGAGATTCCCTGGTATGTAGATATAGTGAATTATTTGGTAGGTGCATATTTTCCTAAAGAATTTTCCAAATCCCAAAAGGAAAAGTTAAAAAGTGATGCTAGACACTATGTTTGGGATGATCCATACTTATGGAAATTTTGTGCTGACCAGATAGTTAGGCGATGTGTGCCTAACAGTGAATTTCAATCTATCATTTCCTTTTGTCATTCTTATGCTTGTGGAGGACATTTTGATTCAAAAAGAACTGCTAATAAAGTTTTGGAAAGTGGTTTTTATTGGCCATTGCTTTTTAAAGATTCCTATCTGTTTTGTAAAACATGTGTTAATTGCCAAAGGACGGGGAATATTTCTCAACGAAATCAAATGCCCCAAACTCCTATATTAATTGTTGAAATTTTTGATGTTTGGGGTATAGATTTTATGGGACCTTTTCCTTCATCTTTTGGGAATTTATATATTCTTTTGGCAGTTGATTATGTCTCAAAATGAGTGGAAGCTAAAGCCACTAGGACTGACAATTCTAAAGTTGTTACAGATTTTGTTAGGACTAACATATTTGTCAGGTTTGGAACACCACGAGCCATCATTAGTGATCGAGGAACCCGTTTTTGCCACAGGGCGTTAGCGGCTTTGTTCAAGAAATATAATGTTCTGCACAAGGTTTCTACATCCTACCATCCGCAGAGTAATGGTCAAGCTGAGGTGTCTAACCGAGAGATCAAATCTATTTTGGAGAAGGTAGTCAACCCGAGCAGAAAGGATTGGTGTATGAGATTAGATGATGCACTTTGGGCCTATAGAACTGCGTACAAAACACCTATTGGGATGTCACCATACAGGATTGTGTTTGGAAAACCATGCCACTTACCTGTTGAGTTGGAGCATAGGGCTTTTTGGGCAATCAAGCAGTGCAACATGAATTTGGAAGCAGCTGGAGTACACAGGAAATTGCAGTTACAAGAGTTGGAAGAATTGAGGAATGAAGCCTATGAAAGTTCAAAGATTTACAAGGAAAAAACCAAAGCTTTTCATTATAAGCAGATTGTGCGGAAAACCTTTATTGTGGGACAAAAAGTTTTGCTATATCATTCTCGGCTTAAGTTATTTCCAGGTAAATTGAGATCTAGATGGGTTGGTCCTTTTGTTATCACTAATGTGTTTCCTCATGGTGCAGTTGAGATTCAAAGCCCAAGCACAAGCAAGACCTTTAAGGTGAATGGACATAGATTAAAGGCTTTCTATGAAGGGCATCATGTGGAAAATATTGAGATGGTGGAGCTAGACGATCCGATCTATGAAAGCTGAGAAGAGAGGCATGACGTCGAGCCAAAGACGTTAAACACGGGCAGCTGCTTGGGAGGCAACCCAAGATTCTAGATTTGATTTTTCTATCCCTTTACTTTTTAGTTTTTGCATGTTAGTAAGTAGTTTCTTTGCATAATTTTCTTACATTGGGGACAATGTACGGTTTGAGTGTGGGGGGGGAGATTTAGGTTTTATATAGGAAGAATAATTTAATTTTGATGGGAAGATTGAAAAAAATTGAAAAAAAATTCTGAAAACTTGGGTTCCATGGTTCTATTTACCTGTGTGTTTGAAGGTTAAAGTCAAAGATTGAAAATTGATACTAAAATTCAGAATCTGTTTGATGCTTAATTTATTAATAAATGATGACAACTAAGCCATGATCCATAGTAATTAATTTGAATTGAATTTGTGATACATAAGTACTTGAATATGAGAATCATGTTTAGTTGGCTAAGTTATTTGTGGAGTTGTCTATGTGCACTGATTTCATGACTTAGAACTGTTTAACTTGCTTATGTTGTTGCAGAACCATGTGAAAAAAAATGATGAATAAAAAAAAATTGAAAATCTGCTTCAATGTCCATTGTGCGAAATAACTGGGTATCTAAGCCTCGGGTGTAAGACCCCGAATTTTATGAAATAAAAGTATTCAATTTTTCTTATAATTATTATTTAGTAAATGGTTAAATTGATAAATGTTAAAGTTAAGGGTGATATATGAATTTTTTTCGAAATACACAAGTGGTTATAAAATATTCATTGTTGTTGGGGAATATTCGCTTGGTCGTGGAATATTCTTACTGTCGGAGAATATTCGTACGACGGCACAGCCTTTTGTGGGCCCCATAACGGAAAGCGATTGGATGAAGAAAACGACAAAAATAAGTTGTTTATAAATAACGGCGTAGTTGTTACCGTTAATACTGTTGGAATACCCGGTGGTTAAAGCACAGTAATACGCGTTGTTGCACAGTAGCACACGATATTGCACCAATTATTGATTCTTATGTAAGAAGGCACTACTCAATAATTATTACAGTAATTACTGTTCAATATTGTATTTTATTGATTGAATAATTGCTGCGTTGATATTTTATATTACTGTTATTTTAATAATTGTCACTACACAGTATTTTTTATTATCGGAGCAATAATTCATATTATCTGAATAATATTGGCAATGTCTAGAAAGTTCTGTCTAAGGAGAGGTTTGGTCATCTAATTGCGCGCCAGTAAGGAGAGATCTTTATTGGAAAGCCCCCTCTTTCCTCAGAACGACCTGGTTGCCAGTACTGTGGTTCTGTAATATTATTTGTGTATAATTAATTATTGATTTATATGATGAGAAAAATATTGATTTTATGTGGATATAGATGGAGAAAATTTTTAATGTGACAATTGTTGAAAATTAATATTTTATCTTTTTCTGATAAAATAATTCATTTAAATATATTATTTTAATAATATATTGATGGTGATATTTTTACAATGAATGTGGGATATATGAGTATATGAGGAGAAAGAGTATATTTGTGGCATTAAATGATTAACACATGTTTTGTGTGTTGGTGGACATAATTCTTGACCGAAAATTTATTATTGACTGTAAAATCGCCCGTTTGTGGATTTCAGTATGTGAATGTTGTCTTCTCTTGGTCCTCGGGTGCAATTACAATCTGGTTATATCCTGAAAAACCATCTAGAAAACAATAATAAGTGTGCCCAGCTAATCTCTCCAACATTTGATCAATAAAAGGAAGAGGAAAGTGATCTTTTCTTGTTACAACATTCAATTTTCTATAATCTATACACACTCTCCACCCTGTTTGCATTCGTGTGGGCACCAACTCATTATCATCGTTCTTGACAACGGTGATTCCGGATTTCTTTGGGACTACCTGCACTGCACTCACCCATTGACTATCGGAGATGGGATAGATGATACCGGCATCAAGCAGTTTGAGCACCTCTTTTTTCACCACCTCCATCATGGGTGGATTCAATCTCCTTTGTGCATCTCTTGTAGGCTTAGCTCCATCCTCTAACAATATCCGATGCATGCACATGGCAGGACTAATACCCTTGATATCCGCTATTGTCCATCCAAAAACTGTAACATGGTCCCTTAGGACTCTCAGCAATTTTTCTTCCTGCACCTTGGTTAGATTACTAGCAATAATTACAGGCAAAGTGTCATTAGTCCCCAAATATGCATATTTCAAATGAGCAGGTAATTGTTTCAATTCTAGAGTTGGGCCTTGTACAACAGAAGGTAATAACTTTTGATGAGAAACAGGAAATTGAATAGAATATACCGTTGACTTATTTGAGAATTTTGGCAATGAATGTAATGCAGCTACATTCTCTTTCAATTTTTGGGTTTGCGAAATCTCTTCTTCCCTGTCCATGTCCAAACTGTTGGTGATTGCAATTTCCAAATTGTCCCTTTGTAGTTGTTCAAAAGCTCTATGCACCAATGAGTCTCTCACATCGATAGCAAAAACTTGTCCTATATCACTAGGGTACCTCATGGCATCATAAATGTTAAACTGAATCTTCTCACCATCAAACTCCATAGTCAAGGTCCCATTATGCACATCAATCATGGTTCTTGCTGTTTTCAGGAAGGGTCTTCCTAACAAGATGTGGGAAGGGTTTGGTGATGTATCATCTTCCATATCCACAATGTAAAAATCTGCAGGAAAGATTAGTTCGTTCACCTGCACTAAGACATCTTCAATTACCCCTCGGGGGTAAGTGTTAGTACGATCTGCCAATTGGATAATCACACCAGTATTTTTCAAAGGGCCTAGATTTAAGGAAGCATAAACAGATAAAGGCATAACATTAATTGAAGTTCCTAAATCTAGCATGGTTTTTTCAAATCTGGTGTTTCCTATTTTGCAAGGGATTGTGAACATTCCTGGATCTTTACATTTAGGAGGCATTTTTCTTTGAAGAACAGCAGATACATTTTCTCCAACTGTGACTCTTTCATCATTTTACAATTTTCTTTTATTAGTGCATAATTCTTTTAAAAATTTAGCATACCGTGACACTTGTTTAATTGCATCAAGAAGAGGGATGTTCACTTCTACTTTTCTAAAAGTTTCCAAAATTTCTTTTTCTTTTTCATCTTTCTTTGAGTTTTTAGAATTTCTGGGAGGAAAGGGAAGAGGAATGTTTTTAAGCTGATTAGGAGGGTTAGGTTGTACCTTGGATTTTTCTGTTTTCTCCTTAGCTGCTTCCTCCTCAAACTCTACGGGGGTCGGTGGTGTATCCAACTGTGTTTCATTCCGCAAAGTTATGGCACTTGCATTCTCCCTTGGGTTGACTATTGTTTGAGATGGTAATTTTCCTGAGCCTCTGGATTCCAATATCCCCACAGTTGTAGCCAGTTGTCCTACTTGGTTCCTTAAATCTTGAACCGAAGCTTTTGTCTCTTGCTGGAACTGCTGTGTCTGATTCATGAATGCTTTAAACATATCCTCCAATGATGTTCCAGTAGGTGCAGGGACTGCTTGCTTCGGTTGATATTGAGGTTGGGCTGGTTGGAAGCCTTGTTGCCTAGGTGGAAATGCAGGTGGTGCCGCTTGCTTACTCCCATAACTCAGATTTGGATGATCCCTCCATCCTGGGTTATACGTGTTTGAGTACGAATCATACTTTTTCTGAGGTGGTGGCTGATAATTTCCCATTGCATTAGCTTGTTGCACAGCCTCATCATCTTGTAATGTTGGGCATTCATCTGTATTGTGATTTGGTTGTAGACATATTCCACAAACCTTTGCAATTGGCAGTTGACCTGTAGCTAATTGTCTAACCATAGCAGTTAATTCAGAAATTTATTGACCATAATCACAAGTGCTTACCTCGCTTACCCTTACTGGTGCATAATTTGTTCTAGTGCCATATTGTTGCGAGTTTGCTGCCATGTTTGCAATTAAAGTCCTTGCAGCCTCTGGGGTCTTGTCAACTAGTGCTCCTCCGCTAGCTGCATCGATCATGCTTCTATCCATCGGTACCAACCCTTCGTAGAAATACTGGATCAGGTGTTGTTCATCTATTTGATGCGGTGGACAGCTGGAACAAAGCTTTTTGAATCTTTCCCAATACTCGTATAGTGTCTCCTCACTGAATTGTCTAATCCCACAGATCTCCTTCCTTATGTTGGCTACTCTTGAGGCTGGAAAGTATCTCTCCAAGAACAACTGCTTCATGTCATTCCAAGACTGGATTGAACCTGAGGGTAGGTAGTACAACCAATCCTTTGCCAAATCTGCTAGGGAGAATGGGAATGCTCTCAGCTTGATTTGTTCTTTGGTGATTCCGTGTGGTTTCATAGTGGAGCACACCACATGAAATTCCTTCAGATGTTTGTAGGGGTCCTCACCTGTAAGACCACGAAAAGTAGGCAATAAATGGATTAGTCCAGATTTAAGTTCAAATGCAGCATCTAAATTAGGATATTCAATGCACAAATGTTGTTGATTTAAATTAAGAGTTGCCAACTCCCTGAGAGTTCTATTGTTATTTGGAATCGCCATCTCTTCTTCTTTGTCGGATTCGGTGGATGATTTGTTGGATAATAATTCCAAAGCTAAGTTGAGGCCTGGTGATGATGCAGAAGCCTCGTCTATATCTGTAGAAGACCGTTGAACTTTAAGTTTTTCCTTCTTTAGCCTCCTTGCAGTCTTCTCAATTTCTGGATCAAAATCTAATATAGTAGCCTGAGAAGATCGAGTCATAAAACAAGAACAAAGCAAATAATAGAATAAAAACAAAACGAGAAATTACTCCCCGGCAACGGCGCCAAAATTTGGGAGCTGTCGTTGGTACTCCTAAATTAACCTCACTTTCACTTCACAATTTATAATAATTAGCACAGTAGCAAGTAAGGATCGATCCCACAGAGAGTAAAGTTGTTTTAGAATTATTCTACTATTTAAACAGAAAATAAAGATAGGGGTTTTTGAAAATTATTTTTAAACTAAGAGAACAAGAATTAATGATGAAATTAACCAAATATGTAAAAAACTTCGGTTCTGCAGTTCAGTTTCGCCAAGTACAATAATTAATTAATCAAGTTATTATTATTTTTCCTTCAATGAAATTATTAGCCCTAGATAACAATAAGCTCTGCTATCCGAAACTCTCCGTAGATTATCACTGTATGAAACAAGCTCTCCACCAGATTCTAACTAGCATACAACCTAGAACAAGCTCTCTAGATTTAATATGATAGAAGTATTAAGAAATAGAGAATTAGGCTAATCCAAGCAACAAACACATAAGCTCGATTTGTTTAACTTGTTTTCTGATAATCTTAGCAATAAACAAAAGTTTGTCCACAATTATTATTACCAAGTTGCTACTTATGATGAAGACAGATATCAATTACACGTAATACCAATCTTAATCTAGCATATGATAATGATCAAACTAATTCAATTGGCCATATTAAATTAATTAGATCAATTAGCATGCAATCAATGAAAATAGATTATCAGAAGAAATTTCACACGAGAAGAAATAAATAATAATACTCAATTAATCAATTACTTGTAACAAGGATTCACCTCCCTTTAGAACTGAATAAAAAGAACTAGCCTGACATGCTCTTGAGTCTGCACTCCAATAGATGATAGTTGATTATTGAATGAATAAAACCTTGACTCTCATCATCTATTTATAGTGCTAGACAAAGTCCTAAATCCAATAGGAAGTAGAAATCCAAGTCCTAAAGGAATTACAAATTATACTAATTTTCATAAAGAAATAGAATTCAATTTGGAAATAAATCTTAGTCTAAAAGAAATCCTAATTACAATAGAATTGTAAAAAATTAATCTTTTAGAATCCAAAATTCAGAATTAAATTGGAAATAAATTCCACAATTGCCATGTGCTTAAACTCATTGTCGTGTGAATCTAAATCCATTTATGATACTAATTGTTGAATCCTTGATTTGCTAGAAATCCCGTAAACCTCCTCCAATTTATTTTCAAAATCATGAAACCCCTTCAATTGTACCTAAAATAAAAATATAAGAATAATGAGTTTATTTAGGCACAAAATAAATACAAAAGATTAAGTATTAAGGAATAAAAATATAGCATATTTCATACTCATCAACCGTGTCATACATAACACAATGTTATAGTTAAAGAACGAATACATTGCCTTATTAGTTTTTTTTGTCAATTTTTGACAATTATATAGGCACTCACAGTATTACCATAATGCCAAAAAAAATATTAATGTAGATGAAAATTGTAAGACCCCAACTTTTATAAATAAAGATGAATTTTCTATAAATATCATTTTTGAATATTATGGAGTTAATTTGATATAATGTTATAGTTGTGGGTAATATTTATAAATTTTGCAAAGTACGCAAGTTATTATATAATATTCGATTGGTCGGGGAATATTCGTTTTAACAGAAAATATTCGTGCAACGGCACAATTATTGGTGGACCCCACAACGGAATTATTGTCGAATTGAGAAAACGACAAAAATATTTTATTAAAAATAACGGCGGAAGTTTTACCATTGATACTGTTGAACTACTCGGTAGTAAAAGTACAGTAATACGTGTGGTTGCATAGTAACACACGGTATTGATTATTAATGTTTATGTGAGAAGTCACTCAGTTTGATTCAATTATTGTTAGTTAATAATATGAATTATTTAGCGATAATGACGTTTTGTTTTATTCGTATTATTAACGTAATAAAACAGAAACATCTTTTTATATAAAACAGAATACCTTATTAAAGTTATTCTATAAATAGAATATATTATATTTTATTTAAAAGATTTTTTTTTAAATATGGACTGTCAGATTAAAGTAATCAATCAAGACCGTTCATGGATTAGTTACTATGCATTCTATTTTTCTATAAATAGCAGCTCATTCCTTCATTATTTCTTACGAATTCACTGAACTCTAGAGAGAGAAACTATAGAGAGAAACTATAGAGAGAGAGAGAGAAGAAGAGTATTCTGCTACTTAACTACTTCCTTATTTCAGCTATTCTTTAAAAACGGTAAGGGGTGTTATTCTTTCTTATTCATGAAGAGCTTTTGTTATTCCATTTCTTATTATTCTGTTGGAATAACATGTATACGCGGTCTACCCTATACTTGGTGACATTCTTTTATGATCTGTTGGAACATCCTGTCTGTGTGTTTTGCACCGGACCTGGTTTCGTTTTTGCTATTATTCTGTTGGAACATCTTGTCTGTGTGTTTTGCACCGGACCTGGTTCCGTCTTTATTATTATTCTGTTGGAACATCCTGTCTGTGTATTTTACACCGGACCTGGTTCCATCTTTATTATTATTCTGTTGGAATATCCTGTCTGTGCGTTTTACGCCGGACCTGGTTCCATTATTTATTATTCTGTGGGAATAACCTGTCTGTGCGGTCTATCGCATGCATGGTGATTTCTTTTGTTATTCCATTATTTATTATACTCAGTTGGTTAAGTTTTGACTTCTATACTCCATGAAATTTGTGGAATATCCTTGATAATTGCGTTTCATCCAGTATCTTTTCATGAAAATATTTTTCTAAGCATTTTTGAATTTTACTCCACAAAGCAGTATCATGTTGACAATTTGGACGTTGTTAATTATTGGATAAATTAATTCTTGAACTTGTTTTATTGAATTCTTATATCATTGTCATCATCCTTATGTTTATAAAATGTTGAAAGTCATCTGTGGCCTGTAGTGCATAGATGGACTTGGTATGATTATGACCAGGGATTATTCGGTATAATCGTGACCGTAATGTTACAAATGATGTGGTAAAAGTTCTCATTGGCCCGTAGTGCATTGGTGGACAGTTGTTGGCATGATCATGACCATTAATGAATACACGAATATCCTTGACCATAGTGCAGGGGTGATTCGATGATGTGGATTATTTTATTAAGCTGAGTCCCAGCGATCACAGTGTTGAAAAACTTTTTAAATCATAAAAGATAGTAGAGTTTATTTTCTACTAGACTCTTTTAATGGATTGCTTGTTCCGCTGCAGTTAAACTTGATGTCTATTATATTTTATCAGTTTAACATTGTTGAAGGCTAATGATAATTTATTCTGCATTATCTTAGTCATAATATTTCTTACTGGGCTAGTTGAGCTCACCCTTTCTTTCACTGTTCTCTTCAGGAAATGAGAACGTAGCTGGGGCAAGTCGGGGAACGGGGTGATGGTCCGAATGATAGTATTAGTTAGTAGTCCTCACTATTCTATGTAATAGTGTGTTAATAAATGTAACGAGGACTCCTTTTGAGTATGAATACTCTCTAGAAGATAATATTTGTATTCAAACTCACAGTTTATGTTTTGTCGTATTGTACACGACAGTTGTATTAGTAAGTTGTATTTGTATTCTGTACTATGTATCTGACGACCCAAGATGGGTGATGTATACCTAATTTTGGGGGCGTCACAAAAATGATTTACCAGATATTAGTACTTAACAAATCATGCAAAGCCAAAATCCATATAATAGAATGCAATAAATAAAAAAGTCATAAATATAAACACCGTGGGATATAATCCACAAAATGAAGCCATAACCCCTCCCATTGAATGCACTGTCCCATAATCTGAAGATTTTCATATAAATCCTTTGCATTTTTAACAGTATTTAGAATTGTAGGGCGCAATATTTTATTGTGCTAAGAAGGATAAAAGCTATGATGGACCTGAAATAATGCAAGAAGCATGACAATAAAAATCTAACTCTGCCAAGAACTGCATACACCAAATTCAGTGTCACATTACTATTGAATCATAGGTACCAGGATTATCACATTTAAGCTTCTTCCAGTTTAGGTCTTCAATCCAGTTATATTTATTGAATGTGCAGTATATTCACACAAACAAAAATTAGCACTTAAATGATCTTTCTAACAGTCGTTGCAATCTTATAAATATTTACGATAGGAATTTGGACAATAGTGAGATATAAGAATTTAGACATACTTAATAGTTGATTTCAACATTGCATAAACTATCAACCAAATAAATAATTATCTTTCCACAACTCTTTTATAGGAAATAGTATTGCCCAAGATAAAAAAAGTCTCACACTTAGCTAAAAATTCATGTGTTTGTCGGATTGAAAACTAACAGAACATAAAGAAATTTAGCTCCTATATTAAATAAAAACGAAAAGAATTAAAGTAAAACGCATACGAAATGGACTTACATAGAATTTCAAATACTGTCATCTAAAAAATAAAAGACAAACCTATTATACTCTTATTTAAAAGTTTTTCTATGGTTATACATGAATATATATACACACACAAAAAAATGAATACACATAAACTCTACTCAGTAGATGTATTAACAAAATTTTGAGTTGAAGGTATAATAAAAGCTAAACAATTTTGTAAGGGGTAGTGTTGAGAGTTTGCCGGTTTATTTTTGTCTTTGCATCTGGAATTTGGCTCAATCGAGATAACTTTGTAAATGCATATCATAGATTTACCTAAAAAGATTCAAATAGATTATAGTAAAAATTTCATGAGATATAATAATAAAATAATCAGGGTTTACACTAATAATGAGCAACAAAAAGATAATAGCCAGAAACAGTCAAACTTTTCTACATTAAATTGTGAAAAACTTTCTGAAAAACTACATTCTTTGTAATATTGTATGTTTGTCAATCTTTGTCACAGATTAGTATTTTTACTCCACTCTTGGTTGTAACTCTTGATACTGCTACATACAATTGGTCATGACTAAAAACTGGACGTGACAGATACAGTCCAACATGTGAGAGCGATTGTCTCTGTCTCTTATTAATTATCATGAAAAAGCAAACAACCAAAGGAAATTATCTTTGTTGGAATTTTAAAGGTAATCTAATGTTTGACGGTGTTAAGACCAAGCGAGGTATGAAAATTTTGTGTCCAAAATTGTTGACTGAAATTACTTTTGCTTCTATCAGATATTTTTCCAATTGACTTACTATTAATCTCATAACATTGCACAAACCAGATCACTGATCTATATTTCGGAGCAACATTACAGGAACCTCAATCTTCAACGTTATCTTGTGGTTTGACATTCTAGAAGATGTAATGCTATTCAAAAATTATAGGGTGTAAATGCCTTCATAGCTGTTTGAGTTTTCATCATCTTACATAGGACATCTTAGATATGGAACTTCATCACCTGGCCATAAATACATCACATATTCGTTCACCTTATTTATAGCATCAAGTGTAGGAGCAATGATGGCTTGGTCTTGGAAATAAAAGTCATTATCAAAATTTTTCAATAAATTAGGATATGTGATATCAACAATTGCTGCAAGGGGATTGATCAGATATTTGATAATAAAATTAGGATAAATAACGGAGAGTAATGATAATAGCTTAGTAATGATAATATCATAAAGTAGTGATTTTAGGAGATAATAATTAAATTAGAAAATACAATATCAGAACAGTTTACATGACCACAATAATTTAGATTTGTAGTGATTTAGAGGATTATACATTAAAATATTAATTTGGGATTAAAAAAAGTAGTGATTTTAGTAGATAATAATTAATTTAGTAATGATAATATTAGAACAGTTAACATTATTAGAACAGTTTAGATGTATAGTGATTTAGGGGATTATAAAATCAAAATAATAATGTAGGATTAAAAAGTAATGATTTTAGAAGATAATAATTACGTTATGATAATAAAAAATCGTTTAGATTGAAAAAGTAGTGATTTAGTGGATTATAAAATCAACATAGTAACTTATGATTTGTATTATTTGTTATTTTAATTTTATTTTAAATGTTTTAAATTGTATAATATTATTTTGTAATATAATTATAAATGGTATAATATTATGTTGTAATATAATTAAATTAGTAATGTTAATATCTGCACAGTTTAGATAAGTAGTGATTTTATTATATATGTGTATTATAATATTATAACATATATGTATGATCTAATGTATGGTATAATTATGAATGTTATAATATCAGAAAAGTAATTATTTTAGGATATAATAATTATGTTTTAACACAATTAAATTAGTAACAGTTTAGAAAAGTAGTGATTTTTTGGGTTTATAAAATAAACATATTAGTGAAGGATTATATATATGTATAATAATGTATGGTATAAGATTATAAATGGTATATAATACTGTAAAATTCTAAAAAACGGATTTATTGGGTTGTCACTGTTAGTAATGTTGGAACTTATATATATGCATGGTATATTAATATTATAAAAGGTATAATATTATAAAATTCAAAAATCAGTGTAATTATGTAACAGCTGACATTACCAAAATAATTTAGATTTGTAGTGATTTAGTAGATTATAAATTCAAAATATTAATTTGGGATTAAAAAAATAGTGATTTTAGGAGATAATAATTAAATTAGAAAGGAAAATATCAAAAAAGTTGACATTATTAAAACAGTTTAGATTTGTAGTGCTTTAGGGGATTATAAAATAAAAATATTAATTTGGGATTAGAAAATATTGATTTTAGGATATAATAATTAAATTAAAAAGGATAATATCAGAACAGTTGACATTACCAAAATAATTTAGATTTGTAGTGATTTAGTGGATTATAAATTCAAAATATTAATTTGGGATTAAAAAATAGCAATTTTAGGAGATAATAATTAATTTAGTAATGATAATATTAGAACAGTTAACATTATCAGAACAATTTAGATTTGTAGTGATTTAGGGGATTAGAAAATGAAAATATTAATTTGAGATTAAAAATAGTGATTTTAGGAGATAATAATTAAATTAGAAAGGATAATATCAGAACAGTTGACATTACCAAAACAGTTTAGATTTGTAGTGATTTAGTGGATTATAAATTTAAAATTTTATTTTGGAATTAAAAAAGTAGTCATTTTAAAAGATAATAATTAATTTAGTAATGATAATATTAGAACAGTTAACATTATCAGAATAATTTAGATTTTGTAGTGATTTAGGGGATTATAAAATCAAAATAATAATTATAATATAAAAACCGTTTAGATTGAGAAAATAGTGATTTATGAGATTATAAAGTATACATAGCAAGTTATGATTGATATTATTTGTTATTTTAATATTATTTTAAATATTTTAAACTGTATAATATATTATGTTGTAATATAATTATAAATGGTATAATATTATGCTGTAATATAATTAAATTAGTAATGATAATATCCGCACAGTTTAGATAGGTAGTTATTTTGTTATATACGTGTATTATAATATTATACCATACATGTATGATATAATGTATGGTATAATTATGAATGTTATAATATTAAAAAAGTAGTGATTTTAGGATATAATTATTTTAAACTGTATAATATTATGTTTTAATATAATTATAAATAGTATAATATTATGTTGTAATATAATTATAATGGGATGCACATTAATTATATAGAACATGTGTTACAATGTGGGAAAGGCACATGTTATTCAATGGTGCTATGTACTGCAATTTAGTATAGATAATAGATAACAAATACTCCCTCCATTCCTAAATAAATGTCGTTTAAAGTTTTTGCACATGGATTTAGAAAGTCATTTATTACTATCATTTAATCATTAAAATTTGTTTAAAATTTCATCACTACCCCTTTATGGGAAGTTAAAAACTATTAATACTAAGTGTGAGAATTTCTTGGGACAATAAGAGAAGATAAGGGTGATATAGGAAAATAAATAATTTATTCTCCTAGAAAGTTATAAACGACAGATAATTTGAAACAATTTTTTTCTTTCAAAACGTCACTTATTTAGGAATGGAGAAAGTAATAGATAATAAATAATAGATAGATTCCATTCAAAATTTTACCACATCAGCATAGCCTCATATGAGCTCACATAAATTATTCATTCCATTTTAATTAAATAATTAAAACAATTTCAAGTTTCATAACAAAATTAATTATACTTCCAGTATCCCATAAAAAATGTAAGACCCCAATTTTTTATAAATAAAGATGAATTTTCTATAAATATCATTTTTGAATATTATGGAGTTAATTTGATATAATGTTATAGTTGTGGGTAATATTTATAAATTTTGCAAAGTAAGCAAGTTGTTATAAAAGATTCGTTTGGTCGGAGAATATTCTTTTTGTCAAGGAATATTCGTACGACGGCACAATCATTGGTGGACCCCACAACATAATTATTGTCGGATTGAGAAAACGACAAAAATATTTTATTAAAAATAACGGCTGAAGTGTTACCGTTAAAACCGTTAAAACTGTTGAACTACTCGGTAGTAAAAGTACAGTAATACGCGTGGTTGCATAGTAGCACACGGTATTGATTATTGATGCTTACGTGAGAAGTCACTCAGCTATACTCAATTATTGCTACAGTAATTGCTGCATCATATCTCTTAAATTATTGTCATAGTATCGTCTGTATAATATGTTATATTATTAAATCAATAATTGAGACGTTGTGGTAAGTTTGGTTATTTTATGGGGGGCCATATGTCATCATCTAAGAGTCTCTTCGTCAATAGTAATTACCGTCGTCAATAGTAATTACCGTCGTCAATAGTAATTACCTTCGTCAATAGTATTTACCTTGGTCAATAGTAATTACCTTCGTCAATAGTATTTACCTTGGTCAATAGTAATTACTTTCGTCAATAGTAGTTGTCCCTTCAATATTACCAAGAGTCATTTGACCCTTCGTTAAGACCAAGAGTCATTTGACCCTTCGTTAAGACCAAGAGCCACCCTCAGTTTTCTATAAATAGAGGCCTAGGGCTTCATTATTTTTCACGAATTCATTCAAGCTATAGAGAGAAAAAGTATAGAGAGAATAAGAGAGAGAGAATAAAAGTATTCTGCTACATCACTTTTCCAATATCCAGTTCTTTTAAGGTAGGGAATATTATTTCTTTTATATTCATGAAGAGAACTTCTGTTATTCCATTCGTTATTATTCTGTTGGAATAACCAGTATACGCGGTCTACCCTATACTTGGTGACATTCTTCTATTATTCTGTTGGAACATCCTGTCTGTGTGTTTTACACCGGACCTGGTTCCGTTTATTATTCTGTTGGAACATCCTGTCTGTGTGTTTTACACCGGACCTGGTTCCGTTTTATTATTATTCTGTTGGAATATCCTGTCTGTGTGTTTTACACCGGACCTGGTTCCATTATTTATTATTCTGTCGGAATATCCTGTCTGTGCGTTTACGCCGGACCTGGTTCCATTATTTATTATTCTATTGGAATAACCTGTCTGTGCGGTCTATCGCATGCATGGTGATTTCTTTTCTTATTCCATTCTTTAGTTGGTTAAGTTTTGACTTCTATACTCCATGAAATTTGTGGAATATCCTTGATAGTTGCGTTTCATCCAGTATCTTTTCAAGAAAATATTCTTCTAAGCATTCTTGAATTTTACTCCACAATGCAGTATCATGTTGACAATTTGGACGTTGTTAATTCCTGGATAAATTAATTCTTGAACTTGTTTTATTGAATTCTTATATCATTGTCATCATCCTCATGTTTATAAAATGTTGAAAGTCATCTGTGGCATGTAGTGCATAGATGGACTTGGTATGATTATGACCAGGGATTATTCGGTATAATCATGACCGTAATGTTACAAATGATGTGGTAAAAGTCCTCATTGGCCCGTAGTGCATTGATGGACAGTTGTTGGCATGATCATGACCATTAATGAATACACGAATATCCTTGGCCGTAGTGCAGGGGTGATTCGATGATGTGGATTATTTTATTAAGCTGAGTCTCAGCGATCACAGTGTTGAAAAACCTTTTAAATCATAAAAGATAGTAGAGTTTATTTTCTACTTGACTCTTTTAATGGATTGCTTGTTCCGCTACAGTTAAACTTGATGTCTATTATATTTTATCAGTTTAACATTGTTGAAGGCTAATGATAATTTATTCTGCATTATCTTAGTCATAATATTTCTTACTGGGCTAGTTGAGCTCACCCTTTCTTTCACTGTTCTCTTCAGGAAATGAGAACGTAGCTGGGACAAGTCGGGGTACGGAGTGATGGTCCGAATGATAGTATTAGTTAGTAGTCCTCACTATTCTATGTAATGGTGTGTTAATAAATGTAATGAGGACTCCTTTTGAGTATGAATACTCTCTAGAAGATAATATTTGTATTCAAACTCACAGTTTATGTTTTGTCGTATTGTACACGACAGTTGTATTATTAAGTTGTATTTGTATTCTGTACTATGTATCTGACGACCCAAGATGGGTGATGTATACCTAATTTTGGGGGCGTCACAGTTGGTATCAGAGCTTAGGGATATGATCCCTGGCTAAGATGTGAGAATAGAACTAGGAGGGGAGAGACGGGGAATTCCTTCGCTAGTATGACATACCTAAGTTTATTTGCATGGTATTTAATTGGTCGGTCATAATATAAGGATAATATATGACATATCAATTAATTTTTATTTTGTGGCAGTATCTGAAAATGGCATCTGAGAATGTTGAGAATAGCAATGGAGCACAGACGACTGTTGATTCACCACATATCAATAATCAGGATAATGTGCATCAGGAAGGTGTCAATCCTCATGCAAACAACAACACTGACCAAATGATGAATGATCAAATGTTCAGAGGCTTTATGCAATTCATGCAACAACAGGTGAAAGCGGCTCCTGTCCACAACGTAGGTGGAAATACTGGAAACTCTCTGGCGGTCACCGCTAAACAGTTTAAGGAGCTGGGACCACCGGAGTTTAAGGGAGAACCCAAACCACTTGTAGCTGAAACATGGATAAAGCAGATCACCAAGATATTTGATGTCTTGGGTTGCTCCGAGGAGCAAAAGGTTCCCTTTGCCGCCTTTATGTTGCGAGGAGAGGCAGATTACTGGTGGGAATCGATAAAGCGTACTCAACCTGCCGCACTGAAGATGTCCTGGGAGAAGTTCCAAGAGCTGTTTAACGACAAATACTTTCCCGAGAGTATTCGTCACATGAAGGAGGTGGAGTTCATCAAATTGGAGCAGAATAATATGACCGTGTCGCAGTACGAGGCAAAATTTGCGGAGTTATCCCGGTTTGCGTCCCACCTGGTGGATAATGAAGAAAGAATGACGCGGATGTTTTTAAGAGGTTTGAAGCCGGAGATACGTCAACATCTTGTTTCTCATAAACTGTGTTTGTATTCAGATGTTGTAAATAGGGCTCAGTTGGTGGAGCGCGATAACGAGACAACGCAACCAAAAGAGAGCAGCCGGCAAAATGATAATACCAGTGAGAGCAGTCATCGAAGCGGTGACAACAAGCGTGGAGGGAATCAACAGGCCAGAAATGGTAACCACTTCGGTGGTAATCAGGGCCAAAACAATAAGAATGGACATTTCAAGAAGAGGAGATTCAACAATGATGGAAAGACGTCAGCACCAGCACCTGTCGTTAAGGAAGGAGAACGACCACCTATCATATGTTTCAAATGCGGAGGGGAGGGGCACATCAGTCCAAACTGCGCGATGCCGTCCAAAGCATGTTATAATTGTGGAAGAGAAGGTCATTTAGCCCGATTTTGTCGTTTACCGAAGACAAATTCAGCTAGGATGGAGGCACCAAAAGCCGTCCCAGAAAAGTCAAAACCGGTTGTGCAAGGGAGAGCGTTTGTTGTGAACTCCCAGAGAGCAAGGAACCCGAATGAGGTCATCACGGGTAAGCTTATTATAAACTCTAAAGAAGTTTATACTTTATTTGATACCGGTTCAACCCATTCTTTTATTTCTCCTACTTGCGCTCATCGATTAAATTTGATTCCGGAGAAATTAGACTTTGACTTATCTGTGGAAACTCCGTTGGGAGAAACCTTCATTACCTCCACTGTTTATAAGTCTTGTTTGGTTCAAGTTGGTACCCACACATTACCTATCGATCTGATTTCATTAAAAATACTTGCATTTGACGTGATTCTAGGGATTGATTGGTTAACTACTCATTATGCAAAAATTGATTGTTTTCGTAAGGTTGTTAGCTTTCATATTCCTAATCGACCTATTATGCGAATTCAAGCAACCAAACCATTAAAATCAATCGCTGTCATCTCAAGCCATAAAACTATTCGTTTATTGAAAAACGGATGTCAAGCTTTCTTAGCTCATGTCACAGATCTAAACAAAAATACGTCAGTTTTGAATGATATTTCTATTGTTAATAAATTCCCTGACGTATTCCCTGAAGAACTTCCTGGCCTACCCCCAGAGCGTGAAATTGAATTTTGTATCGATCTTGAACCCGGTACAAAACCCATTTCCAAAGCCCCATATCGAATGGCTCCTATTGAACTTCAGGAGTTAAAGATCCAACTGCAGGAATTGTTAGACATTGGCTTTATTCGTCCTAGTACTTCTCCTTGGGGAGCTCCTGTTCTATTCGTGAAGAAGAAAGATGGAAGTATGCGACTTTGTATTGATTATCGGGAGTTGAATCATGTCACCATCAAAAACAGGTACCCATTGCCACGTATTGATGACCTGTTTGACCAGTTGCAAGGAGCACAATTCTTTTCAAAGATCGATCTTCGTTCTGGATATCATCAGCTGAAGGTTAGAACTGAGGATATTCCAAAGACGGCTTTTAGAACTCGGTACGGGCATTATGAATTCCTAGTCATGTCCTTTGGATTGACTAATGCTCCTGCTGCCTTCATGGATATGATGAACCGGGTATTCAAGGAATATTTGGATCACTTTGTGGTCGTCTTTATTGATGACATCCTTATTTATTCCAAAAGCCGTGAAGATCATGAGCAACACTTGAGGCTGGTACTCCAAAAGCTTCGTGAATACAAGCTTTATGCCAAGTTGAAGAAATGCGAGTTCTGGCTGGAAGAGGTAGCATTCCTTGGGCACGTAGTATCAAGTCGTGGAATATCGGTTGACCCGGCAAAGATTGAAGCTATTCAAAGCTGGGAGCAACCTAAATCAGTGACCGAGGTACGTAGCTTTCTTGGTTTAGCTGGTTATTATCGGAGATTCGTGGAAGGATTTTCTCGAATCGCTACTCCATTAACTCAGCTGACTCGGAAAGATACAAAGTTTGGTTGGAGCGAAGAATGTGAGCAGAGTTTTCAAGAACTCAAGAGGAGACTCATTTCAGCACCTGTTCTAACAATACCATCTGGCTCGGAGGGATTTGTCATCTACAGTGATGCTTCGAGCAAAGGGTTGGGATGCGTTCTCATGCAACATGGAAAAGTCATAGCCTATGCATCAAGACAACTCAAGGAATATGAGAGGAATTATCCTACTCATGATCTAGAGTTGGCAGCTGTTGTCTTTGCACTTAAAATTTGGAGGCATTACTTGTATGGGGAGAAGGTGGAGATCTTTACGGATCATAAAAGCCTCAAATATTTCTTCACTCAAAAGGAACTCAACATGCGACAACGACGTTGGCTTGAACTGTTGAAAGATTATGATCATACCATTCAATACCATCCTGGAAAAGCGAACGTGGTAGCTGACGCATTGAGTAGAAGATCATATGCGGGTACAAGTGCAATATTAACAACGCAAAGGCCCATTTTGTGTGACTTGCAAAGGATGGAGATAGAGTTGAAGACTCCAGGGACCCATGTGATGATGGCGAATATACGAGTAGAACCGACTTTAATCGATAAAGTTAAAGCTGCTCAAGCTACAGACCTGGAGCTGATGCGTATGAGGAAGAAAGTGCAAGAAGGTGTTATGCCGGAAGCAAGAATCGATGAAGAAGGAATACTTCGAGTCAACTCCAGACTTTGTGTTCCTAACAACCCTGATTTAAAGTATGAAATCATGATGGAGGCGCACAACACACCGTTTGCAATCCATCCTGGAAGTACCAAAATGTATCATGATCTTCGTCATACATTTTGGTGGAGCAATATGAAGAGAGAGATAGCGTTGTTTATCTCAAGGTGTCTAACTTGTCAACGAGTCAAAGCGGAGCATCAAGTACCAAAAGGTCCATTGCAACCACTTGAAATTCCAGAATGGAAGTGGGAGCACATTACCATGGATTTCGTTACCGGTCTTCCTAGGGTTTCTCAAGGTATTGATGCGATTTGGGTCATTGTTGATAGATTGACCAAGTCTGCTCATTTCTTACCGATACGAGAAACTTATACACTTGAACGTCTTGCTCGTATGTACATAAACGAGATTGTAAGACTGCATGGTATGCCAGTATCCATAGTTTCTGATCGAGACCCAAGATTCACTTCACGATTTTGGGTTAGTTTACAAAAAGCTATGGGCACGGAGTTACGATTTAGTTCAGCATATCATCCTCAGACGGACGGACAATCAGAGAGGACTATTCAAACTCTTGAAGATCTATTAAGACTCTGTGTCTTTGACTTCAAGGGAAGTTGGGACAAGTTCTTACCATTGGTGGAGTTTTCCTACAACAACAGTTATCAAGCAAGTATTGGCATGGCTCCATTCGAAGCATTGTATGGAAGAAAATGTCGTTCTCCAGTATGCTGGGATGAGGTGGGCGAAGCAACGTTGTTGGGACCGGAGTTGGTACGTATGACTACAGAAAAGATTCAAACGATCCGACAACGTATAAAAACCTCACAAGATCGACAAAAGAGTTATGCTGATCTTCATCGAAAGGACGTGGAATTTGATGTAGGAGATCATGTGTTCTTACGTGTTGCTCCATGGAAAGGAGTTACGAGATTTGGAAAGAGAGGAAAGCTAAATCCTCGATTCATCGGTCCATTTTTAATCCTCGATCGAGTAGGAACTGTGGCTTATAGACTCGCTTTACCGCCAAGTATGTCTCGTGTTCATAACGTTTTCCACATATCCATGTTACGCAAATATGTGGAAGACCCGAACCACATTATTGAGTTAGAACCGGACGAAATAGCGGAGGATTTGACGTATGAAGAAGTTCCTGTTCAAATCTTGGATAAGAAGGAACATATTCTACGCTCCAAGGTTATACCTCAAGTCAAAGTTTTGTGGAGAAACCACGATGTTGAGGAAATGACTTGGGAGTTAGAATCAGAAATGAAATCAAGGTATCCTTACCTCTTCGACATACCAGGTACGTACCCTAATTTCGAGGGCGAAATTTCATAAGAAGGGGAGGTTGTAAGACCCCAATTTTTTATAAATAAAGATGAATTTTCTATAAATATCATTTTTGAATATTATGGAGTTAATTTGATATAATGTTATAGTTGTGGGTAATATTTATAAATTTTGCAAAGTAAGCAAGTTGTTATAAAATATTCGTTTGGTCGGAGAATATTCTTTTTGTCGAGGAATATTCGTACGACGGCACAATCATTGGTGGACCCCACAACGGAATTATTGTCGGATTGAGAAAACGACAAAAATATTTTATTAAAAATAACGGCTGAAGTGTTACCGTTAAAACCGTTAAAACTGTTGAACTACTCGGTAGTAAAAGTACAGTAATACGCGTGGTTGCATAGTAGCACACGGTATTGATTATTGATGCTTACGTGAGAAGTCACTCAGCTATACTCAATTATTGCTACAGTAATTGCTGCATCATATCTCTTAAATTATTGTCATAGTATCATCTGTATAATATGTTATATTATTAAATCAATAATTGAGACGTTGTGGTAAGTTTGGTTATTTTATGGGGGGCCATATGTCATCATCTAAGAGTCTCTTCGTCAATAGTAATTACCGTCGTCAATAGTAATTACCGTCGTCAATAGTAATTACCTTCGTCAATAGTATTTACCTTGGTCAATAGTAATTACCTTCGTCAATAGTATTTACCTTGGTCAATAGTAATTACCTTCGTCAATAGTATTTACCTTGGTCAATAGTAATTACTTTCGTCAATAGTAGTTGTCCCTTCAATATTACCAAGAGTCATTTGACCCTTCGTTAAGACCAAGAGTCATTTGACCCTTCGTTAAGACCAAGAGCCACCCTCAGTTTTCTATAAATAGAGGCCTAGGGCTTCATTATTTTTCACGAATTCATTCAAGCTATAGAGAGAGAAAGTATAGAGAGAATAAGAGAGAGAGAATAAAAGTATTCTGCTACATCACTTTTCCAATATCCAGTTCTTTTAAGGTAGGGAATATTATTTCTTTTATATTCATGAAGAGAACTTCTGTTATTCCATTCGTTATTATTCTGTTGGAATAACCAGTATACGCGGTCTACCCTATACTTGGTGACATTCTTCTATTATTCTGTTGGAACATCCTGTCTGTGTGTTTTACACCGGACCTGGTTCCGTTTATTATTCTGTTGGAACATCCTGTCTGTGTGTTTTACACCGGACCTGGTTCCGTTTTATTATTATTCTGTTGGAATATCCTGTCTGTGTGTTTTACACCGGACCTGGTTCCATTATTTATTATTCTGTCGGAATATCCTGTCTGTGCGTTTACGCCGGACCTGGTTCCATTATTTATTATTCTATTGGAATAACCTGTCTGTGCGGTCTATCGCATGCATGGTGATTTCTTTTCTTATTCCATTCTTTAGTTGGTTAAGTTTTGACTTCTATACTCCATGAAATTTGTGGAATATCCTTGATAGTTGCGTTTCATCCAGTATCTTTTCAAGAAAATATTCTTCTAAGCATTCTTGAATTTTACTCCACAATGCAGTATCATGTTGACAATTTGGACGTTGTTAATTCCTGGATAAATTAATTCTTGAACTTGTTTTATTGAATTTTTATATCATTGTCATCATCCTCATGTTTATAAAATGTTGAAAGTCATCTGTGGCATGTAGTGCATAGATGGACTTGGTATGATTATGACCAGGGATTATTCGGTATAATCATGACCGTAATGTTACAAATGATGTGGTAAAAGTCCTCATTGGCCCGTAGTGCATTGATGGACAGTTGTTGGCATGATCATGACCATTAATGAATACACGAATATCCTTGGCCGTAGTGCAGGGGTGATTCGATGATGTGGATTATTTTATTAAGCTGAGTCTCAGCGATCACAGTGTTGAAAAACCTTTTAAATCATAAAAGATAGTAGAGTTTATTTTCTACTTGACTCTTTTAATGGATTGCTTGTTCCGCTACAGTTAAACTTGATGTCTATTATATTTTATCAGTTTAACATTGTTGAAGGCTAATGATAATTTATTCTGCATTATCTTAGTCATAATATTTCTTACTGGGCTAGTTGAGCTCACCCTTTCTTTCACTGTTCTCTTCAGGAAATGAGAACGTAGCTGGGACAAGTCGGGGTACGGAGTGATGGTCCGAATGATAGTATTAGTTAGTAGTCCTCACTATTCTATGTAATGGTGTGTTAATAAATGTAATGAGGACTCCTTTTGAGTATGAATACTCTCTAGAAGATAATATTTGTATTCAAACTCACAGTTTATGTTTTGTCGTATTGTACACGACAGTTGTATTATTAAGTTGTATTTGTATTCTGTACTATGTATCTGACGACCCAAGATGGGTGATGTATACCTAATTTTGGGGGCGTCACAAAAAAAATCAGTTTAGATTCTTTTATTAATCAATTAGTGAAAATTACAATGTCAATTCATGTAAATTAATTTGATAATGTAATAGTTGATTTCTTGAACTACTTTAAATATCAGATACTACAAAATTATTATTTTAAAGATAAAAATAAATATTCACATGAATTTTAAAATTTTAAAAATTAACTATAATGAAAGTTAAATAGACTCATTTTATTAAACAGAAGAGTATATACGAAAGAAAAATGTTAATAAATTCTATATATGAAAAAAATTATATACAACTTACGTGTAAATTTCATTAGCTAGCTCAATTAATGCTTGAACCGCCAACTTCCGTAGCGCCACCACATCCGGCACAACCATCTGCACCAGAGGCGGAATACCTGTCCAGATTTAGGGGAGAATTAGGGGATTGAATTTAGGTTTTTTACAATTTCAGTTGTTATTTTAGATGTGTATTTTTGTCAAGGGCAATAAGGAGCATTAATTAGGATGGACAGGTGTTGATTTTGTAGAATGACAAATGTCAATTTATTGTGTCATATACTGTGATTTAGTATATATACTAGATACAAACCCGCGCTTTGCGGCGGGATTATTCATTTTATTAATAATAAATTTATACATGCAATTAATAAATTAAAATATAATAAGAAGATGGTAGATTGTTGTGCAATTATCAAATTTTAATAGCATATGTTATATAGTGTTGCATAAAAAATTTGTACGCAAATACATATCCAAGCATATAATTAATCTAATCACTAAACCCCAGTATATTACATAACAGTTGTGTGTGTGTGTGTGTGTGTGTGTGTATATATATATATATATATATATATATATATATATATATATATATATATATATATTAATGTCTTGATAAAAATGTTTATAATGTAACTAATATGGTTAAAAATGGGTAACTCTTTCATTATAAAGCACTAACAAATATTTAGAAAGTGTCATGCACAATGCCATCGAATTGTTATACTGATATGATTGCCAGTGGTATATTTGAAGTTTGTTACACATTACACAAACCTCACCAAGTCTCAAATATCTGACACATGTACTTGATGCATTTTGAAGAGTCCATGTCTCGTATACGCTTACTTACACTAGAATTCTAACATTCAAACGAAAGAGAAAACAACGAAATAATGTCTCAGTTTCGGTCCTCAGACATGAAGGAAAAGCACATGTTACATGCGAAAACTGAAAAGCACGAGAATTAATAATTATGTTGGATCTTCATGTCAAACAAACACCATATCCAAAAACATAACAGTATAGCACTATATCATACATAACACAATATTATAGTATATATATAATAAATAATTGATAATTGATAATAGATAATAGATAATAGGTAATAGGTAATAAATTTCTCAATCAAGACTCTAGGATATTGCATTGCATGGTCATATTTATGGAAGTGGTTAAATAATTATGAAATAAAGTAATTGGACTTTCAAAATTAATATGAAAATATAATGAAAAATCTGAACCTTAATGGTTCATAATATGGATTTATTTAATTGGTATATTAAAATAAATATGAAAATTTAGAAATCTTAATTGAGCCTAAGCTTACTTTCAAACTGTCCGATTCAATTTGCAATTGGTCTAATTAATTAATAGATCATATTTCATGATTTAAAAAGCGGTCAATGAAATGGTAATGAGTTGTCTATCCGAGTTGTTAAAAGAGATTAATTTTTTATTCATTTCGTTCCATATTAAAAGTTCCTATTATTTAGTGAATTCTGTTTGAATCATTTCCTTAAGAACCATGACTTCTTTATTGGAATAAATCAATTTGTAATAAGCTGATTGAATGTTATATTCCATAAAAATTATAAAAAGTTGTCGATTACTTTGTTGATTGAATCTTTCAAGGATTTATTTTTCAAGTAGCATGATTTAATTGGATGCAAAAGTGTTGGTCGCGTAATTGGCACAAAGAATAAAATAATAAATATGAAAATATTTTAAAATGTTAATTTTTAGTACTTCCAATAATTGATGGAATTGGTTAGAAAATAAGTTTTTAAAAGATTTATTATCTTTCGTATATCTAACCAATATTATTTTCATAAATCTTGGGATGAGTTTTATATTATTTAAGCATTCCGTAATTTATTAATTGATTGAGTTTTTCATAAATTGGTTAAACAAATAAATTTTCATATCTTTAGAATCAATTAGCGTGGTTCAAATAATTGGAAGAATTTTTGGAAGCTAATAGATTGAAGTTTTAAAATGAATATGAAAATAATTTTTAATTGCATGGAACTATAAAAGTAATTAATTAATCATAGAATAAATTTATTAGGCACATGAAAAGTAGGTAAAATAAATAAAAGTCTAATATTAAAGGAAATTTACTTTTCAAATAATTAAAACTAATTTTTCATAAAAAGCAAGTTGGTCCTATCGTGTTTAAATTGATTCAATCTGGTTGGTGCGTAAGAGAGTTATCTAATTAATGGATCCTAAAATAATGTGGCGGTTGATAATATCCATAAAATAAGGTGATCAGTATATAATATTCTAAGTAATTGTCAATGGTATTTTTGTCAAGGACAATAAAAAGCATTAATTAGGATGTGCATGTGCTAAATTTATAGAAAGTCATGTGTCAATATATTGTGTCATGTACTGTGATTTAGTGTATATAATATAATAGATAATATATGGAAAAAATCACTTTTACCCCACTGTGCTTGTAGTATTTTAAGCAATTAGTCACTGTGCTTTTAAAATATTCAATTAGCCCACTGTACTTTTTAAAAATATTCAATCAAGCAATTCCGTCCAATTTCTTGGGCGGACGTTAAAAAATTGTGCCAATTTTCCTACGTGGCTTTTGAAAAAAAAAATAAAACAAGTTATTTCCTACGTGGCAAGCTAGTCAGCCAAAATTTTAATACTATTGAGCCACTGCACTTTAAAAAAATGCAATTAGCCCACTGTGGTTTTAAAAATATTTTTATGTTTTATTTTATTTTTTTTCTTTATCTTAATATTTATAATATGTATAATATAATAAAAATTAATATTATAATATGTATGTTTTATTTTAAAAATAAAATTAAAAATACTTTTATGTTTTAAAATACTTATAAAAATTTAATTTTTTTTATGTTTTATTTTATTTCTTTTTCTTTACCTAAATATTTATAATATGTATAATATTAATAAAAATTAATATTATAATATTCATAATATGTATGTTTTATTTTAAAAATAAAAATACTTTTATGTTTTAAAATACTTATAAATTTTTTAAAAATAAAAATATTTCTTTACCTAAATATTTTTAGAAGAAAGGTGGAATTAATTAAAATTAAAATTATTAAACAGGCAAGCATCTCCAAATGTAGAATGAAAATCTTTTTTATATATTTTTCTAAAAACAAAATACTTATATTCACATCACATTAAAACGTGGAAACACACAAATATATCCATATAACGAGGAGTGATTCTCTCTTCAAAATCAAACAAACTGTAGTAGATTGGAGAATCATCTCCAATCAAGAAGCACAGTGGCCGGTCCATCTCCGGAGAGCAGTGACATCTCCGGCGAGCTCCAGCGCCTTGCGACCCTCCCTATCCCTGAAACACCTGGTCTCACCGACCCTCCCAAGTCCGAGGACTTCTTGATCGTGGGTTTTTCACTGCCAGATTAGTAGGGGCTTAGATTTTCTTTGGTTCTGGATGGGAGATATGATCTGATGTGGTGTTTTGTCTTGGGGGTTTTGGATCTTGATGTTTGTTTTGATGTTGGTTTGATTTTGTAGGTATCAAAAGAAAACAGAGAGCTTTATGTTGATACCAAAAGAAAACAGAGTGCTTAGTGATCAATACTAATTGACTTCCAGAATTAGTTATCTTATTCAACAACCATATGACTATAAATAGCCTTACACTAAGATGGAAAGGGAAATAACAACCCACGACTTTACAGGTCCTATAATCGTGGAGCATGACTACACTAAACAGAAAGAACAATCTTGTCCCTCAAGCTAAGGAGGAATTATTCAACACAATAGAAAGTGAACCTAAATCAACGAGAAATACTCCAACAGTTTCATCATCCTCCTTTAAACTGAATGCCACTGACATTTAGTTTACACCTGGATATTCACATACACCCAGTAACTTTCGCATTTTCAGAAACAAATCAAGCTTCAAAGGTTTTGTTAGAATATCCGCAGCTTGCTCCTGTGTAGAACATTGAATTAGCTCAACTGATCCATTTCTGACAAGATCTCGAAGGAAATGAAATCTTATATCTATGTGCTTACTGCGACCATGCATTACGGGGTTATTCGAGAGTTTGATCGCTGAGACATTGTCACAGTACACCACCGTTGGACTGCTTTGCACTTGATTGAGACTACTCAAAATTCTTCTTAACCACACAACGTGACATGCACTTGATGCTGCTGCTATGAACTCAGCTTCAGTGGTAGAAAGAGTAACAACTGGTTGTTTCTTTGAAGACCAAGAAATTGCCCCTGAACTCAACAGAAAAACATAACCAGAGGTGCTTTTCCTGTCATCCTGATCACCAGCATAATCGCTGTCCGTATATCCGATAAGTTCTTCACTTCCTCCCTTCTTGTAGAACATCCCAAACTTAATCGTGCCTTTCACATACCTCAGAACCCTTTTTGCTGCCAGCAAATGAGACTCAGTAGGACGCTCCATATACCTACTGATCAAGCTAACAATAAACATTAAATCGGGACGGGTGGCAGTTAAATACATGAGACTTCTCACCATCTACTTGTAGAGAGTACTATCAACTTCATCTCCCTCTGCATCCTTTGTAAGTTTAAAATCGGGGACCACCGGATTATATACTGAGTTTCATTGATCCATATGGAACCTCTTCAGAATCTCTTGAGCATACTTTTGTTGACTAATAAAAATACCATCTGTCTTTTGTAACACTTCAATACCAAGAAAATATCTCATTCTTCCAAGGTCAGTCATGGCAAACTCAATCATCATGGATTTCTTAAATTGTTCGAACATCAATTGATCATTGCCAGTAAAAATCAGGTCATCAACATAAAGACAGGCAATTAAAATTTTACCTCCACCCGCAGTTTTAATGAATAAAGTATGCTCGTAGGGACATTTGGTAAAGCCTTCCCTCGTGAAATATGCTCCAATGCGGCTATACCAGGCTCGGGGGGCCTGTTTGAGTCCATATAAGGCCTTTTTGAGACGGTAGACTTTGGATTCATGCCCTTTTTGTTTATAACCCGGCGGCTGATCAACAAAAACTTCTTCATTAATTTCCCCATGTAGGAAGGCCGACTTCAAGTTGGTAGATTACCCAGCTTTTCTCAGCAGCAAGGGATATGACAATTCTAATGGTGTCCAAGCGAGCCACTGGTGCGAATACTTCAGTATAATCAATTCCATATTGTTGACAGTACCCCTTAGCAACTAGTCGTGCCTTGTACTTTTCCACTTCCCCATTTTCATTGAATTTTGTCTTAAAGACCCACTTCACTCCTATGGTTTTCTTTCCTGATGGCAGCTCCATTAGTTCCCATGTATCGTTCCTCTTTATGGCTTGTATTTCTTGATCCATGGCTTGCCTCCATTTTTCAGACTTCACAGCTTCTTCGAATGTCACGGGATCCCCGTCACTAAACAGCGCCAAATGTGTCATGTCTGCACCTTCTTCGTCAGAGAGACCTTGTCCAGTTTCATAGTCTCCCATCCAAACTGGTGGTCTTCGAGCTCGTCTTTCGGGTGATGAATTTTCACCAGTTGAAGTGTCTCCTCCATTTTGATTAGTCTCGGGCTCAAATTCTCCAGGTTCTTCATCAGCTTCAAACTCGTCTCCATTATTCTCATCTTCTATACTTGCTTTGTCGTCAGTTTCCCACTCGATATCAGTCAAAATAGCTTGCTTATGGCCATCATCCCAACTCCATTGTTGATCCTCTTCAAAGATTACATCTCGGCTAGCAATTATTTTATTCGCAATAGGATCAAATAATCTATAAGCCTTTGATTCCTCACTTACCCCTAACAATATGCATTTGAAACTCTTGGCATCAAGTTTCACTCTTTTATTGTTTGGTACATGCACGTGTGAAATGCATCCAAAAACTCGAAAGTGATCCACTGATGGTTTGAGCCCACTCCATGCCTCCTCGGGTGTCTTGTTCTTCACAGCAAGAGTTGGACATCGATTCAACACATGCACAGTCCAGTTCACCGCTTCAGGCCAAAAGGTTTTGGGAATTTGTTTTGCCCACAACATACTCCGCACCATATTCATAATAGTACGGTTTTTCCTTTCCGCGACACCATTTTGCTGAGGAGTATAGGCAGCCGTCAACTGTCTGTGAATTCCATTTTCATTGCAGAAATTTGTAAACTCTTGTGATGTGAATTATCCCCCACGATCTGTTCTAAGACTCCGTATGACTCTCCCGGTTTCCTTCTCAACTCTTGCTTTGAAGAACTTAAACGTGGAAAACGCTTCTGACTTTTCCATCAAGAAGTAAACCCAAGTTTTTCTGCTGAAATCATCAATAAATGTGATGAGATACCGTTTCTTGTTGTTTGATGATGGGTTGATCGGTCCACATATGTCAGCGTGCACCAGTTAAAGAATGTTGGAGGCTCTCCACGTGCTTTCGTTTGGAAATGGATCACAGTGTTGCCTTCCTACTAAGCAATTTCCACATACTCTTGGAGAGGCTTTAAACTGAGGTAACCCCCTCACCATGTTTTTCTGTTGGAGCACTTTGAGTCCGTTCCAACTGAGATGCCCATATCGACAATGCCAAAGGTTTGCTTGATCTGTGGTCAGTGAGGAGAAACATTGTTGTTCCTTCAGTGAGTAACGAGCAAGCACAGCAAACATCCTGTTATGTGTTATCCCAGTTTCCATGATCAAACCTTTCTCAGAATGAAAGATTTTGCATTTTTCATGTTGGATTAACACTGCCATCCCCTTTTCTTGCAATTGACCGATGCTCAACAAATTATTCTTCAAATCTAGTACATAGAATACTTCTGTGATCATAAGCACAATCCCATTCACCTCCATTCGAACCTTTCCCTTGTCTTGTACCATAATCCTCGAATCGTTGCCCAGCTTCACTGATTCTCTAAAGCTGCTGTCAAGATCACAAAATACGTCTTTGTTGCCGCACATGTGATTACTACAACCCGAATCAAGAAACCAAATGTGCTCAGATGCAGCCTCTTTCAAGTCCACAAGAGCCATTAACAGCATCTCCTCTTTTGCTTCTACATAATGTGTTGTTTGTTCCTTGGCTTTCTTAGGACATTCCCATTGGAAATGACCTAACTCATGACAATTGTAGCACTCTATGGTAGATTTGTCAAACTCAGACCTGCCCCTTCCTCTTCCTCTTCCTCGGTAGGTGCCTCGACCTCCTCCTCTTCCTCCTTGTTGGGATCCATGAGTGACTTGAAGGGCTTGTTCGTCTTCAACATGCCTGCTCATCCTTTGTTCATGCACCAAAAGACTACTTTGGAGTTGGTCTATGGACAGGGTGTCCAGATCATTTGATTCCTCAATAGAACATACAACGTAATCATATTTTGAAGTCATAGACCTCAATATCTTTTCAATGATTATCACATCATCCATTTTCTCCCCATGAATTCTCATCTTGTTTGCGACAATGAGAGTTCTTCCAAAGTAGTCATTCACTGATTCTCCGACCTTCATGTGCAGTACTTCGAATTCTCTACGAAGAGCCTGCAGTTGAGCACGTTTCACACGTGTTGTTCCTTGAAACTTTTGCTTCAAAGAATCCCATATATCTTTTGCAGTATCCTTCTTCAAAATGGTTTCCAGTATCGAGCGATCGAGGGCTTGAAACAGATAGTTCTTAGCCTTTAGATCTTTCAACTTCTGCTCATCAATGGCCTTCTTCTGTGACTCACTGAGATCTGTTTCTTTTGCTACAGCAGTGATTCCCATCTCCACCAGGTTCCAATATTCTTTGGAACGGAGAAAATTTTCCATTAACATACTCCAATGGTCGTAATGACCATCAAACCTTGGAATGGCAGGTTGCACAAAACTACTCTCGGATGTCATATCTGTGTTTCTTCACTCTAGTACTAGGATTGCAAGATTTGATTAGAATTGCAAGCTCTGATACCAGATGTAGGTATCAAAAGAAAACAGAGAGCTTTATGTTGATACCAAAAGAAAACAGAGTGCTTAGTGATCAATACTAATTGACTTCCAGAATTAGTTATCTTATTCAATAGCCATATGACTATAAATAGCCTTACACTAAGATGGAAAGGGAAATAACAACCCACGACTTTACAGGTCCTATAATCGTGGAGCATGACTACACTAAACAGAAAGAACAATCTTGTCCCTCAAGCTAAGGAGGAATTATTCAACACAATAGAAAGTGAACCTAAATCAACGAGAAATACTCCAACAGTTTCATCAGATTTGGGATTTGGGTCCTCTGTTACCCGTGCTCTCCCCGGTTTGAGTTTTATGTTTGCCAATTGTTTTATCTTCATGCTCAAATTTAGGTTGTTGTGTGCTTCTGAAATGGTTTTTTATTTTATTATTGCTTATATTTAATTGATCAGTTAAGGATGTTGTTCATTGTTGGTTCTATCGGTTCCATCGCCGGTTTCTAGTTATGTTGTGGATTTAATATGAAATTATTTGGTTAATCCATTGTTTTTTGTTTTGATCTGGTGTTGGGTATTGGATTTCTGATGCTACGGGTTCGTCAATCACCAGTTTAATTCTGGGTTGTTCTGGCCGGATTCTATGTCTTTGGGTAGGCGACTGGTGGTGTTGGTGAGGAAGAACATGAATAGTAGGGTTGAGTTTGAATTAATTATGAAAAAAATGACGATAAATAATGTTTTATTTATTTATGTTTGTAATTTGCATTATTTCTTTTTTGTCTAAAAATTTCAAAAAAAAAATTGGTCTTATACCGTCAAATATAAAGTCATGTATTGTAAATGGCAAAATTGTATTTTTATTTATTATTTTATTTTAGGTTTATTTATTCATTTTGAAGGAGAAAGAAAATAGGAAATTAAAAAGTTATTAAAAAATGAATTAAAATATTTATTTTAATTATTTTTTTATCACATAATCAATGATTTTATTTTATTATTTTTTTTTGTGTTGTCACATCAGAAAATAATGATTTTTTGATTTTTTTTTTCAATGTCACGTGTGTAATTATTTAACGTCCGTCTAAGAAATTGGACGGAATTACTTGATTGAACATTTTTAAAAAATACAGTGAATTAATTAAATATTTTAAAAGTATAATAACTAATTGCTTAAAATATTACAACAACAGTGGCGTAAAATTGTTTTTTCCCGATAATAGATTTAAGGGTAATGTTATAGTCTGTAGGACAGGATATGATTCAAAGTTATTGTATATTGGTTGGGCCGACAATTTACTACTGAAAGTCTTACCCAACTCAATGATATCAGTTTGAAACTATTTTAACCATTTATATTCTCAATTCAATCCAAACTATTTACATTTTAGAATACTAACTAGTTTAGGTTTATTGGGTTGAGCATAAAATTCTAAAAGGTTAAAAAACAGTCCCCCCACCCCCCCCCCTCCCCACCCAAAAAAAAACAACAAATTTTTGAAAATAAAAACACCAAATTTAATCAAAGTATTTTTATTTTTTTTGACAAAGCCCAGGAATAAGAAAATTTGATCAGTGAATAATTCTCAATGATAAGTGAATCAAATTACAGAAAGAGTCGAGGTGATATTCTCTTCCGTCCCAAATTGAAATTCGAAACTCGAGAATATATATATTTATAAAAAAATAGGTAAAAATATTCAGTCTTGCGTAATTTTTCAACCTCACACCCAAAGTAAGTGAATAGATATGTCTTCATCAATTAGTGTGAATCAAATCTTCTTCGAGGATAGATCATGAAAAAAAAACTCCTTAGAATGAGAAAATCTTAAAGTAGATGAAGAAAATTAAGTTTCATAGATTGAAAAAAATTCCAAACTATGAGGAAAAAAAACTCAAATAAGAAGAATTAAACGGAAGAATGTAGGAAAAAAACTCATAAAACACTTGACAACATTAAACAACAAAAGAAAATCATAAAAAATAACTAGAATCCGAGCAACAACATTAGTAAATCAACACATTATGAGAATTAGAACAAAACAACATCAGAATAACAATAGCACTTGTAACTTAACCTTTCATATTATTCATAAATTTCGAATGTCTTTGAAGTTCCACACGTAGTGTCGTCTATAACTTGCCTTCAAGGAAGAATTCGTCTCATGTATTTAATAGGGGTGAGCATGGTGCGGTTTGGTGCGGTTTGAAGCCGAAACCGCACCCGAAACTGCTTATGTGCGGTTTGATAAATTCAAAACCGCACATGAAACCGCTTGTGATTGGTGCGGTGCGGTTTTAAAAGTGCAGTTTCGGTTTCATTTGGTGCGGTTTCGGTTTCAAAACCAATTAAAATAAGCTCTCTATTTTCGAAATTGATATAAGTTAATGTAGACAAATACAACAATGAAAACTATAAACTATCTAAAATGTAAATTTTTTCTGTAACAACTTCTTCATTACATGGAAACTGAGGAATATTTTCTAAATCAAAATACAAAATGAGTCATCCAATTCACAGGAACATGCATAATCATCCAATAAAACCATATAGGTTAAACCTGACTACCAGTAACTAATTCATAATTGCGGCAAAAAAGAGAGAGTCATAATTAGTGAAAATGGTACAATCAGCAGCAGCTGACACATATTTACTAAGAACTGAGAATTAAATATTTAGATTAGAATGGATGTTTTTTCTTTTGCCCCACCAAGTTCAACTTGTTTATTAATCTGGTCCTTTGACTTTACTAGCTTATAAATTCTGCCTCTATTAAGCTTACCTATTAAAAAAAATAATTGAGCATAAGCTTCCCTTGTACTTGATCCGCCCCTACATACATACATACACACATATGGTGCGGTTTCGGTTTTATGGTTGCAGTTTTGGCTAGTAACCAAACCGGAACCATAAATTTGGTTATTCAACCAACCTAAAACTGCAACATACGCCGGAACCGTTGGTGCGGTTTTAATTGGTGCGGTTTGTGCGATTTTTGGTGCGGTTTCGGTTCCAATTTGGTTACTTGCTCAGCCATTGTATTACATAAGAATTACAAAAATTAAATAGGAAAACTCGAAACTAGACAAATATATCCAACAAGCTCAGTCATCAAAGCATATGTTTATGAGTCCCTCAACAATAACAAGAACAAGTTTTTTCTTCTATGTCACTAACCTCAAACTGGTGACCCCCATCCCATTCATGATCGCAAAATCTTGTCAATTCAACTGCCTTGCTCAGTTTTTCAAAAAAATTTGGGACATAATTTCCCCTCCCTCTTTAACATGCATGGATCCTCCCCATCACTTGTGTCTTTATATTTTCAAACATGGTGACAATAGGCTTGTAACTAGCTTCAAGTATCCAACTGTTGAAGCATTCACTTGTGTTGATGGTGACTACATCACACTTTGAAATAGGCCTTGCTCCAATTCTTGGTGAGTGCTTAATTAAGGCAACATGAGCATCTTTTGATTCTTTTCTGATGTCAGCCATAGCTCTCCTAAAATCAGCAAGATTATTTGCTTTTGAAGCCTTCCAAAACATAATTAATCTATTCTCTACTTCAGGCATTATCTCTTCAATAGCACAGGCATCAATCCCTAACAAGACAAAAAAATAATGCAGCAATATGTATTAACAGTCTCAAAATGAATGCCAACATGAATATATTAAACATGACCTTAAACAAAACTAACATGTATGTGTTAAACATGCCCTTAAAATAAAGCTTAGAAGTAATAGTCCAAACACAATGCCAAAGCGTATGAATAGTCATATAATTAACTATTATATATATTAACAGTCCCAAAATAAAAGCCAATATGTCTTAACAGTCCAAACATAAAGCCAACATGTATAAATAGACCTATAATAACTATATGTATTAACCAACAGTCTTATAATGATAGTAAATATAAAGTCAGCTCAAAGGTTTTGAAATTTACCTTTTTCCATAACTCTTTGTTTTCACTCACAACTAAAGCCCAAGCAATGGGGAACATCTGGTTGTTCCCATCCCTGCCCACAGCAGACAATAACTCGCCTCTACACTATGTCTTAAGGAAGCACCCATCAAGTCCTAGAACAGGCCGACACCCAACCAACCAATTCTTTTTGATAGCATCAAAACAAACTTTTCAGCTAACCACTTTGCTCTCACTAACTTGATCTTTGTAGCTCTAATACAACAATGAAAGTCTTCAATGCTTTTGATCCTAAATGATCTGTCCCTTTCCACATAACTGGCCCAAAAATTCCATGGACAGTTTTTTGCACACCTTGCTTGGATTCTTGTCTTCTCATTAACTGACTTAGTAATAGCCTTCCCCTTACCCACAGCATAGTTCTATATAGCCTCTCTAAGCTGCTCAACCCCAGTGAATGTCATCCTCAGCTCAAATTTTCTATGTTTCATAGGGGTGTTGGGGTTAAAAATAGGATAACAACCTTCGCCTCTTTTTTCTGGTTCTTCACCCTCCCACTCACTGTTGCTACTGCTTTTTGGGCTAGCAGGTACATCCTCACCTGAGTCCTCATATTCACTGCTCCATGCTTTCATCCCAACATACCATCCTATTCATCATCAGAGTAAGTAGGTTCTTCATAACCATCTTCAGTATTACCAGCCTTTGCATCACTCTGTGTCAAGTGGGTATTGTTCTCACAATACATAAGAAACATTTCTTTTTTTAAGAAAATAAAATAAAATAAGAACCACCAATACAATATATATCACAAAATAAATTCTACATTAGTGTTATTACTCTCAGACTAGACCAAGTGCAAAAAGATACATCTTTACACTGTCAAAAAAAGAAAATATAATACCCTCCTTTTCCAGATTCAAACACTCAAGAAATGTTATATAGTATGATGCAAAAACAATCCCCTAGAATTTCGAACAAACAGAACAAAAAGAGACTCATGTTTTTTGTGCATCTTCTTTTCCAAATTCTTCATCTGGATTGTCCATAAGAACCACAGTCAAACCAGATTTTTCGGGTGAAATGTCTTCGAGGGTAGCCTGAAGAGGTTCCAAGGAATCGACTATGTCTCGCATGAGTGGCCTTGCTTTCGGATTTCGGTTTAAGCAATGGTAAGCTAGCATAGCTGCCTTTTGAAATCCTTTGATTGGATAATTTCCCTCTAATCTTGGATCCACAATGTTGACCAACTTCTTCTTCTCTTTGAGCAAAGGGAGAGCCCACTCTGTTAGATTCTGTTCACGGGGTGGTCGAGATTTGTCTAAGGATTTTCTTCCCGTCAGAAGTTCAAGAAGTACGACTCCATAGCTGTAAACATCACTTCTTGGTGTCAGATGCCCTATGCACATTGAAGAGGCCGTGTTAGCTCAAATGATCCTTAATGGACTATTTTGGTTATGCACTATGGATGATAAACCAATTTTAAAAATAACTGCCTATGCATCGACCTTTGGATACTATATAGCAGTTATTCAATTCACAATTCATTGAGTTGCATACTTTAAACTTCTAGTTTCATCCTTTAGAATGATTAAAGTGAGTACGAGAGACAGAGAGAGACGATTTTGTAGTAATTGTTAGACTAATATAAAATAACAACATTCATAGAAAAACTAAGTTGTTATGTTTTAGATTTAAGTACGAAAACTTATAATAAACTTGGAATTAATGCTACGTAAAGTATTTGTTCGGTTGGACTCTAATCAGGAGGAAATAAAAAGGACGTTTATGGGAAGGAACTGTAATAAATGTAGCAGCCAAGTAAGCTAACCTGTCATGATATATTCTGGTGCTGCATATCCATATGTTCCCATTATACGAGTAGAGACATGTGATTTATCCCCCACTGGTCCATCTTTTGCGAGGCCAAAGTCAGAAAGCTTTGCATTATAATCCTATTACATAACAGGAGAAATAATAATGGAGTCAAAACTACTGGCAGTCTTAATCAAACTTTAAGTTAAATATAACACACGTTAATCCTGATTTGAGGACTTCAGAAATTTAAATGAAATATTATGGATTAAAAAAAATTGGTACAAATGGCGAGTCAAATATAGAAAGATGAAATGGCATTTGTGTGTTTAATATATTTGTTTCAAGGGGGGACATTTTTTCTTGTTTATAGGAAATCTCTGGATTGCCTAACATAACAAGACATGCAAAAGTTTATGGGCAATCACTCCGTGTAAATTACTTCAAAAACTAGTCTTCCATGGTCTATCCGCCCCAGCCTATGGCATATCACGGACCAATTCTAGGTAATAGCTTTTTCTTTTAAAATGTTTCTAAGGGCGGTTCCACAACTCTAACCACTTCGTGCCAAGATAAACAGAGAAAAAATTTTGCTGGCTTCATTTTGTTGCAAACAAGGTGATAAAATCTGATTCTAAAGAAGCATCAGCATAGTACTAGTTTATGCAATAAATCATGAATAAAAGAATAGTTTATTTATCAGCATTAATATTCATTATCATAGCACTACTATTTTATTTAAGGCGGACTTAATTAAGTCATCATAGCTTTAATTTCTGTCCACTAACCAGGTCTAATAGAATATTAGACGTCTTAAAATCGCGGTAGATGACAGGTTTCTCAGCTTCATGGAGGAAAGCAAGGCCTTTTGCAGCACCAAATGCTATCTTCATTCTGATAGACCAGGGAAGAGGAAGCAGTACTCCTGTGACAGTGAGCAACGTATATTGACAGTTTAAAAGCAAATATCATACATGAACAAGTTAAAAGGACTCTAAGTACAGCAATCCTAACATATCTAGTCCTCAGAAGTCTTTTTTTCTTTCTTTTTTTTAATTTTATTTTTTCCGGTTGAAGTAAAGAATAATTATATATATTCCTGAATGTCTTTATAACGGCATCAGAATTCATTTTGAAAAATGACCAATGCCCTCTGAGCACTTCAACTATGGGGAATTTGGGAATAATCAGAATATGGATAAGTCCATGCATATCGGCACCAACTTTATTTACTTGAAAAGGAATCCAAAATAGACTGCTTGAAGTTAACCTTATTGCCAATAACTAGAGTTCTTTAATTTTCTGGTTCAAGTTGCTTTCTTTTCAATTATACAGCTTCTCATCAGTTGAACATATGCTTTGTTCCAAAGTTTATAAGGAAGATGGTGGTGGAAGTGAACGCCATATGGTTCTATGACTAATTCTAGGCCAAATGTAATGAAATCTTGCAATAAAACGAAGCTTATTGTTTTTTCTTTTTGCAAAAGGTAAAGATTAGTGTTGCCATTATGCAAGAGACAACAATCACACTTTCCCTATAATTTAATCTTGTGAGTTCTGCAAAAATAATAAATCATTGGTATAATTCATGTTTCTAAAGATGAAAACAGAACTTGGAAAGCGGAGAATTTGAATAACTTGGTCTACATATTTGGATTAAAAAAAACTATATATAATGAACTAAAAATACTTGGATGAATTAATTATGATTCAACGAAGAGAATTTGCTTTTAGTGGGAATACTTTTGTAACAAACATAGGCTGCAGTTCTCCCAATATTTATATTTCTGTATCAAGGGGTCACAAGGGGCCATGTGCACCAGTGAGAAACTAGGACTAAAATGAATATTTGACCTGTCATAAAAAGGTTACCAATTATTATGTACAATATAGAAAACATGAGTTTCACATTTTGAAGGAGATTGTTATGAAACACTCACTTGAAAATAAATTGTTTTCCACACTACCCCGAGCCATATACTCGTATATTAGAACACGATACTCATCTTCGCAGCAGTATCCAATCAGTTTCACCAAATTTGGATGTGAAAGTTGCCCCAGAAATATGACTTCGGCCTAACAATACACAAATCTATTAGTGGAAGTCATCAAGGAGACTATAAATCCGAACAAAAATAACACAATACAAGACATCTCAATCAGGACAATATAAGAAGTTACCAGCCATTCTCTATGCCCTTGATAACTGTTATCACCATCATGGACCTTAACAGCTACTGGAATGGGCTCAAGCTCCTCCTTTAAATCGTCAGAAATGAATCCTTTGTAAACACTTCCAAATCCTCCTCCGCCTAACATGTGATCTTGTCTAAAGTTTCCAGTGATCGCCTTCAGTTCATCGTATGTGAAAACAATCAATGGATTTGTAGCTGAGTTGCGACGCAGGTGCTCCACCTCTTCAGGATTTGTTGGTAGCTTACTTTCTTCATTCTTTGCTTTCAGTACTGATGGGCTCTGATCTTTTGGAGACTCTGGAAGCATATAACATCATATACATTATTAGCAAATGCTATTTCTTTTTCAATCATTTAATAGTACATAGAGAATAATTATTCATATATTCTTCTTTACCCCTCACTAAACATTTGCAGTAAAATAATAATAATAATAATAAGGCTACGGGAGAAGGTGCATAACATATAACAACGTTTTGAAAAATTATAAATCACTCTTTTGTACATAACATGGGAAGCTGCATTCAACTATATAAAACGACATCGTTTATGTATAATAGCTCACGCAATTATATGAGATGTGCGTCACCTCCCTTTTTGTCGACAACAATAATTATATGTAGGAAAGTTTAATTTGAGACCAATTTCCATAGAACTGTGATTAAAAAGAAAAGAAAAATTCATCTGCATAATATTTCAACCTGTTGAGAGGAGAAAAGATTCATTCTTTCTCTTTGATTAATAAGAAAAGGAACCTAAAAGGAAGCCACCAAATTACATAGGTTAAATATATACACCTATGCCAAATAAAAATAATTACTACCAAAATCACTTTATGATCTTAAATCAATTTAGATGAGCAAAAATAGAAGGAGAATTTGAGGCAACTACAAGTATCTACTGTTCTGCATACTTTTCAACTGTTATACATAAATAGACACCATTCTAAAAGAAAATTATTTACTCTTCCAGAAGGGTAAAAGGAAAAAGGCAAAAAGAGAAAAAAGAATTGTTTAAAAGTAAGCATTAATAAACAAACGTCAAAAGGGTAACCTTCCCTTTTGTATCCATTTACCTTTATTAATTGTTTTAATTAATTGCAAGACATATACCAAACCCGGAACAGAGATTCACTTAAACAGGAAACTAGAAAAAAGCATGGGAAAACAGATAAATTAAAAGAAAAGGAGAACAGAAAAAGAAACAAGGAAGCACGAACAAATTTAAATACTTAAAAAAAAATTACTACTTAAATATAAAAAACTTTCTTCCAAAAATCATGAGAAGAGTTATAAACCCATAAAAGATAAGAAGAGCAAAAGAGTGTGACGATTTTTCTTGATAAAAAGTTCAAACCGCTCTTAACTAATAGTAATAATCCAAGTCTATGAAATCAACAAGAAACCCATGACAGGAATCACATGTTACACAGTATTTGTGAAATAAAAATTGAAACCCACCCACCTGATTTTGTGTTGGCAGAAACTCTGTAAATTGAAGGTCTCGACGCACAGGAGCAATTACCCATTTTACTACAATTAACTCAACAAAAAAAGGACTTATATCCCAAAAATAAACATGGGAAGTTGGGAATTAAGAAGAAGAAGAATATAGAAAAAGCCAAGAGAAATCAAAATTTGAGTTGTGAATGTGAAATGGGGGTTTGGAGTTTGGAGAGAAATGAATGTTTTTCTTTTTCTTTTTGTTGTTGTTCTAGTTGGTGGGAAATGATGAGAAAGAAGGGGTTGAGGGTTGAGGTGAGTGGGGGTGTTGTTTATAGGGAGTGTGCGACTGTGTGTTGTGTGTGGTTTTGTTTTGATTCAAAATGGTACCTTTTGCCTTTGTGCGCCTTTCTTTTTCTCTCTCTCTCTGGGATTTAGTGCGCCACGGCGCATTTTAACTAATTTCTTCCCATCTTCACCTTATTCTTCTAGCTTCCGACCTCTTTTTCTTAACGTGCGCCTATCCTCTGTTCCACTATTTACCTTGTAGTATGTTTCTGAGTTTTGAATAAAAAATAAATAATTTATAAAAAAAATTAAGTTTTATATTTAAATTACTTACTTACCCTTAAATCAGGTTTGTTTTGTTTGTTATTTAGAGAATATATTGAAAATTATAAATGATTTGATTATGTTATTTAATTTTTCACCCCAAATATGTTATTTTTGAACGATTTTTTTTAATAAAAAGAATGGTCAAGTTTTTCGTCTATTTCTTTTATTTTTTATTTATTAAAAATCTTAGTAACAAAGCAATTCCAGTAAACTCAAGTTTTTTCGATTAAAAAAATCATCCATTTTAAAATTTAGTATTAAAACGACACTTGTGATGTCTACAAATTCGGACTTATACGACTCAATTTGAGTCATTAAAATACAAACAATATACATAAATTCTCATATTATTATAATATATTGTATAGCTCAACAATATACATTAAGTTTTCACTACAATTATTATCACGTTATTTTATAATATGGTGATGACTACTACAACTACTAACTCGAATCATCATTTCATTCAGTTATTCTCTTTGCTAGCCCCAACTACACTCTCATTTTCTGAAAGGATTTATGAAACAAAAGGGTGAGCTCAAATTGACAAGTAAATAATATCATGACTAATATAACGAATAATAAGTTATCTTTAGTTTTCCACAGTGATAAATCAGATATTTAAAAAATAATAGAAAATATAAGTTTTTAACAAACAACTGCAACGGAATGAGCAATCCATTGGAAGAGTTAAATAGACCATAATGTCTACTATTTTCTAAAATCTAAAAATTCTCCATCAAAATTTTATCAACTGTAACATTAATGGTCATAATTATGTCAATCAACAGTTCATCTTTATACTAAGGCCAAAAAAAAACTTTTACCACGTATTATTACCACACAGACTAAAGACATTCAACAATTATATTATTTTTACACTCAAGCCAAAAGACATTTAACTGTAACACTAATAGTCATGATCATGTCAATCAATCGTTCTTCTTTGCACCAAAGTCAAAAAGAACTTTCATATTGTCTTTGTCACACAAGCTGAAAACATTCAACAATCATATTGTCTTTGCACTTAGGTCAAATACATTCACAACAACTTAAGTCATGATGATTAGTACAAATAATAATGATATAAATGATAAACAAAAATAATAAGAATAATAAGATAAATAATAAATATAAGAGATTTATAATTTAATTTGTCTGGGGTCCAATAATGTCCAAATTGTTAGCACGGTATCCAGAATATTGATTCAACTTCAAGAATAATATTTAAAGTTCACAGTTCAAATATAACGGTTAAAATTCAACAAGAAACTTTATGTCAAAAGATATTAAATAAATCACCAACTATTAAAAAAATTCTAATCATTTCAAGAATTTTCACTGTTTAATGTTAAGGGTTGTAAAAACGAAACAATAATTTTTTACCATAATAAGTTTAAATTTAAGAATATGAGAAAATCATATTTCCTACCTTATCATGTGACTATATACTACTTTTTATATAGTTGATCAACCTATAAGTGTATATTTATAATTTACTTAGTAACCAACACGTATAAATTTAATAGTGTACATTAACTCGTATATTATGAAATCGCCAAAAGTGACTTGATAGTATAAATTTGTGTGATGTACAAAATAGAGAATAATAAACTTCAAAAAAAAAATTTGAAGGATAATATTTCAAAACAAGCTTTCAAATGAAACTTTTCAAAATAAATTTTTTTGAGGAAGAGTTATAAACATTATGTGATGTGTGTGGGTGTGGGTGTTTGTGCAATTTTTATAGAAAAACACATCTGAACTATTTTTGCGCTCTTACTCATTCACCAATACTTAAGGTAATCTTAGCACACTCAGAGAGACACTTGTACCAATCGATTTTTAAAGAGTAGAATGAAGGATAAACAAGAAAATTATGGAACTTCTTATGCTTAGTCATCTATTTGTAGCCAAAACTTAACCAACATCTACCCTATTTATGTTAAGTCCCCTAATTATCCACATTTTTCACATTCCAAGATTATTTTTAATCTACCACATATTAATTAATATTTTTTTTACATTTTAAGATTATCTTTAATCTAGGACATATTAATTATCCATATTTTCACATCTCAAAATTATATATTTTTTCTTTACTATTCACAATTATTAATTTATTATCCATCTTCTGAATTATTGACTTAATGTATTAATATCACAAATGTTTAAGTATACAATATTATTCAAATAATGAGTTTGTCTAACTATTTAATGTCTGCATGTGACTTTTAATTATGTAACTTTTCACCACTGCCCTTGCTACGGTGACAATTTTTGGTTCAATATTGTGAAGTACCGTGCATTTGCTACTGAGACAATTATTAGTTCAATAATATAAAATATTGTGCATTTGATAATGTGACAATTATTAGTTCAATAGTGTGAAATACTATGTATTTTCACATGTGAAAATTATTAGTTTAATAATATGAAATATTGTGCATTTGCCACTGTGATAATTATTAGTTCAATAATATGAAATACTGTGCATTTTCTAACGTGAAATTTTTTGGTTCGATAATATGAAATACTGTGGAATACAGTATGTTCCTTTGGAATGCAATGTGCTACGTACTGTGGAATACCTTGTGCTACTGTTTCTTTATCTTCGTGTATTTTAACAGTTAAAGGTAACTGTGGGCCCAGGTGCAAATTAGGGTTCATTTGTCCTAATTAAATTAAATGCACAAATTAAGATTCGCATAATGATTAAATGAAAAGACGGAAGAGTCGGAAATAGAGAAGCAAGACCTGAGAGAATCTTTCACGTGTCCCGAGGCAGAAGACATGTGGAGGCGACTCATTTTGAGAATTGATTGAGGGATTGGATTGGTGACTAGAAGGACAGGGCAATATGGGCATTATTCTAATGACTAAAGGGTATTTTTGGAATTTACCTGAAGGCATGTGCCTTGCACATGACTACTTTCCAGAAAATCCTATAAATACCCCTTCCATTCCATTTGGAAGGGGACTTCTCTTCAGACTCAGGATTTAGACTCTTGGAAGATTAAAGGACCCTTTTGGTGACTTAAAGGCTTGGAGATTCCACCTAAAAGCACTAAAGGGTTTGGACTTCTCTTCAGACTCAAGATTTGGACTCTTGGAAGATCAAAGGACCCTTTTGGTGACTTAAAGGCTTGGAGATTCCACCTAAAAGTACTAAAAGGTTTGGACTTCTCTTCAGACTAAAGACTTAGACTCTTAGAAGATCGAAGGACTCTTTTGGTGACTTAAAGGCTCGAATATTCCACCTAAAAGCACTAAAAGAGTTTGGACATTCTCTCAACTCGAAGGACTCAAGAAGGCTTTTTGTGACGTCCCCAAAATAGGTATACAACACCCATTCTGTGTTGCCAAATATGTGGTACAAAAAACAAACTACAACTTTAATAATACAATTGTCGTGCAAAATACGACAACACATACTGTGAGTTTAAATACAAATATTGTCGTCTAGACAATATCCACACTCAAATAAGTCTTCATTACAATTATTCAAACACTATTTTACAGAAATAGTGAGGACTGCTAAAATATCTTTCTAGAACCATCACTCCATACCCCGACTAGATCCTGCTATGTTCTCACCTCCTGAGAAGAAAATTGGAACAAAAAGAAAAAGGGTGAGCTTAACTAGTCCAGTAAAGAATATTATGACTAAGATAATATACAACAAATTATCATTAGTATTCAACAGGAAAAAATCTGATAGAATATAATCGACAACATGTTTTAGATTAACAACTGCAGCGAAAATAACAAACCATTAGAAGAGTCAAGTAGAGAATGAATTCTACTATCTTCTAAGATTTAAAAGTCCATAATCAATATTTTATCCCTGTAACATCAATTAATAATCATCTTTAACCAAATATTCATCTTTGCACTACAGGTCAAAGATATTCATTTGTATCACCAGTCAGTCATGTTCATCTCAACACCTGTTCATCTTTGCACTACAGGCCAAAGATATTCATCAGGTAATCATACATCTTTGCACTACAGGCCGAAGATATTCAGTAATATCATCATTTAGGACTGAGGATGATGAAAAATATCTTAAAGAAAATGAATCCAGTGAGACAGAAGGACAAATAGTAGGGATTCGTATAATAGTTTATCCAAGATCAATAATACTTCATAATAATCAATTGTAAAGCAGAATTCAAAAATAAAGATCAAAATATGGATACAATCAAAGATAATAACCATAATAGACATCTTGGACAAAAAGGGAAAATTTTATTTTTCGATGAATAGTGCCGTATTCGTAAATAGTGCCGTATACATGAATAGTACCGTCTACGTAAATAGTAACCCCGACACAAAAAGTTCTAAATTTGATAAAAAAACTCATATCAATATTTTAGCATAATGATATTGAAGAAAATAATATCATTTATGAAGAAAATAATATCCCTTACCTCAAAATATCAGTACTTCTGTTCGGAATATCGGTATAAGGCTGAAGGAAACTTACACTGATGAATAGAAACTCACAAAGTATCTAAATACTTTCAAAATACACTCAATAATCTAGAGAGGGAAAGAGAGAAAACTTATTTCTGGTGTGATTTTCAATTCTAACTTAGCCCTCTATTTATAGAAAAATGTTAGCACGCCGAAGCAGACTTAACCTGCAACCTGATGGCTTTACCTGCTACTATTCCCACCTATCACATTTGAATAAAAATCTCAGCACATTTTCACCAATCAAAAGTGGAGCCCACCAATTCTAGAATTTTCCACCAAAATGATAAAGTCCTAAACTTCAACAATTTCTGAACCAGTCATCTCTTAAAATTCATAAAAATCATACGTTCATTTTTAACGGTTCAAAATTTGTGGATATATATTCAACTTATATATGTATAACATATCCAAAAATTACCACGATCCAACGGTCGGATTAAAAATTATGACCCCGCAATATTTCTCAAAAACCCTGATTTGATTTTTAATACCTCCATTCCGATAAAAATACTGATAAAATACCTCAACATTAACTCTTTCATTTTTAACCACAATAAATATATCCAACATTTATATCAACATAAAATAAATATTTCCTTAGCATATGAATCAATAATTAATTATTCACAAATAATATTACAGAATCACATTTATGACAACCAGGCCGTTCCCAGAAAAGAGGAGACTTTCCAATAAGGTTTTCTCCTTACTAGCGCGCAATTAGATGACCAAACCTCTCCTTAGACAGAACTTTCTAGACATTGTCAATAATGCTATCTAATAATATTATTTAAATAATATGAATTATTGATCTAATAATGGAAAATACTGTTCAGCAACAATTATTGAAACAACAATAATATAAAATATCAACGTAGCAGTTATTGAATCAATAAAATAAAATATTGAACAGTAACTACTGTAACAATTATTGAGTAGTGTCTTCTTACGTAAGAATCAATAATTGGTGCAATACCGTGTGCTACTGTATTTTAACCACCGGGTATTCTAACTGTATTAACGGTAACAACTACGCCGTTATTTATAAATAACTTATACTTGTCGTTTTCTTCATCCAATCGCTTTCTATTATGGGGCACACACAAGGCTGCGCTGTCGTACGAATATTCCCCGACAGCAAGAATATTCCACGACCAAACGAATATTTCCCGACAAAATGAATATTTTATAACCACTTGCTTATTTTGTAAAATTTACACATTTCACCCATAACCAAAGTATTATATCAAATTAACACCTTATTATTCACAATAATATTTAGAGAAAATTTGATTTTATTCATTAATAAGTTGGGGTCTTACAACCTCCTCTCCTTATGAAATTTCGTCCTCGAAATTGACGTACGTACCTGGTGTTTTGAAAAGGTGAGGATACCTCGCTTTCATTTCTGATTCCAACTCCCAGGTCATTTCTTCAATAGTATGGTTTCTCCACAAAACCTTAACTTGTGGTATAACTTTTGTGCGTAGAACATGCTCTTTCCTATCCAAGATCTTAAAAGGTACCTCCTCGTACGTTAAATCTTCGGCTATCTCGTCTGGTTCTAACTCAATTATGTAGTTCGGGTCTTTCACATATTTACGAAGCACAGATATGTGAAAAATATTATGAACACGAGACATGCTTGGAGGTAATGCGAGTCGATATGCCACATTTCCTATTCGGTCAAGAATTTTAAATGGACCAACAAATCGTGGATTGAGCTTTCCTCTCTTCCCAAATCTTGTAACTCCTTTCCATGGTGCAATACGTAACAATACATGATCCCCAATACTAAATTCTACATCCTTTCGATGAAGATCCGCATAACTCTTTTGTCGATCCTGTGACGTTTGTATACGTTGTCGAATCGTTTGGATCTTCTCTGTAGTTATGCGTACCAATTCTGGTCCCAACAACGTTGCTTCACCCACCTCGTCCCAGCATATTGGAAAATGACACTTTCGTCCATACAAGGCTTCAAATGGAGCCATACCTATACTTGCCTGATAACTATTGTTGTAGGAGAATTCCTCCAGTGGCAAGTACTTATCCTAACTTCCTTTGAAATCTAGAACACAGAGTCTTAATAGATCTTCAAGAGTTTGAATAGTCCTCTCTGATTGCCCGTCCGTTTGAGAATGGTATGCTGAACTGAATCGTAAATCCGTGCCCATAGCTTTCTGCAAGCTCACCCAATATCTTGAAATGAATCTTGGGTCACGATTTGAAACTATGGATACTGGCATGCCATGCAATCTCACAATCTCAGTCACGTACAAACGAGCAAGACGTTCAAGGAAATAAGTCTCACGTATAGGCAAGAAATGGGCAGACTTGGTTAATCTATCAATAATGACCCAAATAGCATCTATGCCTTGAGAAACCTTGGGAAGACCCGTAACAAAATACATAGTAATGTGTTCCTACTTCTATTTCGGAATCTCAAGTGGTTGCAATGGACCCTTTGGTATTTGATACTCCGCTTTTACACGTTGACAAGTTAAACACCTCGAGATAAACTCCGCGATCTCTCTTTTCATATTGCTCCACCAAAATGTATGTCAAAGATCGTGATACATTTTGGTACTCCCAGGATGGATTATAAACGGTGTGTTGTGTGCCTCCATCATTATTCTATGCTTCAAGTCAAAATCGTTAGGAACACAAAGTCTGGAGTTGACTCGAAGTATTCATTCTTCATCGATTTTTCCTTCTGGAATAGAACCTTCTTGCACTTTTTTCTTCATACGCATCAGCTCCATATCCGTTGCTTAAGCAGTTTAACTTTATCAATTAAAGTCGGTTCTACTCGTATATTTGATATCATTATGTGGGTACTTGGAGCCTTCATCTCTATCTCCATCCTTTGTAAATCATACGAAATGGGCCTTTGTGTTAACACCATTGCACTCGTACCCGCGTATGATCTTCTACTCAATGCGTCAGCTACTACGTTCGCTTTTCTAGGATGATATTGGATGGTATGATCGTAATCTTTCAACAGCTCAAGCCAACGTCGTTGCCGCATGTTGAGTTCCTTTTGGGTGAAAAAATATTTGAGGCTTTTATGATCTGTATAGATCTCCACTTTCTCCCATACATGTAGTGTCTCCAGATCTTCAACGCGAAAACGACTGCTGCCAACTCCAAATCATGAGTAGGATAATTCCTCTCATATTCTTTGAGTTGTCGCGAGGCATAGACTATGACTTTCCCATGTTGCATGAGAACACATCCTAACCCTTTGCCTGAAGCATCGCTGTAGATAACAAATCCATCCGAACCAGATGGTATTGTCAGAATAGGTGCCGAAATGAGTCTCCTCTTGAGCTCTTGGAAACTCTTCTCGCATTCTTCACTCCATACGAATTTTGTATCTTTCCGAGTCAGCTGAGTTAACGGAGTAGCGATTCTAGAAAATCCTTCCAGGAATCTCCGATAATAACCAGCTAAGCCCAGAAAGCTACGTACTTCGGTTACCGACTTCGGTTGCTCCCAACTTTGTATGGCTTCAATCTTCGCCGGGTCGACAGATACTCCATGTTTTGACACCACGTGCCCAAGGAATGCTACTTCCTCAAGTCAGAACTCACATTTCTTCAGTTTAGCATATAGCTTATTTTCACGAAGCCTTTGCAATATCAGCTTCAAATGGCGCTTATGATCTTCACGGTTTTTGGAATAGATGAGGATGTCATCAATAAAGACAACAACGAACTGATCTAAATATTCTTTGAACACACGGTTCATCATATCCATAAAGGCAGCAGGAGCATTAGTCAATACAAAAGACATGACTAAGAATTCATAATGCCCGTACCGAGTTCTGAAGGCAGTCTTTAGAATATCCTCAGTTTTAATCTTCAGCTGATGATATCCAGAACGAAGATCGATCTTTAAAAAGAATTGTGCTCCTTGCAATTGGTCGAACAGGTCATCAATATGAGGTAGCGGATACCTATTCTTGATGGTGACATGGTTCAATTCCCTATAGTCGATACAAAGTCGTATACTCCCGTCTTTCTTCTTTACGAATAAAACAGGAGCACCCCAAGGAGATGTACTAGGATGAATAAAACCGATATCCAACAACTCCTGTAGTTGAACCTTTAACTCCTGAAGTTCAATAGGAGCCATTCGATATGGGGTTTTAGAAATGGGCTATGTACCAGGTTCAAGGTCAATAAAGAATTTAACTTCACATTTTGGGGGTAGACCGGGAAGTTCTTCAGGAAATACGTCAGAAAATTCACTAACAACAGAAATATTATTCAAATCTGACGTGATTTTGTTCAAGTCCATAACATGGGCTATGAAAGCTTGACATCCGTTTTTCAATAAACGAATGGCTTTATGGCTTGATATGATAGCGATTAATTTTAGTGGTTTAGTTGCTTGAATTCGCATAACAGGTTGGTTAGGAATATGAAAACTAACAACCTTACGAAAACAATCAATTTTAGCATGATGAGTAGTTAACCAATCAATTCCTAAAATCACATCAAAAGCAAATATCTTTAAAGAAATAAGGTCAACAGGTAATGTGATGGTGTCAACTTGGATTAAGCAGGATTTATAAACTGTAGATGTAACAAAGGTTTCACCCAACGGAGTTTCAACAGATAAGTCAAAGGTCAATTTCTCCGGAATGAAGTTCAAACGTTGAGCACAAGCAGGAGAGATAAAAGAATGGGTAGAACCGGTATCTAATAAGGTATAAACTTCGCAAGAGTTTATGATTAGCTTACCGTGATCACCTCGTTTGGATTCCTCGCATTTTGGGCAGTCACGATAAATGCCCTTCCAGGAACCACCGACTTTGACTTGTCCGGAACAGCCTTCGGAGTCACTATCCCCGTTGAACTTGGTTTCTTAACAAGACAATCTTTAGCTATATGACCTTCTTTTCCACAATTGTAACATACCTTGAACTGTTGTAGGCAGTTTGGGCTGATGTGTCCATCCTTCCCGTATTTATAACAAACGACCGGTGCTCGTTCTCCTCCCTTAAAAGTAGTTGATGTTTGTCCTGACGTCTTCACGTTATCATTGTTGTACCTTCTCTTCTTAAAATCTCCTCCCGACTCGCTCCTTCTATTATCACGACCACGATTACCACCAGAGTGGTTACCGCTTTTGTCCGAATATTTTCCTCCCTGCTGGTTTTCATTGCTTCGATGACTGCCGCCACCGGTATGACCCTGGTTGTGGTCCCTCAGTTGTACATACTCATTATCTCGCTCTAATAATTGAGCCATGTTTACAACATCAGAATATAAAGAAAATTTATGAGAGATAAGATATTGCCGAATCTCTAGTTTTAGACCTCTCAGAAATATCCTTATCATTCGTTCCTCATTTTCGACCAAATAAGGTGCAAACCTGGATAACTCTACAAACTTTGCCTCGTACTGGGACACCATCATGTTATTTTGTTCCAGTCTGATAAACTCCACCTTCTTCATATGACGAATACTTTCAGGAAAGTACTTGTCATTGAATAGTTTCTGAAATGTTTCCCAGGACATGTTGAGTGCGTCAGGCTGGGTACGCTTCACAGACTCCCACCAGTAGTCTGCCTCACCGCGGAACATAAAGGTGGCGAATGGAACCTTCTGTTCCTCCGTGCATTCCAAGACATTGAATATCTTGGTAATTTGCTTGACCCACGTTTTCGCCATGATCGGATCCGTCTTTTCCTTAAATTCTGGTGGTCCCAATTCTTTGAACTGCTTGGCTGTGACAAACCGCGCGTTGTTATCATTTCTACCCGTATTCTGCACACGAGTTTCCCTCGTCTGATTTTGCATGAACTGCAAAAAGCTCCTAAACATTCCATCATTCATCGTTTGCTCGGTAACGTTGTTTACAGGAGGAATATTGCCTTCCTGTTGCACGTTCCCCTGGGTGGTGATCAAAGGTGTCTCCACGATCTGATTTACTCCATTATTAACGTTCTCAGCTGCCATTCTTAAATACTGCCATAAAACAAGGGTTAATAGTCATGTCATATATTATCCCTATACTCTGACCGACCAAATAAATACCAAATAAACTTAGTCAGGTCATACTAGCGATGAAATTTCCCGTCTCTCCCCTCCTAGTTCTTGTCTCACATCTCAGCCAGGGATCATATCCCTAAGCTCTGATACCAACTGTGAAGCCCCCAAAATAGGTATACAACTGTGACAACCACAAAATAGGTCCATTCCATCCAACCTATTCTGAGTCGCCAAATACATGGTACAAAAAATAACTACAACTTTATTACAACAATTGTCGTGCAAAATACAACAACACATATGCTGTGAGTTTGGATACAAATATATACCAAATGTGACTCATGTTCCAACCGTGGACATCACCTTACAATGACACCTTACATAAAGGTATAGTCAAAAACTATTTTAGAAATTAGAATCTTTGGGAAGTGCTCAAGGAAACCTTCGTACATGGGAGGCCATGCGTCTAAGTTATGATAGATATCATATGGCCACAGAATTATCCTTTGTTGACCTAATAGACCCCAAAGAAAAACGAGAAGATTACTATCATATTCTTCCCAATGGTGAGTCTTCTCTTGATATATCATTATCTCTACTGTCTCTAATTGAGAATTATACTTCAAACAAACACCAAGATTATATAGGTAGTGCTCGTATATATACTCAGCAAATGAATGAGCACATCCCTGTCTTATGATGACACGAGGTTGTATATCGTTAGACATCTTGTATGATAGTGGCAAAACACCCTTCCAATGTTGGGTACACCTTACCCTATTGGATTCACCAAATAAAACTACTAAATGAACTTTTCTATACTGCTTCGGGAGAACATCCACAGCTAGAGACCACCGTTTTATTTTTCCGTTACCCTCGCTCGACCCAGCTACACTCTTATTACCTGAAAGGAATTGTGAAGCAAAAGGGTGAGCACAACTAGCTCAGTAAAGAATATCATGACTAAAGATAATTAAATTATCAATAGCCTTCATCAATAATAAATCAGAGATTTAGAACATATGGTAAATGATAAAATTTTTAACCATAGTCGCAGCGGAACGAGCAATCCATTAGAAGAGTCAAATAGACCATAAAGTCTATTATCTTCTCCATGTTAAAAATCCACCAACAATATTTTATCCCTGTAACATCAATCAACAATTCTGGTCCACAATCATATGAATAACTCATAATCATAACTGTAGTTCTAAATTCCTCTTCTCATCTAGGACGAAGATAATTTTTATCACCTATCTTTACCTGAAACATCAAAGATCATGGTTACACCAAATCACATTTTCTGTTCATAATCATACTAATAACTTCATCTTTGCACTACGGCCAAAGATATTCATTTGTATCACCAGTTGGTCATGTTCATCTCAGCATCTGTTCATCTTTGCACTACTGGTCAAAGATATTCAACAACATGTCATCTTTGCACTACGAGCCAAAGATATTCATCAACAATTCATCTTTGCACTACATGCCAAAGATATTCATCAATAATTCATCTTTACAGTACAGGCCAAAGATATTCCTCAACAGTTCATATTTGCACTACGGCCAAATATATTCATATATCAAAGAAATATATAATCATTTTAGAATTTATATAAACAATAATTATAAGCATGTTGATCAATTCACCTTTGCACTTAAGCTAAAGATATTCAGTTATAAATTCAATGGTCATGATCATACCAGTCAACAATTCAACTTTGCACTACTGGCCAAAGAGAACTCATAGTCATGATCATACCAAAAATCTACCCATCTTTACACTCAAGTCAAAGAGAAATATCATCATTAAGGTTATAAAAATGTTATATATAATAATAAAAATAATATGATCAACATATAATTTTAATCTCAAGAATAATATTCGTAAATCAACTATAATTTGGTTAGAAAAAGAAACTAATTTTTTCGTGAATAATAACTCGTGAATAGTAAACTCATGAATAGTAACTCATGAATAGTAACTCGACACAAAAAAGTAAAAATTTCATAATAAAATATATACCAATATTTCGATATAATGATATTGAAAGAATAATATTTCTTAAGCTTATAAACAATTTATTTTAATTGTTTTACACTTTACTAAATAATGCATTTAATTATCCTAAAATGCCAAACTCATAATATTTCATCACCAATAGCCAAAAATCCTCATCAAAAATCTGCATATACCTCATATAGGATTTTCAAGCCATAAAATCCTATTTTCTAATTTTCTTACTTCACAAAACATATTTAATTTATTTACTCATAACTAGACTATTTTTATGAAAAATACCAAATCAGTTCCAAAAATATTTTTTTTCTGAGATTTAGCATAATATAGTCCCATATTGAACATATATTTTTCTCAGAATTTTAAAACTCATTTACTATTTTTCATATGGCCAAAACAGCCGAATATTTAGACATTTATCATAAATTGTAATTTTATCCAAAAATTTCAAAATTCATAGAGTAAACTAATATTATATAAATATACTTCCAATAAAATTTTTATCAATTTTGGAGTTAACCACAAGGAGTTATAAGCGGTTACTTTTAAAATAGTCTTTTCCATAAAATTCATAACTCTTAATCTATACATCCAAAAATCACCATTTTTGGACACAATCAATAAAACTCATCAAATATCATTTCAAATTTTTTCAGAATTTTCTGAAGGTCAGAAGAATTACGAACTTAAAAATATAATAACCCTTAAAATCCCTTACTATCCCTTACCTCAAAAGAGCAGTACTTCTGATCGGTATAAGGCTGAAGGAAACTTGCACTGATGAATAGAAACTGTGACGCCCCCAAAATAGGTATACAACACCCATTCTGAGTTGCCAAATACATGGTACAGAAAGCAAACTACAACTTCAATAATATAATTATCGTGCAAAATACGACAACACATACTGTGAGTTTAAATACAAATATTATCTTCTAGACAATATCCACACTCAAATAAGTCCTCATTACAATTATTCAAAAACTATTTTATAGAAAAAGTGAGGACTGCTAAAACATCTTTCTAGAACCATCACTCCATACCCCGACTAGATCATGCTATGTTCTCACCTCCTGAGAAGAAAAATAGAACAAAAAGGAAAATGGTGAGCTCAACTAGCCCAGTAAAGAATATTATGACTAAGATAATATACAACAAATTATCATTAGTATTCAACAGGAAAAAATCTGATAGAATATAATCGACAACAAGTTTTAGATCAACAACTGCAGCGGAAACAACAAACTATTAGAAGAGTCAAGTAGAGAATGAATTCTACTATCTTCTAAGATTTAAAAGTCTGTCATCAATATTTTATCCCTGTAACATCAATTAATAATCATCTTTAACCAAATATTCATCTTTGCACTACAGGCCAAATATATTCATTTATATCACCAGTCGGTCATGTTCATCTCAACACCTGTTCATCTTTGCACTACAGGCCAAAGATATTCATCAGGTAATCATACATCTTTGCACTACAGGCCAAGATATTCAGTAATATCATCATTTAGGACTGAGGATGATGAAAAATATCTTAAAGATAACGAATCCAGTGAGACAGAAGGACAAATAGTAACGATTCGTATAATAGTTTATCCAAGATCAATAATACTTCATAATAATCAATTGTGAAGCAGAATTTAAAAATAAAGATCAAAACATGGATACAATCAAAGATAGTAACCATAATAGACATCTTGGACAAAAAGAGAAAAATTTTATTTTTCGGTGAATAGTGCCGTGTACGTGAATAGCAACCCCTACACAAAAAGTTTTAAATTTGATAAAAACTCATGTTAATATTTCAGCATAATGATATTGAAGAAAATAATATCATTTAAAAGAAAATAATATCCCTTACCTCAAAATATCAGTACTTTTGGTCGGAATACCGGTTATAAGGCTGAAATAAACTTGCTCTGATGAATAGAAACTCTCAAAGTATCTAAATACTCACAAAATATACTCAATAATCTAGAGAGAGAAGAGAGAAAAACTTGTTTCTGGTGTGATTTTCAATTCTAACTTAGCAAGAATTACGAACTTAAAATTAAATAACCCTTAAAATCCCTTACTATCCTTACCTCAAAAGAGCAGTACTTCTGATCGGTATAAGCTGAAGGAAACTTGCACTGATGAATAGAAACTGTGACGCCCAAAATAGGTATACAACACCCATTCTGAGTTGCCAAATACATGGTACAGAAAGCAAACTACAACTTCAATAATATAATTATCGTGCAAAAATCGACAACACATACTGTGAGTTTAAATACAAATATATCTTCTAGACATATCCACACTCAAATAAGTCCTCATTACAATTATTCAAAATATTTTATAGAAAAAGTGAGGACTGCTAAAACATCTTTTAGAACCATCACTCCATACCCCGACTAGATCATGCTATGTTCTCACCTCCTGAGAAGAAAAATAGAACAAAAAGGAAATGGTGAGCTCAACTAGCCCAGTAAAGAATATTATGACTAAGATAATATACAACAAATTATCATTAGTATTCAACAGGAAAAAATCTGATAGAATATAATCGACACAAGTTTTAGATCAACAACTGCAGCGGAAACAACAAAATATTAGAAGAGTCAAGTAGAGAATGAATCTCTACTATCTTCTAAGATTTAAAAGTCTGTCATCAATATTTATCCCTGTAACATCAATTAATAATCATCTTTAACCAAATATTCATCTTTGCACTAAGGCCAAATATATTCATTTAATATCACCAGTCGGTCATGTTCATCTCAAAACCTGTTCATCTTTGCACTACAGGCCAAAGATATTCATCAGGTAATCATATTCTTTGCACTAAGGCCAAGATATTCAGTATATCATCATTTAGGACTGAGGAGATGAAAAATATCTTAAAGATAACGAATCCAGTGAGACAGAAGGACAAATAGTAACGATTCGTATAATAGTTTATCCAAGATCAATAATACTTCATAATAATCAATTGTGAAGCAGAATTTAAAAATAAAGATCAAAACATGGATACAATCAAAGATAATAACCATAATAGACATCTTGGACAAAAAGAGAAAATTTTATTTTTCGGTGAATAGTGCGTGTACGTGAATAGCAACCTACACAAAAAGTTTTAAATTTGATAAAAACTCATGTTATATTTCAGCATAATGAAATTGAAGAAAATAATATCATTTAAAAAGAAATAATATCCCTTACCTCAAAATATCAGTACTTTTGGTCGGAAACCGGTATATAAGGCTGAAATAAACTTGCTCTGATGAATAGAAACTCTCAAAGTATCTAAATACTCACAAAATATACTCAATAATCTAGAGAGAGAAAGAGAGAAAACTTGTTTCTGGTGTGATTTTCAATTCTAACTTAGCAAGAATTACGAACTTAAAAATATAATAACCCTTAAAATCCCTTACTATCCCTTACCTCAAAAGAGCAGTACTTCTGATCGGTATAAGGCTGAAGGAAACTTGCACTGATGAATAGAAACTGTGACGCCCCCAAAATAGGTATACAACACCCATTCTGAGTTGCCAAATACATGGTACAGAAAGCAAACTACAACTTCAATAATATAATTATCGTGCAAAATACGACACACATACTGTGAGTTTAAATACAAATATTATCTTCTAGACAATATCCACACTCAAATAAGTCCTCATTACAATTATTCAAAAACTATTTTATAGAAAAAGTGAGGACTGCTAAAACATCTTTCTAGAACCATCACTCCATACCCCGACTAGATCATGCTATGTTCTCACCTCCTGAGAAGAAAAATAGAACAAAAAGGAAAATGGTGAGCTCAACTAGCCCAGTAAAGAATATTATGACTAAGATAATATACAACAAATTATCATTAGTATTCAACAGGAAAAAATTGATAGAATATAATCGACAACAAGTTTAGATCAACAACTGCAGCGGAAACAACAAACTTTAGAAGAGTCAAGTAGAGAATGAATTCTACTATCTTCTAAGATTTAAAGTCTGTCATCAATATTTTATCCCTGTAACATCAATTAATAATCATCTTTAACCAAATATTCATCTTTGCACTACAGGCCAAATATATTCATTTATATCACCAGTCGGTCATGTTCTTCTCAACACCTGTTCATCTTTTGCACTACAGGCCAAAGAAGATATTATCAGGTAATCATACATCTTTGCACTACAGGCCAAGATATTCAGTAATATCATCTTAGACTGAGGATGATGAAAAATATCTTAAAGATAACGAATCCAGTGAGACAGAAGGACAAATAGTAACGATTCGTATAATAGTTTATCCAAGATCAATAATACTTCATAATAATCAATTGTGAAGCAGAATTAAAATAAAGATCAAAACATGGATACAATCAAAGATAGTAACCATAATAGACATCTTGGACAAAAGAGAAAATTTTTTTTTCGGTGAATAGTGCCGTGTACGTGAATAGCAACCCCTACACAAAAAGTTTTAAATTTGATAAATAACTCATGTTAATATTTCAGCATAATGATATTGAAGAAAATAATATCATTTAAAAAGAAAATAATATCCCTTACCTCAAAATATCAGTACTTTTGGTCGGAATACCGGTTAAGGCTGAAATAAACTTGCTCTGATGAATAGAAACTCTCAAAGTATCTAAATACTCACAAATATACTCAATAATCTAGAGAGAGAAGAGAGAAAAACTTGTTTCTGGTGTGATTTTCAATTCTAACTTAGCCCTCTATTTATAGGAAAATGTTAACACGCCGAAGCAGACTTAACCTGCAACTGATGGTTTACCTGCTACTATTCAAGCCTACCACATTTGAATAAAAATCTCAGCACATTTCTTCACCAACTAAGAGTGGGGCCACCAATTCTAGAATTTTCACCAAAAATATTAACTCGAAAATTTCAACAATTTCTGAACCAGTCATCTCGTAAATTCATAACAAATCATACGTTCATTTTTTACGGTTCAAAATTTGTGGACATATACTCAATTTATATATGTATAACATATCCAAATATTACACGATCCAACGTCGGATTAAAAATTAGAACCTCGCAAAATATCTGAAAAACCCTAATTTGATTTTTAATACCTCCGCTCCGACAAAAATATAGATAAAACACCTCAACATTAACTCCTTCATTTTTAACCACAAAAATATATCTCTCAATTATATCTACATAAAATAAATATTTTCTTATCAATGAATCAATAATTAATTATTCACAAATAATATTACAGAATCACATTTATGACAAACCAGGCCGTTCAGGAAAGAGGAGATTTCCAATAAGGATTCTCCTTACTAGCTCGTAATTAGATGACCAAACATCTCCTTAGACAGAACTTTCTAGACATTGTCATAATGCAATCTAATAATATTATTTAAATAATATAAATTATTGATCTAATAATGGAAAATACTGTGCAGCAACAATTATTAAAACAACAATAATATAAAATATCAACGCGGCAATTATTGAATCAATAAAATAAAAAATATTGAACAGTAACTACTGTACACAATTATTGAGTAGTGTGTTCCTTCGTAAGAATCAATAATTCTAAAATACTGTGCAATCGTGTGCTATTGTGCACCACGCGTATTACTGTATTTTAATCACCGGGTATTCCAAACTGTGTAACGGTAACAACTACGCCGATATTTATAAAAACTCAATTTTTGTCGTTATCATCATCCAATCGTTTTCCGTTATGGGGCCCACAAATAGCTGCGCCGTCGTACGAATATTCCCCGACAGAAAGAATATTTCACGACCGCACAAATATTCACCGACCAAAAATGAATATTTTATATAACACTTTGCTTATTGAAAATATTGCGCATTTTACCCATAACTAACCACATTAATCAAATCAACCCTTTCTATTTCAAAATAATTATAGAGGAAATTTAATTTCATTTATTAATAAGTTGGGGTCTTACAGAAACTCACAGAGTATCTAAATACTCACAAAATACACTCAATAATTAGAGAGAGAGAAAGAGAGAAAACTTATGAATTCTGGTGTGATTTTCAATTCTAACTTAGCCCTCTATTTATAGAAAAATGTTAGCACGCCGAATCAGACTTAACCTGTAACCTGATGGCTTTACCTGCTACTATTCCCAACCAACACATTTGAATAAAAATCTCAGCACATTTCTTCACCAACCAAGAGTGGGGCCCACCAATTCTAAAATTTCTACCAAAATGATTAAACTCCAAAATTCAACAATTTCTAAAACCAGTCTCTCGTAAAATTATAACAAATCATACGTTCATTTTTACGGTTCAAAATTTGTGGACATATACTCAATTTTTATATGTATAACATATCCAAATATTACACGATCCAACGGTCGGATTAAAAATTAGAACCCTCGCAAAATATCTCAAAAACCCTAATTTGATTTTCAATACCTCCGCTCCGACAAAAATATAGATAAAACACCTCAACATTAACTCCTTCATTTTTAACCACAAAAATATATCTCTCAATTATTCTACATAAAATAAATATTTTCTTATCATATGAATCAATAATTAATTATTCACAAATAATATTACAGAATCACATTTATGACAACCAGGCCGTTCCCAGGAAAGAGGAGACTTTCCAATAAGGATTTCTCCTTACTAGCGCGTAATTAGATGACCAAACATCTCCTTAGACAGAACTTTCTAGACATTGTCAATAATGCTATCTAATAATATTATTTAAATAATATAAATTATTGATCTAATAATGGAAAATACTGTGCAGCAACAATTATTAAAACAACAATTAATATAAATATCAACGCGGCAATTATTGAATCAATAAAATAAAATATTGAACAGTAACTACTGTAACAATTATTGAGTAGTGTTTTCCTTCGTAAGAATCAATAATTCTAAAATACTGTGCAATCCGTGTGCTATTGTGCAACCACGCGTATTACTGTATTTTAATCACGGGTATTCCAACAGTGTTAACGGTAACAACTACGCCGATATTTATAAAAAACTCATTTTTTGTCGTTATCATCATCCCATCGTTTTCCGTTATGGGGCCACAAATAGCTGCGCCGTCGTACGAATATTCCCGACAGAAAGAATATTTCACGACCGCACAAATATTCACCGACCAAAAATGAATTTTTATAACCACTTGCTTATTTGAAATATTTGCGCATTTTACCCATAACTAACCACATTAATCAAATCAACCCTTTCTATTTCAAAATAATAAATAGAGGAAATTTAATTTCATTTATTAATAAGTTGGGGTCTTACAGAAACTCACAGAGTATCTAAATACTCACAAAATACACTCAATAATCTAGAGAGAGAAAGAGAGAAAACTTATGAATTCTGGTGTGATTTTCAATTCTAACTTAGCCCTCTATTTATAGAAAAATGTTAGCACGCCGAATCAGACTTAACCTGTAACCTGATGGCTTACCTGCTACTATTCCCACCCAACACATTTGAATAAAAATCTCAGCACATTTCTTCACCAACCAAGAGTGGGGCCCACCAATTTCTAAAATTTCTACCAAAATGATTAACTCCGAAAATTCAACAATTTCTAAACCAGTCATCTCGTAAAATTCATAACAAATCATACGTTCATTTTTAACGGTTCAAAATTTGTGGACATATACTCAATTTATATATGTATAACATATCCAAATATTACCACGATCCAACGGTCGGATTAAAAATTAGAACCCTCGCAAAATATCTCAAAAACCCTAATTTGATTTTCAATACCTCCGCTCCGACAAAAATATAGATAAAACACCTCAACATTAACTCCTTCATTTTTAACCACAAAATATATCTCTCAATTATATCTACATAAAATAAATATTTTCTTATCATATGAATCAATAATTAATTATTCACAAATAATATTACAGAATCACATTTTTGACAACCAGGCCGTTCCCAGGAAAGAGGAGACTTTCCAATAAGGATTTCTCCTTACTAGCGCGTAATTAGATGACCAAAACATCTCCTTAGACAGAACTTTCTAGACATTGTCAATAATGCTATCTAATAATATTATTTATAAATATAAATTATTGATCTAATAATAGAAAATACTGTGCAGCAACAATTATTAAAACAACATATATAAAATATCAACGCGGCAATTATTGAATCAATAAAATAAATTATTGAACAGTAACTACTGTAACAATTATTGAGTAGTGTTTTCCTTCGTAAGAATCAATAATTTAAAATATGTGCAATCCGTGTGCTATTGTGCAACCACGCGTATTACTGTATTTTAATCACCGGGTATTCCAACAGTGTTAACGGTAACAACTACGCCGATATTTATAAAAACTCAATTTTTGTCGTTATCATCATCCAATCGTTTTCCGTTATGGGGCCCACAAATAGCTGCGCCGTCGTACGAATATTCTCCGACAGAAAGAATATTTCACGACCGCACAAATATTCACCGACCAAAAATGAATATTTTATAACCACTTGCTTATTTGAAATATTTGCGCATTTTACCCATAACTAAACCACATTAATCAAATCAACCCTTTCTATTTCAAAATAATAAATAGAGGAAATTTAATTTCATTTATTAATAAGTTGGGGTCTTACAGAAACTCACAGAGTATCTAAATACTCACAAAATACACTCAATAATCTAGAGAGAGAAAGAGAGAAAACTTATGAATTCTGGTGTGATTTTCAATTCTAACTTAGCCCTCTATTTATAGAAAAATGTTAGCACGCCGAATCAGACTTAACCTGTAACCTGATGGCTTTACCTGCTACTATTCCCACCCAACACTTTGAATAAAAATCTCAGCACATTTCTTCACCAACCAAGAGTGGGGCCCACCAATTCTAAAATTTCTACCAAAAATGATTAACTCCGAAAAATCAACATTTCTGAACCAGTCATCTCGTAAAATTCATAACAAATCATACGTTCATTTTTAACGGTTCAAAAATTTGTGGACATATACTCAATTTATATATGTTATAACATATCCAAATATTACCACGATCCAACGGTCGGATTAAAAATTAGACCCTCGCAAAATATCTCAAAAACCCTAATTTGATTTTCAATACCTCCGCTCCGACAAAAATATAGATAAAACACCTCAACATTAACTCCTTCATTTTAAACCACAAAAATATATCTCTCAATTATATCTACATAAAAATAAATATTTTCTTATCATATGAATCAATAATTAATTATTCACAAATATTATTACAGAATCATATTTATGACAACAAGGCCGTTCCAGGAAAGAGGATGCTTTCCAATAAGAATTTTCCATATAGCGCGCATTTTAGATGACCAAACCTCTCCTTAGACAGAACTTTCTAGACAATGCCAATAATGCTATCTACTAATATTATTTAAATAATATAAATTATTGATCTAATAATGAAAAATACTGTGCAGCAACAATTATTGAAACAATAATAATATAAAATATCAACGCGGCAATTATCGAATCAATAAAATAAAATATTGAACAATAACTACTGTATCAATTATTGAGTAGTGCATTCCTTCGTAAGAATCAATAATTCTAAAATACTGTGCAATC
>CM029022.1:177157944-177220589 GCA_016801055.1 Panax notoginseng
ATTGTAAGACCCCGAATTTTATGAAATAAAAGTATTCAATTTTTCTTATAATTACTATTCAGTAAATGGTTAAATTGATAAAAGTTTAAAGTTATGGGTGAAATATAAATTTTTTTTCAAAATAAGCAAGTGGTTATAAAATAATCATTGTTGTCGGGAATATTATTTGGTCGTGGAATATTCTTTCTGTCGGGGAATATTCGTACGACGGCGCAGCTATTTGTGGGCCCCATAACAGAATAACTGTCGGGAAGAAAACGACAAATTTGAGTTTTTACAAATAACGGCGTAGTTGTTACCGTTAACACTGTTGAATACCCGGTGGTTAAAATACAGTAATACGCGTTATTGCACAGTAGCACACGGTATTGCATAGTATTTTTGAAATTATTGATTCTTACGTAAGAAGGCACTACTCAATAATTGTTACAGTAATTACTGTTCAATATTTTATTTTATTGATTCAATAATTGCTACGTTGAAATTTTATATTATTGTTGTTCAATAATTGTTGCTGCACAGTATTTCCCATTATCAGATCAATAATTCATATTATTTGAATAGTATTATTAGATAGCATTATTGGCAATGTCTAGAAAGTTCTGTCTAAGGAGAGGTTTGGTCATCTAATTGCGCGCCAGTAAGGAGAAATCCTTATTGGAAAGCCCCCTCTTTCCTGGGAACGGCCTGGTTGTCATAAATGTGATTCTGTAATATTATTTGTGAATAATTAATTATTGATTCATATGATAAGAAAATATTTATTTTATGTGGATATAAATGAGGGATATATTTTTGTGGTTAAAAATGAAGTTAATGTTGAGGTTTTTATCCGTATTTTTGTCGGAATGGAGGTATTAAAAATCAGGGTTTTTGAGATATTTTGCGGGGGTTATAATTTTTAATCCGACCGTTGGATCGTGGTAATTTTTGGATATGTTATACATATATAAGTTGAGTATATGCCCACAAATTTTGAACCGTTAAAAATGAACGTATGATTTATTATGAATTTTACGAGATGACTGATTCAGAAATTGTTGAATTTTCGAGTTTATCATTTTGTGGAAAATTCTAGAATTGGTGGGCCCCACTTGTGGTTGGTGAAGAAATGTGCTGAATTATATTTCAATGTGGTGGGTGGGAATAGTAGCAGGTAAAGCCATCAGGTTGCAGGTCAAACCTACCAAAATTTCCTATAAATAGAGGGCTAAGTTAGAATTGAAAATCACACCAGAAACATAAGCTTTCTCTCTTTCTCTCTCTATATTATGAAGCATATTTTGTGAGTTTTTAGATACTTGGTGAGTTGCTATTCATCAGTGCAAGTTTCCTTCAGCATCATATCCGATATCCAGTCAGAAGTACTGCTCTTTTGAGGTAAGGGATAGTAAGGGATAGTAAGGTATAGTAATGGATTTTAAGGGTTGTTATGATTTTCAGTTTCGTAATTTTTCTGATCTTCAAAAAATCTGGAAAAATTTGAAATGATATTTTGATGAGTTTTATTGATTGTGTCCAAAAATGGTGATTTTTGGATGTATAGATAAGAGTTATGAATTTTATGGAAAAGACTATTTTAAAAGTAACCGCTTATAATTCCTTGTGGTTAACTCCAAAATTGATGAAATTTTTATTGGGAGTACATGTATATGATAGAAGTATACTCTGTAAATTTCAGAATTTTTGACAAAAGTACAATTTTTGATAAATGTCTAAATATTCGGTAGTTTTTGGCCATATGAAAAATAGTAAATGACTTTTAAAAATTCTGAGAAAAATATATGTTCAATATGGGACTATATTATGCTAAATCCTAGAAAAGAAATATTTTTGGAACTGATTTGGTATTTTTCATGAAAATAGACTAGTTATGAGTAAATGAATTAAATATGTTATGTGAAGTAAGAAAATTGGAAAATAGGATTTTATGGCTTGAGAATCCTATATGAGGTATATGCAGATTTTTGATGAGGGTTTTGATTATTGGTGATAAAATCTTATGAGTTTGGTATTTTAGAATGATTAAATGCATTATTTAGTAAAGTGTAAACAATTTAAATAAATTGTTTATAAGCTTAAGAAATATTATTCTTTCAATATCATTATACCGAAATACTGGTATGGATTTTATTGTGAAATTTCTACCTTTTTGTGTCGAGTTACTATTCATGAGTTACTATTCACAAGTTACTATTCACGATAAAAATTGGTTTCTTTTTCTAACCAAATTATAGTTGAGTTATGAATATTACTCTTGAGATTAAAACTATGTATTGATTATATTGATTTTATTATCATATATAACGTTTTTATAACCCTGATGTTGAAATTCTCTTTTCACTAGAGTGTAAAGATGGGTAGATTATTGGTATGATCATGACTAGGGTTCTCTTTGGCCTGTAGTGCAAAGTTGAATTGTGACTGGTATGATCATGACCATTGAATTTATAATTGAATATCTTTAGCTTAAGTGCAAAGGTGAATTGATCAACATGGTTATAATTATTGTTTATATAAATTCTGAAATGATTATATATTTCTTTGAGATATTAATATCTTTGGCCTGTAGTGCAAAGTGAAATATTGATGAATATCTTTGGCCTGTAGTGCAAAGATGAATTGTTGATGAATATCTTTGGCCCGTAGTGCAAAGATGACATGTTGTTGAATATCTTTGGCCAGTAGTGCAAAGAAATAGATGTTGAGATAAACATGACCAACTGGTGATACAAATGAATATCTTTGGCCGTAGTGCAAAGATGAAGTTATTAGTATGATTATGAACAGGAAATGTGATTTGGTATAACCATGATCTTTGATGTTTCAGGTAAAGATAGGTGATGAAAATTATCTTCGTCCTGGATGAGAAGAGGAATTTAGAACTACAGTTATGATTATGAGTTATTCATATGATTGTGGACTAGAATTGTTGATTGATGTTACAGGGATAAAACATTGTTGGTGGATTTTTAACATGGAGAAGATAATAGACTTTATAGTCTATTTGACTCTTCTAATGGATTGCTCGTTCCGCTGCAACTATGGTTGAAATTTTTATCATTTACCATATGTTCTAAATCTCTGATTTATTGTTGATGAAGGCTATTGATAATTTAATTATCTTTAGTCATGATATTCTTTACTGAGCTAGTTGTGCTCACCCTTTTGCTTCACAATTCCTTTCAGGTAATAAGAGTGTAGCTGGGTCGAGCGGGGGTAACAAGGGAATAGAACGGTGGTCATCATTTAGTAGTTATATTTGGTGAAGAAAATAGGGTGAGGTGAACCCAACGTTGGAAGGGTGTTTTGTTACTATCATACAAGATGTCTAATGACATACAACCTCGTGTCATCATAAGACAGGGTGTGCTCATCCACTTGCTGAGTATATCTATGGGCACTACCTATATAATCTTGGTGTTTGTTTGAAGTATAATTCTCAATTAGAGACAGTGAAGATAATGATAAGTCAAGAGAAGACTCACCATTGGGAAGAATATGATAGTAATCTTCTCGTTTTTCTTTGGGGTCTATTGGGTCAACTAAGGATAATTCTGTGGCCATATGATATCTATCATAATCTAGATGCGTGGCCTCCCATGTACGAAGGTTTCCTTGAGCACTTCCCAAAGATTCTAATTTCTAAAACAGTTTTTGACTATACCTTTATGTAAGGTGTTATTGTGAGGTGATGTCCACGGTTGGAACATGAGTCACATTTGGTATATATTTGTATCCAAACTCACAGCATATGTGTTGTTGTATTTTGCACGACAATTGTTGTAATAAAGTTGTAGTTGTTTTCTGTACCATGTATTTGGCGACTCAGAATGGGTTGGGTGGAATGGACCTGTTTTGGGGTTGTCACAGGTATGATCATGACCATTAAATTTATAATTGAATATCTTAAGCTTAAGTGCAAAGGTGAATTGATCAACATGGTTATAATTATTGTTTATATAAATTCTGAAATGATTATATATTTCTTTGAGATATGAATATATTTGGCCTGTAGTGCAAATATGAATTGTTGATGAATATCTTTGGCATGTAGTGCAAAGATGGCCTGTTGATGAATATCTTTGGCCTGTAGTGCAAAGATGAACTGTTGTTGAATATCTTTGGCCCGTAGTGCAAAGATGGTTTGTTGATGAATATCTTTGGCCCGTAGTGCAAAGATGGATTTGTTAGTATGATTATAAACAGGAATTGTGATTTGGTATAACCATGATTTTTGATGTTTCAGGTAAAGACAGGTGATGAAAATATTATTCGTCCTGGGTGCGAAGAAAAATTTATAGTCACAATTATGATTATGAGTTATTCATATGATTGTGGAAAGGAACTGTTGAGTGATGTTACATGGATAAAATATTGTTGGTAGATTTTTAACATGGAGAAGATAATAGACTTTATAGTCTATTTGACTCTTCTAATGGATTGCTCGTTCCGCTGCAACTATGGTTGAAATTTTTATCATTTACCATATGTTCTAAATCTCTGATTTATTATTGATGAAGGCTATTGATAATTTAATTATCTTTAGTCATGATATTCTTTACTGAGCTAGTTGTGCTCACCCTTTTGCTTCACAATTCCTTTCAGGTAATAAGAGTGTAGCTGGGTCGAGCGGGGGTAACAAGGGAATAGAACGGTGGTCATCATTTAGTAGTTATATTTGGTGAAGAAAATAGGGTGAGGCGAACCCAACGTTGGAAGGGTGTTTTGTCACTATCATACAAGATGTCTAATGACATACGACCTCGTGTCATCATTAGACAGGGTTGTGCTCATCCACTTGCTGAGTATATCTATGGGCACTACCTATATAATCTTGATGTTTGTTTGAAGTATAATTCTCAATTAGAGACAGTGGAGATAATGATAAGTCAAGAGAAGACTCACCATTGGGAAGAATATGATAGTAATCTTCTCGTTTTTCTTTGGGGTCTATTGGGTTAACCAAGGATAATTCTGTGGCCATATGATATCTATCATAACCTAGACGCGTGGCCTCCCATGTACGAAGGTTTTCTTGAGTACTTCCCAAAGATTCTAATTTCTAAAACAGTTTTTGACTGTACCTTTATGTAAGGTACCTTTGTGAGGTGCTGACACATGATGGTGTCCAATGTCACATTTGGTATATATTTGTATCCAAACTCACGGCATATCTGTTGTTGTATTTTGCACGACAATTGTGGTAATAAAGTTGTAGTTATTTTCTGTACCATGTATTTGGCGACTCAGAATGGGTTGGGTGGAATGGACCTATTTTGGGGTCGTCACACTTAAACTCTGGTGGTCCCAGCTCCTTGAACTGTTTAGCGGTGACCGTCCGAGAGTTTTCAGTGTTTCCACCTACATTTTGGACAGGATCCGCTCTCGCCTGCTGTTGTATGAACTACATAAAGCTTCTGAACATTCCATCATTCATCATCTGGTCAGTGTTGTTGTTTGCATGAGGATTGTCACCTTCCTGATGCACATTATCCTGATTATTGATATGTGGTGAATCAACAGTCGCCTGTGCTCTATTGCTATTCTCAACATTCTCAGATGCCATTTTTAGATACTGCCACAAAACAAAATTTAATTGATATGTCATATATTATCTTTATATTCTGACCGACCAATTAAATACCATGCAAATAAACTTAGGTAAGTCATACTAGCGAAGGAATTCCCCGTCTTTCCCTTCCTAGTTCTATTCTCACATCTTAGCCAGGGATCATAACCCTAAGCTCTGATACCAACTGTGACGCCCCCAAAATTAGGTATACATCACCCATCTTGGGTCATCAGATACATGGTACAGAATACAAATACAACTTACTAATACAACTGTCGTGTACAATACGACAAAACATAACTGTGAGTTTGAATACAATTATTGTCTACTAGAGACTATACAAACTCAAAAGGAGTCCTCATTACAATTATTGTCATACTATTTAATAGAATAGTGAGGACTACTAATACTATCATCTGGTCCATCACTCCGTTCCCCGACTCGTCCCAGCTATATTCTCATTTCCTGAAGAGAACAGTGAAAAAAATGGTGAGCTCAACTAGCCCAGTAAGAAATATTATGACTAAGATAATGCAGAATAAATTATCATTAGCCTTCAACAGTGTTAAACTGATAAAATATAACGAACATCAAGTTTAACTGCAGCGGAACAAGCAATCCATTAAAAGAGTCAAGTAGAGAATAAAATCTACTATCTTCTATGATTTAAAAAGTTTTTCAACACTGTTATCGTTGGGACTTAGCTTAATAAAATAATCCACATCACCGAATCACCCCTACACTACGGGCAAGGATATTCTTTAGTATCACGACCACAATTATCCATGCACTACGGGCCAAGAATATTTGTGTACTCATTAATGGTCATGATCATGCCAACAACTGTCCATCAATGCACTACGGCCCAATGAGGACTTTTACCACATCATTTGTAACATTACGGTCATGATTATACCGAATAATTCCTGGTCATAACCATACCAAGTCCATCTATGCACTACAGGCCACAGATGACTTTCAACATTTTATAAACATGAGGATGATGACAATGATATAAGAATTCAATAAAACAAGTTTAAGAATTAATTTATCCAAGAATTAATAACGTCCAAATTGTCAACATGATACTGCTTTGTGGAGTAAAATTTAAGAATGCTTAGAAGAATATTTTCATGAAAATATACTGGATGAACCGCAATTATCAAGGATATTCCACTAATTTTATGGAGTATAGAAGTTAAAACTTAACCAACTGAGTATAATAAAGAATGGAATAACAAAAGAAATCACCCGGCATGCGATAGACCGCACAGACAGGTTACTCCAACAGAATAATAAATAATGGAACCAGGTCCGGCGTAAACGCACAGACAGGATATTCCGACAGAATAATAAATAATAGAACCAGGTCCGGCGTAAACGCACAGACAGGATATTCCGACAGAATAATAAATAATGGAACCAGGTCTGGTGTAAAACACACAGACAGGATGTTCCAACAGAATAATAACAAGACAGAACCAGGTCCGGTGTAAAACACACAGACAGGATGTTCCAACAGAATAATAGAAGAATGTCACCAAGTATAGGGTAGACCGCGTATACAGGTTATTCCAACAGAATAATTAGAAATGGAATAACAACAGTTCTCTTCATGAATAAGAAAGAATAGCACCCCTTATCGTTTTAAAGAAGAACTGAAATAAGGAAGTAGTTAAGTAGCAGAATACTTTTCTTCTCTCTCTCTATAGTTTCTCTCTAGAGTTCAGTGAATTCGTAATAAATAATGAAGGAATGAGATGTTATTTATAGAAGAATGGACTGCATAGTAACTAATCCATGAACGGTCCAGATTGATTTACTTTAATCTGACGGTACATATTTAAAGAAAAATCTTTTAAATAAAATAAAATATATTCTATTTATAGAATAACTTTAATAAAGTATTCTGTTTTATATAAAAAGATGTTTCTGTTTTATTACGTTAATAATACGAATAAAACAAAACTTCATTATCGCTAAATAATTCATATTATTAACAGATAATAATTGAATCAAACTGAGTGACTTTTCACATAAGCATTAATAATCAATACCGTGTGCTACTATGCAACCACACGTATTACTGTACTTTTACTACCGAGTAGTTCAACAGTATCAATGGTAAAACTTCCGCCGTTATTTTTAATAAAATATTTTTGTCGTTTTCTCAATCCGACAATAATTCTGTTGTGGGGTCTACCAATGATTGTGCCGTTGTACGAATATTCCCTGTTAAAACGAATATTCCCCGACCAATCGAATATTATATAACAACTTGCGTACTTTGTAAAATTTATAAATATTACCCACAACTATAACATTATATCAAATTAACTCCATAATATTCAAAAATGATATTTATAGAAAATTCATCTTTATTTATAAAAGTTGAGATCTTACAGATATTTTCGTCGGGAATAATATATTTTCGACTGAATAAGCTTATGTCTGACGGATTATTCCGTCAGACTTAAGCATTTTTCTTGTAGTGTGTGTGTGTGGAAGACTACGTACAACTTGTACATCGTTTTTCTAAATTTATTCTTCAAATTTTTTAGAATTAAATGCAATATCGTAGCATGAAAGTATTTAATTTTTTAAAATATTATATCAGCATGTTAGAAATTTTATGTTATTTTATTTTTAAATTTCTTAATTAATAAATAATTTATTATATATTTTTAAATTTAAAACGAAAAAATTATATTGAACATTATTTTACCTTGTTGAATATCAGGCGCTGTATATATATATATATATTATACTAATAATATCCAGCTTAATTACGTGTTGAATTACTCTTCGTTTAGACCTAACATGAGAAATTATTAACACTAAAATACAATACTTTCTGCATGCAGTATATCATATTTTAAGTTGAATTTTTGTAAATATTAAAATTTATAAAACAGTAGTCTTTGACCTAATGTTAGTACGTAACCTTTTAAATTAAATTAGAATTTTCAAATACCAAAAAATATGATTTGCATTTTCAGACCATTGGAATCCAATAATTAAAATAATCCCCATTTGACTTTCACCTTCTAGATAAGTAAGTACTACTACTATTAGCTAGCTAGGTTTATCTTTAAATACAATCGGACATATATAATTCTTTATACTAATATTCAAACATTATATATGTTAAAATTAGGCCTATTAGCCTATATATATATATATATATATATATATATATATATATATATATATATATATATATATATATATATATATATATCTTGATCTCTAAGAATTGAATTGGAGTACAATAATGTGCATATATCATATCATTATTAAAACCCAATGATTGGTTTCTATTTTCTTTCGGTACTGCCAAACACGACGCACGATAATCGTGATTTTCACATTTTACACAAGATCAATAGGGTAAAATTAATTAGTTAGGCAGATCTTCATATATATATATATATATATATATATATATATATATATATATATATATATATATATATTTATGGGACGGGTCAATAACACTAAGTTTTATACATAATTTTTTGAGTCTTGAATTTAAACGTACACTCTTAATGGTAAGATTAAAGTTGATTTTTAATTTATAATTAAATAAAAACAAAAACAAAGATTATGGTGACATACTAGAGATAGGTAAGAGTTGGATGATACATCTTGGGTTTCTTCCATCATGGTTCCAAATTTTAGACTTAAAAAAGATAAATATATATGAAAAGTTCCAGATTTTATTTTTATTTTTATTTTTAAGATTGATGGTTGCGCATGGTTTTTGATAAAAGTTACTACTAAAGTTGCCGGTTACGTAGGTAACAAATCTTCAACTAAACACTATAAAATGAAAAGTCTATTTAGATAACTTACAAAAATACGCAAGTCTTGTATATTAAAATTTTGGAGTTGTGTAACATTATTATTATTATTATAATATTTTAAAATAAATATTTTTTTTGATAATTTAAATTAATTAAATTTTCATTATCATAAAATCGATGATATACAAACATTATCAAATCATATGAAAATTTATATGTTTAAATATTTGTGTATGTTGCTTATATTCGTACGGTCGGATTTGTCTTACCTTTCTATTATAACTTTCTATTATATATATAATTAGCACTCTGTTACACGTGTTGCGTGTGTAAATTATGTAGGGTAAAATTAAAATTTTATAAAATTTAAATGACTAAATTGAAAAAAAAAATAAAAACAAAATAATAACATATCTAAAATGGCGAGAGAGTCTATAAAAAAAGAAAAAATGGTATATGATGGGAGTGATTAGCATGAAGTGCTAAGTTCACTTTCCTATCAATTCAGTACTGACACTAAAAACGAAAAGATCATCCTTTCGTCTGTATGTATGTAAATACACTTCATACTAACCGATATGTGTATAAATTATTTTATAAAAACTACTTATCTAAGTAGGATTTGACACAAATAAATTTACTAGAAGGCATGCACTTATTCATTTTTGTGCCCCACTTGCTAAGTTTTCAACACGCATGCCCCACTTCTTTGAATGATGATGAACACCTATATGTGTTATCTACATCTATTTATATATGCTCTTTTTTAAAATTAAAAAAAAATAAAATAAATGGTTAAAGAATTTATTCTCTTTTCTTGAAATTTAGTCAATGTACTTCTTGTCCGTGACTGTTATCACACTAATTGTAACAATTACTCAAGTATAATAGTAGTTTATTAAATATTCGTTATATAAGATTAAATATACCTGTAAAATGCACTTGAAAATGATATATATATATATATATATATATATATATATATGATGAAAATATTAAAAAAATAAGAGGATCTATCAAGTTTTAGATAATTTTACAAAGTCAAATTCATTGACATGTGTATTGAAATTTCAGAATAATTTCAATTGAATAAATTTACTAATATTTGCAACGGTTAGATCGGAAAGAAAATACTAAAATATACTCCTTATTTTTAAGTGTATTACAATCAAATTTGGCGAAAAATTGAGGGCAATTAGGATCGCAATAAAAAAAAATCAGCATAAATATTTATAGCCGCAATTAATAAATTTCTTCCCACGAATATATATTATTACATCACTTAGTATACATATGATAGCTATTTAATTTATTGTATCAAATCAAGTGAAACCATGCATAATGAACATTACATATTAAAATTTTATTTTTATAAATGAATTGCATCAATTATAAAATATAAAAGAAACTTTAAAACTCACAATTGATCCAATATTGAATAACAAGTATGTATATTTCGATTATTTTATAATATATAAGAAATGTAAATGATAAATAATTTGAGAGAAAATAAAAGAACAAACATGTACTTTTATTTTACTCCTACTCCATAAGAATGTATAAGAATAACAAAATTAAGTTATTTAATTTATGTTCACCAAATATGTGTCTTGCACGGATAATTAATTAAGAACTAGCTAGTATATGAAAAGAATGGTTAGTATAAAGTTAATTTTAATCAATTAATTAATACAATATCGAAACGTATGTAAATAAAAATAATCTTTCTACATATCAACACTATATTAATCAACTTATTATCATAGTTAGTATGAATAGAAGTATATGGTTGGCCAAATATCGAGACTGCCGCCCGACACCCAAGATAAAAGAACTTGTTTGGATGTGATAAATTAAATCATCTTATTCAATAAGTTGCTGGAGAAGTCGTAAAGTAAACATTACTTGGAGCTGTACTTGTAACTTTATGATAAAATATGTCAATTCCAATCAATATACATATATTTATTTTATATATATATATATATATATATATATATATAAAAATATATGTATATATACAATTGTGTATTATATAATCAGACTATGACTACGGATTTTTTGGGTTATGAGCCGTCACCCAGAATAGTTATGACGACGGGTCACTATAACTGAAAAAAAAAAAAAAATATATATATATATATATATATATATATATATATATATATATATATTCCCCATATATTATAAATAAATAAACACTTGCCATGTTAAATGAATTGACTTGAGTGAATAATTTTTGATTTATATTTGCAATAGGAGATTAAAGGATGATTGATGATATGACATGATACAGATGCGATATAAAATAAAAGGGTTTAATATAAGTGACGTTTAACACGGAATTAATTTAATTTAATTTAATTTAAATGAATTAATTGGATAAATAGATAAACACTTTAACACGATTAATTGGACAATTAATAATATTGAAATAATTATGATATAATTGTAAATGCACTATATATATTATGGAGTATTAAATACAAGTATTTTAAATTCTAAATGATATTTTAGGCCGCATTTTCATTTTTGTTAAGTATACCGTATTGTAGTAAAACCAATTTTGTTAGTAGTATTAATTACGAGTATTAAACAAGTAAAAATATGCATTATCATGGAGTAATTAATATTTGTATAACTTATATGTATTAAACAGACTAACGCGTTTAGCACGGTTGATAAAGAAATTAATTAGTCTGAAAGAGATTAATGACTAATGTTAACATTGAATTTTTCCAAATAATGTACACGGCTTAACAAATCACTTATTCACCTATATCATACCAGTGTTGGAAGATCTCATCAACTTTTAATAAATAAAATTTATTTTTTATATAAATATTATTCTAAACATTAAAGTGTTAAATTGATAAAAGAAGAAGAAGAAGAAGAAGAAGAAATTAGAGTTAAGGATGATATGTGCAAATTATAATAAATAAAAAAATGTTGGAAAATATTCGGTAAATTACGACGGCGTTGAAACAACCAATTATTGGTGGATCCCACAATGAAATAATTGTCGGACGACAGAAATAACATTTTTAATAAAATAAAATTCGGTTGAATTGTTACTGTGGGCAAGGAAATCGTACCTTGCTAGGGTTAGGGTTTCGTGTTGGCTGAGGAGGAGAGAAATCCACGAAGTGCACAAAATTGATTGGTTGATTGAAGAGGGGAGAATGACAGGTGAGCGATTACTCCAATGACGCGTAGCAGAACTCCTAGAATCCGGGAACCGTGTTAGGGTAGCAGGGATTCCAAGAGCCTTCTTGAGTCCTTCGAGTTGAGAGAATGTCCAAACTCTTTTAGTGCTTTTAGGTGAAATATCCGAGCCTTTAAGTCACAAAAAGAGTCATTCGATCTTCCAAGAGTCCAAGTCTTTAGTCTGAAGAGAAGTCCAAACCCTTTAGTGCTTTTAGGTGGAATCTCCAAGCCTTTAAGTCACCAAAAGGGTCCTTTGATCTTTCAAGAGTCCAAATCCTGAGTCTGAAGAGAAGTCCAAACCCTTTAGTGCTTTTAGGTGGAATCTCCAAGCCTTTAAGTCACCAAAAGGGTCCTTTAATCTTCCAAGAGTCCAAATTGTGACGACCCCAAAATAGGTCCATTCCATCCAACCCATTTTGAGTCGTCAAATACATGGTACAGAAAACAACTACAACTCTATTACAACAATTGTCGTACAAAATACAACAACACATATGCTGTGAGTTTGAATACAAATATATACCAAATGTGACACATGTCCCAACCGTGGACAGCACCTCACAGTAACACCTTATATAAAGGTATAGTCAAAAACTGTTTTAGAAATTAGAATCTTTGGGAAGTGCTCAACAAAACCTTCGTACATGGGAGGTCATGCTTCTAGGTTATGATATATATCATATGGCCACAGAATTATCCTTGGTTGAACCAATAGACCCCAAAGAAAAACGAGAAGATTACTATCATATTCTTCCCAATGGTGAGTCTTCTCTTGACTTATCATTATCTCCACTGTATCTAACTGAGAATTATACTTCAAACAAACACTAAGATTATATAGGTAGTGCTCGTATATATACTCAGCAAGTGGATGAGCACATCCCTGTCTTATGATGACACGAGGTTGTATGTCGTTAGACATCTTGTATGATAGTGGCAAAACACCCTTCCAACGTTGGGTATACCTTACCCTATTGGATTCACCAAATAAAACTACTAAAACACTATTTTACAATATCCACACTCAAATAAATCCTCATTACAATTATTCAAACACTATTTTACAGAAATAGTGAGGACTGCTAAAACATCTTTCTAGAACCATCACTCCATACCTGCAACTGTGACAACCCCAAAATAGGTCCATTCCATCCAACCCATTCTGAGTCGTCAAATACATGGTACAGAAAATAACTACAACTTTATTACAACAATTGTCGTGCAAAATACAACAACACATATGCTGTGAGTTTGGATATAAATATATACCAAATGTGACTCATGTTCCAACCGTGAACATCACCTCACAATAACACCTTACATAAAGGTATAGTCAAAAACTGTTTTAGAAATTAGAATCTTTGGGAAGTGCTCAAGGAAACCTTTGTACATGAGAGGCCATGCGTCTAGGTTATGATAGATATCATATGGCCACAAAATTATTCTTGGTTGACCCAATAGACCCCAAAGAAAAACGAGAAGATTACTATCATATTCTTCCCAATGGTGAGTCTTCTCTTGACTTATCATTATCTCCACTGTATCTAACTGAGAATTATATTTCAAACAAACACTAAGATTATATAGGTAGTGCTCGTATATATACTCAGCAAGTGGATGAGCACATCCCTGTCTTATGATGACACGAGGTTGTATGTCGTTAGACATCTTGTATGATAGTGGCAAAACACCCTTCCAACGTTGGGTTCGCCTCACCCTATTTTCTTCACCAAATATAACTACTAAATGATGACCACCGTTCTATTACCTTATTACCCTCGCTCGACCCAGCTACACTCTTATTACCTTAAAGGAATTGTGAACAGAAGGGTGAGCACAACTAGCCCAGTAAAGAATATCATGACTAAAGATAATTTAATTATCAATAGCCTTCATCAACAATAAATCAGAGATTTAGAACATATGGTAAATGATAAAAATTTCAACCATAGTAGCAGCGGAACGAGCAATCCATTAGAAGAGTCAAATAGACTATAAAGTCTATTATCTTCTCCATGTTAAAAATCCATCAACAATGTTTTATCCCTGTAACATCAATCAACAATTCTGGTCCACAATCATATGAATAACTCATAATCATAATTGTGATTCTAAATTTCTCTTCGCACCCAGGACGAAGAATATTTTCATCACATGTCTTTACCTGAAACATCAAAGATCATGGTTATACCAAATCACAGTTCCTGTTTATAATCATACTAACAAATTCATCTTTGCACTACGGGCCAAAGATATTCATCAACAAACCATCTTTGCACTACGGGCCAAAGATATTCAACAACAGTTCATCTTTGCACTACAGGCCAAAGATATTCATCAATAGGCCATCTTTGCACTACATGTCAAAGATATTCATCAACAATTCATATTTGCACTACAGGCCAAATATATTCATATCTCAAAGAAATATATAATCATTTCAGAATTTATATAAACAATAATTATAACCATGTTGATCAATTCACCTTTGCACTTAAGCTTAAGATATTCAATTATAAATTCAATGGTCATGATCATACCAGTCACAATTCAACTTTGCACTACAGGCCAAAGAGAACCCTAGTCATGATCATACCAATAATCTACCCATCTTTACACTCCAGTGAAAGAGAATTTCAACATCAGGGTTATAAAAATGTTATATATGATAATAAAAATAATATGATCAACATATAGTTTTAATCTCCAGAGTAATATTCGTAACTCATGAATAGTAAATCGTGAATAGTAACTCATGAATAGTAACCCCGACACAAAAGATAGAAATTCCACAATAAAATCCATACCAATATTTCGGTATAATGATATTGAAAGAATAACATTACTTAAATTTATAAACAATTTATTTTAATTGTTTACACTTTACTAATTAATGCATTTAATCATCATAAAATGCCAACTCTTACAATTTCATCATCAATAACCAAAACCCTCATCAAAAATCTGCATATACCTCATATAGGATTCTCAAGCCATAAAATCCTATTTTCCAATTTTCTTTCTTCACAAAACATATTTAATTCATTTACTCATAACTAGACCATTTTCATGAAAAATACCAAATCAGTTCCAAAAATATTTCTTTTCTGGGATTTAGCATAATATAGTCCCATAGTGAACATATATTTTTCTCAGAATTTTTAAAAGTCATTTACTATTTTTCATATGGCCAAAATAGCCGAATATTTAGATATTTATCAAAAATTGTACTTTTGTCCAAAAATTCTGAAATTAACAGAGTATACTTCCATCATATACATGTACTCCCAATAAAAATTTCATCAATTTTGGAGTTAACCACAAGAAATTATAAGCAGTTACTTTTAAAATAGTCTTTTCTCATAAAATTCATAACTCTCAATCTATACATCCAAAAATCACCATTTTTGGACACAATCAATAAAACTCATCAAAATATCATTTTAAATTTTTCCAAAATTTTTGAAGTTCAGAAAAATTACGAAACTGAAAAAACATAACAACCCTTAAAATCCCTTACTATCCCTTACTATCCCTTACCTCAAAAGAGCAGTACTTCTGACTGGATATCGGATATGATGCTGAAGAAAACTTGCACTGATGAATAGCAATTCACCAAGTATCTAAAAACTCACAAAATATGCTTCATAATATAGAGAGAGAAAGAGAGAAAGCTTATGTTTCTGGTGTGATTTTCAATTCTAACTTAGCCCTCTATTTATAGGAAAATTTTGGTAGGTTTGACCTGCAACCTGATGGCTTTACCTGCTACTATTCCCACCCACCACATTTGAAATATAATTCAGCACATTTCTTCACCAACCACAAGTGGGGCCCACCAATTCTAGAATTTTCCACAAAAATGATAAACTCCGAAAATTCAACAATTTCTGAACCAGTCATCTCGTAAAATTCATAATAAATCATACGTTCATTTTTAACGGTTCAAAATTTGTGGGCATATACTCAACTTATATATGTATAACATATCCAAAAATTACCACGATCCAACGGTCGGATTAAAAATTATAACCCCCGCAAAATATCTCAAAAACCCTGATTTTTAATACCTCCATTCCGACAAAAATACTGATAAAAACCTCAACATTAACTCCTTTATTTTTAACCACAAAAATATATCCCTCATTTATATCCACATAAAATAAATATTTCCTTATCATATGAATCAATAATTAATTATTCACAAATAATATTACAGAATCACATTTATGACAATCAGGCCGTTCCCAGGAAAAAGGGGGCTTTTCAATAAGGATTTCTCCTTACTGGCGCGCAATTAGATGACCAAACCTCTCCTTAGACAGAACTTTCTAGACATTGCCAATAATGCTATCTAATAATACTATTCAAATAATATGAATTATTGATCTGATAATGGAAAATACTGTGCAGCAACAATTATTGAACAACAATAATATAAAATTTCAACGTAGCAATTATTGAATCAATAAAATAAAATATTGAACAGTAATTACTGTAACAATTATTGAGTAGTGCCTTCTTACGTAAGAATCAATAATTTCAAAAATATTATGCAATACCGTGTGCTACTGTGCAATAACGCGTATTACTGTATTTTAACCACCGGGTATTCCAACAGTGTTAACGGTAACAACTACGCCGTTATTTGTAAAAACTCAAATTTGTCATTTTCTTCACCCGACAGTTATTCTGTTATGGGGCCCACAAATGGCTGCGCCGTCGTACGAATATTCCCCGACAGAAAGAATATTCCATGACCAAACGAATATTCCCCGACAACAATGATTATTTTATAACCACTTGCTTATTTTGAAAAAAAAATCATATTTCACTCATAACTTTAAATTTTTATCAATTTAACCATTTATTGAATAGTAATTATAAGAAAAATTGAATACTTTTATTTCATAAAATTCGGGGTCTTACAGCAACCTGATGGCTTTACCTGCTACTATTCCCACCCACCATATTTGAAATATAATTCAGCACATTTCTTCACCAACCAAGAGTGGGGCCCACCAATTCTAGAATTTTCTATCAAAATGATAAACTCCGAAAATTCAACAATTTCTGAACCAGTCATCTCGTAAAATTCATAATAAATCATACGTTCATTTTTAACGGTTCAAAATTTGTGGACATATACTCAACTTATATATGTATAGCATATCCAAAAATTACCACGATCCAACGGTCAGATTAAAAATTATAACACCCGCAATATTTCTCAAAAACCCTGATTTGATTTTTATAACCTCCATTCCGATAAAAATACTGATAAAACACCTCAACATTAACTCCTTCATTTTTAACCACAAATAATATATCCAACATTTATATCCACATAAAATAAATATTTCCTTATCATATGAATCAATAATTAATTATTCACAAATAATATTACAGAATCACATTTATGACAACTAGGTCGTTCCCAGGAAAGAGGGGGCTTTCCAATAAGGATTTCTCCTTACTGGCGCGCAATTAGATGACCAAACCTCTCCTTAGACAGAACTTTCTAGACATTGCCAATAATGTTATCTAATAATATTATTCAAATAATATGAATTATTGATCTGATAATGGAAAATACTGTGCAGCAACAATTATTGAAACAACAATAATATAAAATATCAACGCAACAGTTATTGAATCAATAAAATAAAATATTGAATAATAACTACTGTAACAATTATTGAGTAGTGCCTTCTTACGTAAAAATCAATAATTGGTGCAATACCGTGTGCTACTGTATTTTAACCACCGGGTATTCCAACAGTATTAACGGTAACAACTACGCCGTTATTTATAAATAACTTATACTTGTTGTTTTCTTCATCCAATCGCTTTCCGTTATGGGGCCCACACAAGGCTGCGCCGTCGTACGAATATTCCCCGACAGCAAGAATATTTCACGACCAAACGAATATTCCCCGACAAAATGATTATTTTATAACCACTTGCTTATTTTGTAAAATTTCCACATTTCACCCATAACCAAAGTATTATATCAAATTAACCCCTTATTATTCACAATAATATTTAGAGAAAATTTGATTTTATTCATTAATAAGTTGGGGTCTTACAACAAAGATAATTTTCATCACATGAAACATCAAAGATCATAGTTATACCAAATCACAGTTCATGTTCATAATCATACTAATAAATTCATCTTTGCACTACGGCCCAAAGATATTCATCAACAAGTCATCTTTGCACTACAGGCCAAAGATATTCAACAACAGGTCATCTTTGCATTACGAGCCAAAGATATTCATCAACAACTCATCTTTGCACCACAGGCCAAAGATATTCAACAACAAGTCATCTTTACATTACGAGCCAAATATATTCATCAATAATTCATCTTTGTACTACAAGCCAAAGATATTCGTCAACAGTTCATCTTTGCACTACAGGCCAAAGATATTCATATCTCAAAGAAATATATAATCATTTCAGAATTTATATAAACAATAATTATAACCATGTTAATCAATTCATCTTTACACTTAAGCTAAAGATATTCAATTATAAATTCAATGGTCATGATCATACCAATTAATAATTCATCTTTGCACTACAGGCCAAAGATATTCCTCAGTCACGATCATACCAGTAATTTACCCATCTTTACACTCAAGTGAAAGAGAAATTCAACACCAGGGTTATAAAAATGTTATATATGATAATAAAAACAATATTATCAACAACTACATTTATTTTCAAGAGCAACAATCATAAATCAACAATAATTTGGTCAGAAATAGAAACAAATTTTATCACGAATAGTAACTCGTGAAAAGTAACTCATGAATAGTAACTCGTGAATAGTAACTCATGAATAGTAATCCCGACACAAAAAGGTAGAAATTCCACAATAAAATACATACCAATATTTCGGTATAATGATATTGAAAGAATAATATTTCTTAAGCTTATAAACAATTTATTTTAATTGTTTACACTTTACTAAATAATGCATTTAATCATTCTAAAATGTCAAACTCATAAGATTTCATCACCAATAACCAAAATCCACATCAAAAATCTGCATATACCTCATATAGGATTCTCAAGTCATAAAATCCTATTTTCCAATTTTTTTACTTCACAAAACATATTTAATTCATTTACTCATAACTAGACCATTTTCATGAAAAATACCAAATTAGTTTCAAAATATTTCTTTTCTGGGATTTAGCATAATATAGTCCCATAGTGAACATATATTTTTCTCAGAATTTTTAAAAGTCATTTACTATTTTTCATATGGCCAAAACAGCCGAATATTTAGACATTTATCAAAAATTGTCCTTTTGTCCAAAAATTCTGAAATTTACAGAGTATACTTCTATCATATACATGTACTCCCAATAAAAATTTCATCAATTTTGGAGTTAACCATAAGGAGTTATAAGGGGTTACTTTTAAAATAGTTTTTTCTCATAAAATTCATAACTCTTAATCTATACATCCAAAAATCACCATTTTTGGACACAATCAAGAAAACTCATCAAAATATCATTTCAAATTTTTCCAGAATTTTTGAAGGTCAGAAAAATTACGAAACAGAAAAACATAACAACCCTTAAAATTCCTTACTATCCCTTACCTCAAAAGTGCAGTATTTCTGACTGGAATGCAAAACCGAAGGAAACTTGCACTGAATAGCAACTCTCAAAGTATCTAAATACTCACAAAATATGCTTCATATTATAGAGAGAGAAAGAGAGAAAGCTTATGTTTCTGGTGTAATTTTTAATTCTAACTTAGCCCTCTATTTATAGGAAAATGTTAGCACGCCGAAGCAGACTTAACCTGCAACCTGATGGCTTTACCTGCTACTATTCTCACCCACCACATTTGAATAAAAATCTCAGCACATTTCTTCACCAATCAAGAGTGGGGCCCACCAATTCTAGAATTTTCTACCAAAATAATTAACTCCGAAAATTCAACAATTTCTGAACCAGTCATCTCGTAAAATTTATAACAAATCATACGTTCTTTTTTAACGGTTCAAAATTTGTGGACATATACTCAACTTATATATGTATAACATATCCAAAAATTACCACGATCCAACGGTCGGATTAAAAATTATAACCCCCACAATATTTCTCAAAAACCCTAATTTGATTTTTAATACCTCTATTCCGATAAAAATACTGATAAAACACCTCAACATTAACTCCTTCATTTTCAACCACAATAAATATATCCAACATTTATATCCACATAAAATAAATATTTCCTTATCATATGAATCAATAATTAATTATTCCCAAATAATATTACAGAATCACATTTATGACAACCAAGCCGTTCCCAGGAAAGAGGGGACTTTTCAATAAAGATTTCTCCTTAGTAGCGCGCAATTAGATGACCAAACCTCTCTTTAGACAGAACTTTCTAGACATTGCCAATAATACTATCTAATAATATTATTTAAATAATGTGAATTATTGATCTGATAATGGAAAATATTGTGCAGCAATAATTATTAAAACAACAATAATATAAAATATCAACGCGAAAATTATTGAATCAATAAAATAAAATATTAAACAGTAACTACTGTAACAATTATTGAGTAGTGCCTTCTTACGTAAGAATCAATAATTTTAAAAATACTATGCAATACCGTGTGCTACTGTGCAATAACGCGTATTACTGTATTTTAACCACCGGGTAGTCCATTACCTCAAAAATTACCACGATCCACGATCCAATGTTCGGAGTTTATCATTTCTATTCATCAGTTATTGCACAGTAATACGCGTTATTGCACAGTAGCACACAGTATTGCATAGTATTTTTGAAATTATTGATTCTTACGTAAGAAGTCACTACTCAATAATTGTTACAGTAAATACTGTTCAATATTTAATTTTATTGATTCAATAATTGCTACGTTGAAATTTTAAATTATTGTTGTTCAATAATTGTCACTGCACAATATTTCCCATTATCAGATCAATAATTCATATTATTTGAATAATATTATTAGATAACATTATTGGCAATGTCTAGAAAGTTCTATCAAATGAGAGGTTTGGTCACCTAATTGCGCGCCAGTAAGGAGAAATTCTTATTGAAAAGCCCCCTCTTTCCTGGGAACGGCCTGGTTGTCATAAATGTGATTCTGTAATGTTATTTGTGAATAATTAATTATTGATTCATATGATAAGAAAATATTTATTTTATGTGGATATAAATGAGGGATATATTTTTGTGGTTAAAAATGAAGGAGTTAATGTTGAGGTGTTTTATCTGTATTTTTGTCGAAACGGATGTATTGAAAATCAAATTAGGATTTTTAAGATATTTTGCGAGGGTTATAATTTTTAATCCGACCGTTGGATCGTGGTAATATTTGGATATGTTATACATATATAAGCTAAGTATATGTCCACAAATTTTGAACAATTAAAAATGAACGTATGAGTTGTTATGAATTTTACGAGATGACTGGTTCAGAAATTGTTAAATTTTCGGAGTTAATCATTTTGGTAGAAAAAATTTAGAATTGGTGGGCCCCACTCTTGGTTGGTAAAGAAATGTGCTGAGATTTTTATTCAAATGTGGTGGGTGGGAATAGAAGCAGGTAAAGCCATCAGGTTATAGGTTAAGTCTGATTCGGCATGCTAACATTTTCCTATAAATATAGGGCTAAGTTAGAATTAAAAATCACACCAGAATTTATAAGTTTTCTCTCCTTCCCTCTCTAGATTATTCAGTGTATTTTGTGAGTATTTAGATACTCTGTGAGTTTCTATTTATCAGTGCAAGTTTTCTTCAGCTTTATAACGATCAGAAGTACTGCTCTTTTGAGGTAAGGGATAGTAAGAGATTTTAAGGGTTATTATGTTTTTCAGTTCGTAATTCTTCTGACCTTCAGAAAATTATGAAAAAATTTGAAATGATATTTTGATGAGTTTTATTGATCGTGTTCAAAAATGGTGATTTTTAGATGTATAGATTAAGAGTTATGAATTTTACGGGAAAAGACTATTTTAAAAGTAACCGCTTATAACTCCTTGTGGTTAACTCCAAAATTGATGAAATTTTTATTGAAAGTATATTTATATAATATCAGTGTACTCTGTGAATTTCAAAATTTTTGGATAAAATTATAATTTATGATAAATGTCTAAATATTCGGCTGTTTTGGCCATATGAAAAATAGTAAATGAGTTTTAAAAATTCTGAGAAAAATATATGTTCAATATGGGACTATATTATGCTAAATCTCAGAAAAGAAATATTTTTGGAACTGATTTGGTATTTTTCATAAAAATAGTCTAGTTATGAGTAAATAAATTAAATATGTTTTGTGAAGTAAGAAAATTAGAAAATAGGATTTTATGGCTTGAAAATCCTATATGAGGTATATGCAGATTTTTGATGAGGATTTTTGGCTATTGGTGATGAAATATTATGAGTTTGGCATTTTAGGATAATTAAATGCATTATTTAGTAAAGTGTAAACAATTAAAATAAATTGTTTATAAGCTTAAGAAATATTATTCTTTCAATATCATTATACCGAAATATTGGTATGTATTTTATTGTGGAATTTCTTCCTTTTTGTGTCGAGTTACTATTCACGAGTTACTATTCATGAGTTACTATTCACGAGTTACTATTCACGAAAAAATTAGTTTCTTTTTCTAACCAAATTATAGTTGATTTACGAATATTACTCTTGAGATTAAAACTATATGTTGGTCATATTATTTTTATTATTATATATAACATTTTTATAACCCTAATGATGATATTTTTCTTTGACTTGAGTGTAAAAATGGGTATATTTTTGGTATGATCATGACTATAGATTCTCTTTGGCCAGTAGTGCAAAGTTGAATTGTTGACTGGTATTATCATGACCATTGAATTTATAACTGAATATCTTTAGCTTAAGTGCAAAGGTGAATTGATCAACATGCTTATAATTATTGTTTATTTAAATTCTGAAATGACTATATATTTTTTTGAGATATGAATATATTTGGTCGTAGTGCAAATATGAACCGTTGAGGAATATCTTTGGCCTGTAGTGCAAAGATGAATTATTGATGAATATCTTTGGCCTGTAGTGCAAAGATGAATTGTTGATGAATATCTTTGGCCTGTAGTGCAAAGAAGACATGTTGTTGAATATCGTTGGCCAGTAGTGCAAAGATGAACAGATGTTGAGATGAACATGACCAACTGGTGATACAAATGAATATCTTTGGCCGTAGTGTAAAGATGAAGTTATTAGTATGATTATGAACAGGAAATGTGATTTGGTTTAACCATGATCTTTGATGTTTCAGGTAAAGATAGGTGATGAAAATTATCTTCGTCCTGGATGAGAAGAGGAATTTAAAACTACAGTTATGATTATGAGTTATTCATATGATTGTGGACCCGAATTATTGATTGATGTTATAGGGATAAAATATTGTTGGTGGATTTTTAACATGGAGAAGATAATAGACTTTATGGTTTATTTGACTCTTCAATTGGATTGCTCGTTCTGCTGCAACTATGGTTGAAATTTTTATCATTTACCATATGTTCTAAATCTCTGATTTATTATTGATGAAGGCTATTGATAATTTAATTATCTTTAGTCATGATATTCTTTACTGAGCTAGTTGTGCTCACCCTTTTGCTTCACAATTCCTTTCAGGTAATAAGAGTGTAGTTGAGTCGAGCGAGGGTAACGGGGAAATAAAACGGTGGTCTCTAGCTGTGGATGTTCTCCCGAAGCAGTATAGAAAAATTCATTTAGTAGTTTTATTTTGTGAATCCAATAGGGTAAGGTGTACCCAACGTTGGAATGGTGTTTTGCCACTATCATACAAGATGTCTAACGACATACAACCTCGTGTCATCATAAGACAGGGATGTGCTCATCCACTTGCTGAGTATATATACGAGCACTACCTATATAACTGTCGGGTGAAGAAAATAACAAATTTGAGTTTTTACAAATAATGGCGTAGTTGTTACCGTTAACACTGTTGGAATACCCGGTGGTTAAAATACAGTAGCACACGGTATTGCACCAATTATTGATTCTTACGTAAGAAGGCACTACTCAATAATTATTACAGTAATTACTGTTCAATATTTTATTTTATTGATTCAATAATTGTTACGTTGAAATTATAAATTATTGTTGTTCAATAATTGTCACTGCACAGTATTTCCCATTATCAGATCTATAATTCATATTATTTGAATAATATTATTAGATAACATTATTGGCAATGTCTAGAAAGTTCTGTCAAAGGAGAGGTTTGGTCATCTAATTGCGCGCTAGTAAGGAAAAATTCTTATTGGAAAGCATCCTCTTTCCTGGGAACGGCCTGGTTGTCATAAATGTGATTCTGTAATATTATTTGTGAATAATTAATTATTAATTCATATGATAAGTTAATATTTATTTTATGTGGATATAATTAAGGGATATATTTTTGTGGTAAAAAATGAAGGAGTTAATGTTGAGGTATTTTATCTGTATTTTTGTCGAAACGGAGGTATTGAAAATCAAATTAGGGTTTTTAAGATATTTTGCGAGGGTTATAATTTTTAATCCGACCGTTGGATCGTGGTAATATTTGGATATGTTATACATATATAAATTGAGTATATGTCCACAAATTTTGAACTGTTAAAAATGAACGTATGATTTGTTATGAATTTTACGAGATGACTGGTTCAGAAATTGTTAAATTTTCGGAGTTAATCATTTTGGTAGAAATTTTAGAATTGGTGGGCCCCACTTTTGGTTGGTGAAGAAATGTGCTGAGATTTTTATTCAAATGTGTTGGGTGGGAATAGTAGCAGGTAAAGCCATCAGGTTACAGGTTAAGTCTGATTCGGCGTGCTAACATTTTCCTATAAATAGAGGGCTAAGTTAGAATTGAAAATCACACCAGAATTCATAAGTTTTCTCTCTTTCTCTATCTAGATTATTGAGTGTATTTTGTGAGTATTCAGATACTCTGTGAGTTTCTGTAAGACCCCAACTTATTAATAAATGAAATTAAATTTCCTCTATTTATTATTTTGAAATAGAAAGGGTTGATTTGATTAATGTGGTTAGTTATGGGTAAAATACGCAAATATTTCAAATAAGCAAGTGGTTATAAAATATTCATTTTTGGTCGGTGAATATTCGTGCGGTCGTGGAATATTCTTTCTGTCGGGGAATATTCGTACGACGGCGCAGCTATTTGTGGGCCCCATAACAGAAAATGATTGGATGATGATAACGACAAAAATTGAGTTTTTATAAATAACGGCGTAGTTGTTACCGTTAACACTGTTGGAATACCCGGTGGTTAAAATACAGTAATACGCGTGGTTGCACAATAGCACACGGATTGCACAGTATTTTAGAATTATTGATTCTTACGAAGGAAGACACTACTCAATAATTGTTACAGTAGTTACTGTTCAATATTTTATTTTATTGATTCAATAATTGCCGCGTCGATATTTTATATTATTGTTATTTCAATAATTGTTGCTGCACAGTATTTTCTATTATTAGATCAATAATTTATATTATTTAAATAATATTATTAGATAGCATTATTGGCAATGTCTAGAAAGTTCTGTCTAAGGAGAGGTTTGGTCATCTAATTGCGCGCTAGTAAGAAAAAATCCTTATTGGAAAGCCCCCTCTTTCTTGGGAACGGCCTGGTTGTCATAAATGTGATTCTGTAATATTATTTGTGAATAATTAATTATTGATTCATATGATAAGGAAATATTTATTTTATATGGATATAATTGAGGGATATATTTTTGTGGTTAAAATTAAAGGAGTTAATGTTGAGGTGTTTTATCTGTATTTTTGTCGGAGCGGAGGTATTGAAAATCAAATTAAGATTTTTGAGATATTTTGCGAGGGTTATAATTTTTAATCCGACCGTTGGATCGTGGTAATATTTGGATATGTTATACATATATAAGTTGAGTATATGTCCACAAATTTTGAACCGTTAAAAATGAACGCATGATTTCTTATGAATTTTACGAGATGACTGGGTCTGAAATTATTGAATTTTCAGAGTTAATCATTTTGGTAGAAAATTCTAGAATTAGTGGACCCCACTCTTGGTTGGTGAAGAAATATGCTGAGATTTTTATTCAAATGTGGTAGGCTTGAGTAGTAGCAGGTAAAGCCATCAGGTTGCAGGTTAAGTCTGCTTCGGCGTGCTAACATTTTCCTATAAATAGAGGGCTAAGTTAGAATTAAAAATCACACCAGAAACAAGTTTTCTCTCTTTCTCTCTCTAGATTATTGAGTGTATTTTGTGAGTATTTATATACTTTGAGAGTTTCTATTCATCAGAGCAAGTTTCTTTCAGCCTTATACCAGTATTCCGACCAGAAGTACTGATATTTTGAGGTAAGGGATATTATTTTCTTTTTAAATGATATTATTTTCTTCAATATCATTATGCTGAAATATTAACATGAGTTTTTATCAAATTTAGAACTTTTTGTGTCGGGATTACTATTTACGTATACATTACTATTCACGAATACGACACTATTCACCGAAAAATAAAATTTTTCTTTTTTGTCCAAGATGTCTATTATGGTTACTATCTTTGATTGTATCCATGTTTTGATCTTTATTTTTGAATTCTGCTTCACAATTGATTATTATGAAGTATTATTAATCTTGGATAAACTGTTATACGAATCCTTATTATTTGTCGTACTGTCTCACTTGATTCGTTCTCTTTAAGATATTTTTCATCATCCTCAATTCTAAATAATGATATTACTGAATATCTTTGGCCTGTAGTGCAAAGATGTATGATTACCTGATGAATATCTTTGGCCTGTAGTGCAAAGATGAACAGGTGTTGAGATGAACATGACCGACTGGTGATACAAATGAATATCTTTGGCATGTAGTGCAAAGATGAATATTTGGTTAAAAATGATTATTAATTGATGTTACAGGGATAAAATATTGATGATGGACTTTTAAATCTTAGAAGATAGTAGAATTCATTCTCTACTTGACTCTTCTAATGGTTTGTTGTTTCTGCTGCAGTTGTTGATCTAAAACTTGTTGTCAATTATATTTTATCAGATTTTTCCCTATTGAATACTAATGATAATTTGTTGTATATTATCTTAGTCATAATATTCTTTACTGGGCTAGTTGAGCTCACCATTTTCCTTTTTGTTCCATTTTTCTTCTCAGGAGGTGAGGAGAACATAGCAGGATCTAGTCGGGGTATGGAGTGATGGTTCTAGAAAGATGTTTTAGCAGTCCTCACTATTTCTATAAAATAGTGTTTGAATAATTGTAATGAGGACTTATTTGAGTGTGGATATTGTCTAGAAGATAATATTTGTATTTAAACTCACAGTATGTGTTGTCGTATTTTGCACGACAATTGTATTATTGAAGTTGTAGTTTGCTTTCTGTACCATGTATTTGGCGACTCAGAATGGGTGTTGTATACTTATTTTGGGGGCGTCACAGTTGGTATCAGAGCTTAGGGATATGATCCCTGGCTAAGATGTGAGACAAGAACTAGGAGGGGAGAGACCGGGAATTCTTTCGCTAGTATGACTTGACTAAGTTTATTTGGTGTTTATTTGGTCGGTCAGAGTATAGGAATAATATATGACATGACTATTAACCCTTGTTTTATGGCAGTATTTAAGAATGGCAGCTGAGAACGTTAATAATGGAGTAAATCAGACCGTGGAGACACCTTTGATCACCACCCAGGGGAACGTGCAACAGGAAGGCAATATTCCTACTGTAAACAACGTTACCGAGCAAACGATGAATGATGGAATGTTTAGGAGCTTTTTGCAGTTCATGCAAAATCAGACAAGGGAGACTCGTGTGCAGAATACGTGTGGAAATGATAACAACGCGCGGTTTGTCACAGCCAAGTAGTTCAAAGAATTGGGACCACCAGAATTTAAGGGAAAGCCGGATCCGATCATGGCGGAAACGTGGGTCAAGCAAATTACCAAGATATTCGATGTCTTGGAATGCACGGAGGAACAGAAGGTTCCATTCGCCACCTTTATGTTCCGCGGTGAGGCAGACTACTGGTGGGAGTCTGTGAAGCGTACCCAGCCTATGCACTCATCATCTCCTGGGAAATGTTTCAGAAACTGTTTAATGACAAGTACTTTCCTGAAAGTATTTGTCATATGAAGGAGGTAGAGTTTATTAGACTGGAACAAAACAACATGACGGTGTCCCAGTACGAGGCGAATTTTGTAGAGTTATCCAGGTTTGTACCTCATTTGGTCGAGAATGAGGAACGAATGACAAGGATGTTTCTGAGAGGTTTAAAACTCAAGATTCGACAATATCTTATCTCTCATAAATTTTTTTTATATTCAGATGTTGTAAACAGGGCTCAATTATTAGAGCGAGATAATGAGTATGTTCAACCGAGGGATCACAACCAGGGTCATACCGGTGACAGCAGTCATCGGAGCGATGAGAACCAGCGAGGAGGGAAAAATACAGATAAAAGTGGTAACCACTCGGGTGGTCATCGTGGCCATGATAATAGGATAGGTGAGTCAAGTAGAAATTTCAAGAAGAGAAGATTTAACGATGACAGGAAAACGTCGAAAGCAACACCAGCACCAGGAACAAATTCTAGAGGAGGAGAACGACCGCCAGTTAGATGTTGCAGATGCGGAGAGGAGGGACATATAAGTCCAAACTGCCCACAACAGTTCAAGGTATGTTATAATTGTGGAAAGGAAGGACATATCGCTCGAGATTGTACTATAGCGAAACTAAGTCCAGCTGGGACGGTGACACCAAAGGCGGATACGGACAAAATAAAGTCGGCACTTTCTGGAAGAGCGTTTGTCGTGACTGCCCAAAACGCGAGGAACCCGAACGAATGTATAACGGGTTATTTAATTATAAATTCTTGCGAAGTTTATACCTTACTAGATACCGGTTCTACCCATTCTTTTATCTCTCCTGCTTGTGCTCAACGTTTAAACTTGACTCCGGAGAAATTAGACTTTGACCTATCTGTGGAGATCCGTTAGGAGAAACTTTCATTACATCTACAGTTTATAAATCTTGCTTAATCCAAGTTGGCACAATCACATTACCTGTTGACCTTATCTCTTTAAAGATACTTGCTTTTGATGTGATTTTAGGAATTGATTGGTTAACTACTCATCATGCCAAAATTGATTGTTTTCGTAAGGTTGTTAGTTTTCATATTCCTAACCAACCTGTTATGCGAATTCAAGCAACCAAACCACTAAAATTAATCACTGTCATACCAAACCATAAAGCCATTCGTTTATTAAAAAACGAATGTCAAGCTTTCTTAGCCCATGTCATGGACTTGAACAAAAATACGTCAGATTTGAATGATATTTCTGTTGTTAGTGAATTTCCTGACGTATTTCCTGGTTTAACCCAGAGCGTAATATTGAATTTTTGTATTGATCTTCAACCCGATACAAAACCTATTTCTAAAATCTCATATTGAATAGCTCCTATTGAACTTCAGGAGTTAAAAACCCAACTATAGAAGTTGGTACCCGAGCCTCTATCTGGTGACTTCCTTTGTGGAATGCACCAAAGCCAGACTCTCCGTAAGGGACTCTATATTTGTGTGGTGGTAAAACAATAGGTGCCATTGTGACGTGCTATCCAAGATTGGGATATGAATCATAATTGAGAGCAACCGAAGTCGGTGACCAAATTACGTAGCTTTCTGGGCTTAGTTGGTTACTATCGGAGATTCGTAGAAGGATTTTCTCGAATCGCTACTCCGTTAACTTAGCTGACTCAGAAAGATACAAAATTCGTATGGAGCGAGGAATGCGAGAAGATTTTCCAATAGCTCAAGAGGCGACTCATTCGGAACCTGTTCTGACCATACCATCCTGGAAAAGCGAACGTGGTAGCTGACGCGTTGAGTAGAAGATTATGCGCGAGTACGAGTGTGATATTGTTGAACACCAAGACCTATTTTGTATAATTTATAAATGATAGAGATAGAGTTAATGACTCTAGGGACCCACGTGATGATATACGAGTAAAATCGACTTTAATCGATAACGTTAAAGCCGCTCAAGCTACAGACCTGGAGCTGATGAATATAAAGAAGAAGGTGCAAGAATGTGTTATTCTAGAAGTAAGAGTCGATGAAAAGAAGAAAGCTCAAGCCTTCGATTTATTGAAATCCTCGATCGAGTAGGAACTGTGGCCTATAGACTCGTCTTAACGCTAAGTATGTCGCATGTTCATAACGTTTTTCACGTATCGATGTTACGTAAATATGTGGACGACCCGAATCATATTATTGCGTTAGAACCAGACGAGATAGCCGAAGATTTAACGTACGATGAGGTACCTGTTAAGATATTGGATAGGAAAGAACATGTCCTATGCACGAAGGTTATACCACAAGTTAAGGTTTTGTGAAAAAACCATGCTATTGAAGAAATGACTTGGGAGTTAGAATCAGAAATGAAAGCGAGGTATCCTCACCTTTTCGAAACACCAAGTACGTACGTCAATTTCGAGGACGAAATTTCATAAGGAGGGGAGGATGTAAGACCCCAACTTATTAATAAATAAAATTAAATTTCCTCTATTTATTATTTTGAAATAGAAAGGGTTGATTTGATTAATGTGGTTAGTTATGGGTAAAATGCGCAAATATTTCAAATAAGCAAGTGGTTATAAAATATTCATTTTTGGTCGGTGAATATTTGTGCGGTCGTGAAATATTCTTTCTGTCGGGGAATATTCGTACGACGGCGCAGCTATTTGTGGGCCCCATAACGGAAAACGATTGGATGATGATAACGACAAAAATTGAGTTTTTATAAATATCGGCGTAGTTGTTACCGTTAACACTGTTGGAATACCCGGTGATTAAAATACAGTAATACGCGTGGTTGCACAATAGCACACGGATTGCACAGTATTTTAGAATTATTGATTCTTACGAAGGAAAACACTACTCAATAATTGTTACAGTAGTTACTGTTCAATATTTTATTTTATTGATTCAATAATTGCCGCGTTGATATTTTATATTATTGTTGTTTTAATAATTGTTGCTGCACAGTATTTTCCATTATTAGATCAATAATTTATATTATTTAAATAATATTATTAGATAGCATTATTGACAATGTCTAGAAAGTTCTGTCTAAGGAGATGTTTGGTCATCTAATTACGCGCTAGTAAGGAGAAATCCTTATTGGAAAGTCTCCTCTTTCCTGGGAACGGCCTGGTTGTCATAAATGTGATTCTGTAATATTATTTGTGAATAATTAATTATTGATTCATATGATAAGAAAATATTTATTTTATGTAGATATAATTGAGAGATATATTTTTGTGGTTAAAAATGAAGGAGTTAATGTTGAGGTGTTTTATCTATATTTTTGTCGGAGCGGAGGTATTGAAAATCAAATTAGGGTTTTTCAGATATTTTGCGAGGGTTCTAATTTTTAATCCGACCGTTGGATCGTGGTAATATTTGGATATGTTATACATATATAAATTGAGTATATGTCCACAAATTTTGAACCGTTAAAAATGAACGTATGATTTGTTATGAATTTTACGAGATGACTGGTTTAGAAATTGTTGAATTTTCGGAGTTAATCATTTTGGTAGAAATTCTAGAATTGGTGGGCCCCACTCTTGGTTGGTGAAGAAATGTGCTGAGATTTTTATTCAAATGTGTTGGGTGGGAATAGTAGCAGGTAAAGCCATCAGGTTACAAGTTAAGTCTGATTCGGCGTGCTAACATTTTTCTATAAATAGAGGGCTAAGTTAGAATTGAAAATCACACCAGAATTCATAAGTTTTCTCTCTTTCTCTCTCTAGATTATTGAGTGTATTTTGTGAGTATTTAGATACTCTGTGAGTTTCTGTAAGACCCCAACTTATTAATAAATGAAATTAAATTTCCTCTATTTATTATTTTGAAATAGAAAGGGTTGATTTGATTAATGTGGTTAGTTATGGGTAAAATGCGCAAATATTTCAAATAAGCAAGTGGTTATAAAATATTCATTTTTGGTCGGTGAATATTTGTGCGGTCGTGAAATATTCTTTCTGTCGGGGAATATTCGTACGACGGCGCAGCTATTTGTGGGCCCCATAACGGAAAACGATTGGATGATGATAACGACAAAAATTGAGTTTTTATAAATATCGGCGTAGTTGTTACCGTTAACACTGTTGGAATACCCGGTGATTAAAATACAGTAATACGCGTGGTTGCACAATAGCACACGGATTGCACAGTATTTTAGAATTATTGATTCTTACGAAGGAAAACACTACTCAATAATTGTTACAGTAGTTACTGTTCAATATTTTATTTTATTGATTCAATAATTGCCGCGTTGATATTTTATATTATTGTTGTTTTAATAATTGTTGCTGCACAGTATTTTCCATTATTAGATCAATAATTTATATTATTTAAATAATATTATTAGATAGCATTATTGACAATGTCTAGAAAGTTCTGTCTAAGGAGATGTTTGGTCATCTAATTACGCGCTAGTAAGGAGAAATCCTTATTGGAAAGTCTCCTCTTTCCTGGGAACGGCCTGGTTGTCATAAATGTGATTCTGTAATATTATTTGTGAATAATTAATTATTGATTCATATGATAAGAAAATATTTATTTTATGTAGATATAATTGAGAGATATATTTTTGTGGTTAAAAATGAAGGAGTTAATGTTGAGGTGTTTTATCTATATTTTTGTCGGAGCGGAGGTATTGAAAATCAAATTAGGGTTTTTGAGATATTTTGCGAGGGTTCTAATTTTTAATCCGACCGTTGGATCGTGGTAATATTTGGATATGTTATACATATATAAATTGAGTATATGTCCACAAATTTTGAACCGTTAAAAATGAACGTATGATTTGTTATGAATTTTACGAGATGACTGGTTTAGAAATTGTTGAATTTTCGGAGTTAATCATTTTGGTAGAAATTTTAGAATTGGTGGGCCCCACTCTTGGTTGGTGAAGAAATGTGCTGAGATTTTTATTCAAATGTGTTGGGTGGGAATAGTAGCAGGTAAAGCCATCAGGTTACAGGTTAAGTCTGATTCGGCGTGCTAACATTTTTCTATAAATAGAGGGCTAAGTTAGAATTGAAAATCACACCAGAATTCATAAGTTTTCTCTCTTTCTCTCTCTAGATTATTGAGTGTATTTTGTGAGTATTTAGATACTCTGTGAGTTTCTGTAAGACCCCAACTTATTAATAAATGAAATTAAATTTCCTCTATTTATTATTTTGAAATAGAAAGGGTTGATTTGATTAATGTGGTTAGTTATGGGTAAAATGCGCAAATATTTCAAATAAGCAAGTGGTTATAAAATATTCATTTTTGGTCGGTGAATATTTGTGCGGTCGTGAAATATTCTTTCTGTCGGGGAATATTCGTACGACGGCGCAGCTATTTGTGGGCCCCATAACGGAAAACGATTGGATGATGATAACGACAAAAATTGAGTTTTTATAAATATCGGCGTAGTTGTTACCGTTAACACTGTTGGAATACCCGTGATTAAAATACAGTAATACGCGTGGTTGCACAATAGCACACGGATTGCACAGTATTTTAGAATTATTGATTCTTACGAAGGAAAACACTACTCAATAATTGTTACAGTAGTTACTGTTCAATATTTTATTTTATTGATTCAATAATTGCCGCGTTGATATTTTATATTATTGTTGTTTTAATAATTGTTGCTGCACAGTATTTTCCATTATTAGATCAATAATTTATATTATTTAAATAATATTATTAGATAGCATTATTGACAATGTCTAGAAAGTTCTGTCTAAGGAGATGTTTGGTCATCTAATTACGCGCTAGTAAGGAGAAATCCTTATTGGAAAGTCTCCTCTTTCCTGGGAACGGCCTGGTTGTCATAAATGTGATTCTGTAATATTATTTGTGAATAATTAATTATTGATTCATATGATAAGAAAATATTTATTTTATGTAGATATAATTGAGAGATATATTTTTGTGGTTAAAAATGAAGGAGTTAATGTTGAGGTGTTTTATCTATATTTTTGTCGGAGCGGAGGTATTGAAAATCAAATTAGGGTTTTTCAGATATTTTGCGAGGGTTCTAATTTTTAATCCGACCGTTGGATCGTGGTAATATTTGGATATGTTATACATATATAAATTGAGTATATGTCCACAAATTTTGAACCGTTAAAAATGAACGTATGATTTGTTATGAATTTTACGAGATGACTGGTTTAGAAATTGTTGAATTTTCGGAGTTAATCATTTTGGTAGAAATTTTAGAATTGGTGGGCCCCACTCTTGGTTGGTGAAGAAATGTGCTGAGATTTTTATTCAAATGTGTTGGGTGGGAATAGTAGCAGGTAAAGCCATCAGGTTACAGGTTAAGTCTGATTCGGCGTGCTAACATTTTTCTATAAATAGAGGGCTAAGTTAGAATTGAAAATCACACCAGAATTCATAAGTTTTCTCTCTTTCTCTCTCTAGATTATTGAGTGTATTTTGTGAGTATTTAGATACTCTGTGAGTTTCTGTAAGACCCCAACTTATTAATAAATGAAATTAAATTTCCTCTATTTATTATTTTGAAATAGAAAGGGTTGATTTGATTAATGTGGTTAGTTATGGGTAAAATGCGCAAATATTTCAAATAAGCAAGTGGTTATAAAATATTCATTTTTGGTCGGTGAATATTTGTGCGGTCGTGAAATATTCTTTCTGTCGGGGAATATTCGTACGACGGCGCAGCTATTTGTGGGCCCCATAACGGAAAACGATTGGATGATGATAACGACAAAAATTGAGTTTTTATAAATATCGGCGTAGTTGTTACCGTTAACACTGTTGGAATACCCGGTGATTAAAATACAGTAATACGCGTGGTTGCACAATAGCACACGGATTGCACAGTATTTTAGAATTATTGATTCTTACGAAGGAAAACACTACTCAATAATTGTTACAGTAGTTACTGTTCAATATTTTATTTTATTGATTCAATAATTGCCGCGTTGATATTTTATATTATTGTTGTTTTAATAATTGTTGCTGCACAGTATTTTCCATTATTAGATCAATAATTTATATTATTTAAATAATATTATTAGATAGCATTATTGACAATGTCTAGAAAGTTCTGTCTAAGGAGATGTTTGGTCATCTAATTACGCGCTAGTAAGGAGAAATCCTTATTGGAAAGTCTCCTCTTTCCTGGAACGGCCTGGTTGTCATAAATGTGATTCTGTAATATTATTTGTGAATAATTAATTATTGATTCATATGATAAGAAAATATTTATTTTATGTAGATATAATTGAGAGATATATTTTTGTGGTTAAAAATGAAGGAGTTAATGTTGAGGTGTTTTATCTATATTTTTGTCGGAGCGGAGGTATTGAAAATCAAATTAGGGTTTTTCAGATATTTTGCGAGGGTTCTAATTTTTAATCCGACCGTTGGATCGTGGTAATATTTGGATATGTTATACATATATAAATTGAGTATATGTCCACAAATTTTGAACCGTTAAAAATGAACGTATGATTTGTTATGAATTTTACGAGATGACTGGTTTAGAAATTGTTGAATTTTCGGAGTTAATCATTTTGGTAGAAATTCTAGAATTGGTGGGCCCCACTCTTGGTTGGTGAAGAAATGTGCTGAGATTTTTATTCAAATGTGTTGGGTGGGAATAGTAGCAGGTAAAGCCATCAGGTTACAAGTTAAGTCTGATTCGGCGTGCTAACATTTTTCTATAAATAGAGGGCTAAGTTAGAATTGAAAATCACACCAGAATTCATAAGTTTTCTCTCTTTCTCTCTCTAGATTATTGAGTGTATTTTGTGAGTATTTAGATACTCTGTGAGTTTCTGTAAGACCCCAACTTATTAATAAATGAAATTAAATTTCCTCTATTTATTATTTTGAAATAGAAAGGGTTGATTTGATTAATGTGGTTAGTTATGGGTAAAATGCGCAAATATTTCAAATAAGCAAGTGGTTATAAAATATTCATTTTTGGTCGGTGATTTTGTGCGGTCGTGAAATATTCTTTCTGTCGGGGAATATTCGTACGACGGCGCAGCTATTTGTGGGCCCCATAACGGAAAACGATTGGATGATGATAACGACAAAAATTGAGTTTTTATAAATATCGGCGTAGTTGTTACCGTTAACACTGTTGGAATACCCGGTGATTAAAATACAGTAATACGCGTGGTTGCACAATAGCACACGGATTGCACAGTATTTTAGAATTATTGATTCTTACGAAGGAAAACACTACTCAATAATTGTTACAGTAGTTACTGTTCAATATTTTATTTTATTGATTCAATAATTGCCGCGTTGATATTTTATATTATTGTTGTTTTAATAATTGTTGCTGCACAGTATTTTCCATTATTAGATCAATAATTTATATTATTTAAATAATATTATTAGATAGCATTATTGACAATGTCTAGAAAGTTCTGTCTAAGAGATGTTTGGTCATCTAATTACGCGCTAGTAAGGAGAAATCCTTATTGGAAAGTCTCCTCTTTCCTGGGAACGGCCTGGTTGTCATAAATGTGATTCTGTAATATTATTTGTGAATAATTAATTATTGATTCATATGATAAGAAAATATTTATTTTATGTAGATATAATTGAGAGATATATTTTTGTGTTAAAAATGAAGGAGTTAATGTTGAGGTGTTTTATCTATATTTTTGTCGGAGCGGAGGTATTGAAAATCAAATTAGGGTTTTTGAGATATTTTGCGAGGGTTCTAATTTTAATCCGACCGTTGGATCGTGGTAATATTTGGATATGTTATACATATATAAATTGAGTATATGTCCACAAATTTTGAACCGTAAAAAATGAACGTATGATTTGTTATGAATTTTACGAGATGACTGTTTAGAAATTGTTGAATTTTCGGAGTTAATCATTTTGGTAGAAATTTTAGAATTGGTGGGCCCCACTCTTGGTTGGTGAAGAAATGTGCTGAGATTTTTATTCAAATGTGTTGGGTGGGATAGTAGCAGGTAAAGCCATCAGGTTACAGGTTAAGTCTGATTCGGCGTGCTAACATTTTTCTATAAATAGAGGGCTAAGTTAGAATTGAAAATCACACCAGAATTCATAAGTTTTCTCTCTTTCTCTCTCTAGATTATTGAGTGTATTTTGTGAGTATTTAGATACTCTGTGAGTTTCTGTAAGACCCCAACTTATTAATAAATGAAATTAAATTTCCTCTATTTATTATTTTGAAATAGAAAGGGTTGATTTGATTAATGTGGTTAGTTATGGGTAAAATGCGCAAATATTTCAAATAAGCAAGTGGTTATAAAATATTCATTTTTGTCGGTGAATATTTGTGCGGTCGTGAAATATTCTTTCTGTCGGGGAATATTCGTACGACGGCGCAGCTATTTGTGGGCCCCATAACGGAAAACGATTGGATGATGATAACGACAAAAATTGAGTTTTTATAAATATCGGCGTAGTTGTTACCGTTAACACTGTTGGAATACCCGGTGATTAAAATACAGTAATACGCGTGGTTGCACAATAGCACACGGATTGCACAGTATTTTAGAATTATTGATTCTTACGAAGGAAAACACTACTCAATAATTGTTACAGTAGTTACTGTTCAATATTTTATTTTATTGATTCAATAATTGCCGCGTTGATATTTTATATTATTGTTGTTTTAATAATTGTTGCTGCACAGTATTTTCCATTATTAGATCAATAATTTATATTATTTAAATAATATTATTAGATAGCATTATTGACAATGTCTAGAAAGTTCTGTCTAAGGAGATGTTTGGTCATCTAATTACGCGCTAGTAAGGAGAAATCCTTATTGGAAAGTCTCCTCTTTCCTGGGAACGGCCTGTTGTCATAAATGTGATTCTGTAATATTATTTGTGAATAATTAATTATTGATTCATATGATAAGAAAATATTTATTTTATGTAGATATAATTGAGAGATATATTTTTGTGGTTAAAAATGAAGGAGTTAATGTTGAGGTGTTTTATCTATATTTTTGTCGGAGCGGAGGTATTAAAAATCAAATTAGGGTTTTTCAGATATTTTGCGAGGGTTCTAATTTTTAATCCGACCGTTGGATCGTGGTAATATTTGGATATGTTATACATATATAAATTGAGTATATGTCCACAAATTTTGAACCGTTAAAAATGAACGTATGATTTGTTATGAATTTTACGAGATGACTGGTTCAGAAATTGTTGAATTTTCGGAGTTAAACATTTTGGTGGAAAATTCTAGAATTGGTGGGCCCCACTCTTAGTTGGTGAAGAAATGTGCTGAGATTTTTATTCAAATGTGGTAGGCTTGAATAGTAGCAGGTAAAGCCATCAGGTTGCAGGTTAAGTCTGCTTCGGCGTGTTAACATTTTCCTATAAATAGAGGGCTAAGTTAGAATTGAAAATCACACCAGAATTCATAAGTTTTCTCTCTTTCTCTCTCTAGATTATTGAGTATATTTTGTGAGTATTTAGATACTTTGAGAGTTTCTATTCATCAGAGCAAGTTTATTTCAGCCTTATACCGGTATTCCGACCAAAAGTACTGATATTTTGAGGTAAGGGATATTATTTTCTTTTTAAATGATATTATTTTCTTCAATATCATTATGCTGAAATATTAACATGAGTTTTTATCAAATTTAAAACTTTTTGTGTAGGGGTTGCTATTCACGTACACGGCACTATTCACCGAAAAATAAAATTTTTTCTTTTTGTCCAAGATGTCTATTATGGTTACTATCTTTGATTGTATCCATGTTTTGATCTTTATTTTTAAATTCTGCTTCACAATTGATTATTATGAAGTATTATTGATCTTGGATAAACTATTATACGAATCGTTACTATTTGTCCTTCTGTCTCACTGGATTCGTTATCTTTAAGATATTTTTCATCATCCTCAGTCCTAAATGATGATATTACTGAATATCTTGGCCTGTAGTGCAAAGATGTATGATTACCTGATGAATATCTTTGGCCTGTAGTGCAAAGATGAACAGGTGTTGAGATGAACATGACCGACTGGTGATATAAATGAATATATTTGGCCTGTAGTGCAAAGATGAATATTTGGTTAAAGATGATTATTAATTGATGTTACAGGGATAAAATATTGATGACAGACTTTTAAATCTTAGAAGATAGTAGAATTCATTCTCTACTTGACTCTTCTAATAGTTTGTTGTTTCCGCTGCAGTTGTTGATCTAAAACTTGTTGTCGATTATATTCTATCAGATTTTTTCCTGTTGAATACTAATGATAATTTGTTGTATATTATCTTAGTCATAATATTCTTTACTGGGCTAGTTGAGCTCACCATTTTCCTTTTTGTTCTATTTTTCTTCTCAGGAGGTGAGAACATAGCATGATCTAGTCGGGGTATGGAGTGATGGTTCTAGAAAGATGTTTTAGCAGTCCTCACTTTTTCTATAAAATAGTTTTTGAATAATTGTAATGAGGACTTATTTGAGTGTGGATATTGTCTAGAAGATAATATTTGTATTTAAACTCACAGTATGTGTTGTCGTATTTTGCACGACAATTATATTATTGAAGTTGTAGTTTGCTTTCTGTACCATGTATTTGGCAACTCAGAATGGGTGTTGTATACCTATTTTGGGGGCGTCACAGTTTCTATTCATCAGTGCAAGTTTCCTTCAGCCTTATACCGATCAGAAGTACTGCTCTTTTGAGGTAAGGGATAGTAAGGGATTTTAAGGGTTATTATATTTTTAAGTTCGTAATTCTTCTGACCTTCAGAAAATTCTGAAAAAATTTGAAATGATATTTTGATGAGTTTTATTGATTGTGTCCAAAAATGGTGATTTTTGGATGTATAGATTAAGAGTTATGAATTTTATGGGAAAAGACTATTTTAAAAGTAACCGCTTATAACTCCTTGTGGTTAACTCCAAAATTGATAAAAATTTTATTGGAAGTATATTTATATAATATTAGTTTACTCTATGAATTTTGAAATTTTTGGATAAAATTACAATTTATGATAAATGTCTAAATATTCGGCTGTTTTGGCCATATGAAAAATAGTAAATGAGTTTTAAAAATTCTGAGAAAAATATATGTTCAATATGGGACTATATTATGCTAAATCTCAGAAAAAAAATATTTTTGGAACTGATTTGGTATTTTTCATAAAAATAGTCTAGTTATGAGTAAATAAATTAAATATGTTTTGTGAAGTAAGAAAATTAGAAAATAGGATTTTATGGCTTGAAAATCCTATATGAGGTATATGCAGATTTTTGATGAGGATTTTTGGCTATTGGTGATGAAATATTATGAGTTTGGCATTTTAGGATAATTAAATGCATTATTTAGTAAAGTGTAAACAATTAAAATAAATTGTTTATAAGCTTAAGAAATATTATTCTTTCAATATCATTATATCGAAATATTGGTATATATTTTATTATGAAATTTTTACTTTTTTGTGTCGAGTTACTATTCATGAGTTACTATTCATGAGTTACTATTCACGAGTTATTATTCACGAAAAAATTAGTTTCTTTTTCTAACCAAATTATAGTTGATTTACGAATATTATTCTTGAGATTAAAATTATATGTTGATCATATTATTTTTATTATTATATATAACATTTTTATAACCTTAATGATGATATTTCTCTTTGACTTGAGTGTAAAGATGGGTAGATTTTTGGTATGATCATGACTATGAGTTCTCTTTGGCCAGTAGTGCAAAGTTGAATTGTTGACTGGTATGATCATGACCATTGAATTTATAACTGAATATCTTTAGCTTAAGTGCAAAGGTGAATTGATCAACATGCTTATAATTATTGTTTATATAAATTCTAAAATGATTATATATTTCTTTGATATATGAATATATTTGGCCGTAGTGCAAATATGAACTGTTGAGGAATATCTTTGGCCTGTACTGTAAAGATGAATTATTGATGAATATCTTTGGCATGTAGTGCAAAGATGAATTGTTGATGAATATCTTTGGCTCGTAGTGCAAAGATGACATGTTGTTGAATATCTTTGACCAGTAGTGCAAAGATGAACAGATGCTGAGATGAACATGACCAACTGGTGATACAAATGAATATCTTTGGCCGTAGTGCAAAGATGAAGTTATTAGTATGATTATGAACAGAAAATGTGATTTGGTGTAACCATGATCTTTGATGTTTCAGGTAAAGATAGGTGATAAAAATTATCTTCGTCCTGGATGAGAAGAGGAATTTAGAACTACAGTTATGATTATGAGTTATTCATATGATTGTGGACCAGAATTGTTGATTGATGTTACAGGGATAAAATATTGTTGGTGGATTTTTAACATGGAGAAGATAATAGACTTTATGGTCTATTTGACTCTTCTAATGGATTGCTCGTTCCGCTGCGACTATGGTTAAAAATTTTATCATTTACCATATGTTCTAAATCTCTGATTTATTATTGATGAAGGCTATTGATAATTTAATTATCTTTAGTCATGATATTCTTTACTGAGCTAGTTGTGCTCACCCTTTTGCTTCACAATTCCTTTCAGGTAATAAGAGTGTAGCTGGGTCGAGCGAGGGTAACGGAAAAATAAAACGGTGGTCTCTAGCTGTGGATGTTCTCCCGAAGCAGTATAGAAAAGTTCATTTAGTAGTTTTATTTGGTGAATCCAATAGGGTAAGGTGTACCCAACATTGGAAGGGTGTTTTGCCACTATCATACAAGATGTCTAACGATATACAACCTCGTGTCATCATAAGACAGGGATGTGCTCATTCATTTGCTGAGTATATATACGAGCACTACCTATATAATCTTGGTGTTTGTTTGAAGTATAATTCTCAATTAGAGACAGTAGAGATAATGATATATCAAGAGAAGACTCACCATTGGGAAGAATATGATAGTAATCTTCTCGTTTTTCTTTGGGGTCTATTAGGTCAACAAAGGATAATTCTGTGGCCATATGATATCTATCATAACTTAGACGCATGGCCTCCCATGTACGAAGGTTTCCTTGAGCACTTCCCAAAGATTCTAATTTCTAAAATAGTTTTTGACTATACCTTTATGTAAGGTGTCATTGTAAGGTGATGTCCACGGTTGGAACATGAGTCACATTTGGTATATATTTGTATCCAAACTCACAGCATATGTGTTGTTGTATTTTGCACGACAATTGTTGTAATAAAGTTGTAGTTATTTTTTGTACCATGTATTTGGCGACTCAGAATAGGTTGGATGGAATGGACCTATTTTGTGGTTGTCACAGTTGTATACCTATTTTGGGGGCTTCACAGTTGGTATCAGAGCTTAGGGATATGATCCCTGGCTGATATGTGAGACAAGAACTAGGAGGGGAGAGACGGGAAATTTCATCGCTAGTATGACCTGACTAAGTTTATTTGGTATTTATTTGGTCGGTCAGAGTATAGGGATAATATATGACATGACTATTAACCCTTGTTTTATGGCAGTATTTAAGAATGGCAGCTGAGAACGTTAATAATGGAGTAAATCAGATCGTGGAGACACCTTTGATCACCACCCAGGGGAACGTGCAACAGGAAGGCAATATTCCTCCTGTAAACAACGTTACCGAGCAAACGATGAATGATGGAATGTTTAGGAGCTTTTTGCAGTTCATGCAAAATCAGACGAGGGAAACTCGTGTGCAGAATACGGGTAGAAATGATAACAACGCGCGGTTTGTCACAGCCAAGCAGTTCAAAGAATTGGGACCACCAAATTTAAGGAAAAGACGGATCCGATCATGGCGAAAACGTGGGTCAAGCAAATTACCAAGATATTCAATGTCTTGGAATGCACGGAGGAACAGAAGGTTCCATTCGCCACCTTTATGTTCCGCGGTGAGGCAGACTACTGGTGGGAGTCTGTGAAGCGTACCCAGCCTGACGCACTCAACATGTCCTGGGAAACATTTCAGAAACTATTCAATGACAAGTACTTTCCTGAAAGTATTCGTCATATGAAGAAGGTGGAGTTTATCAGACTGGAACAAAATAACATGATGGTGTCCCAGTACGAGGCAAAGTTTGTAGAGTTATCCAGGTTTGCACCTTATTTGGTCGAAAATGAGGAACGAATGATAAGGATATTTCTGAGAGGTCTAAAACCAGAGATTCGGCAATATCTTATCTCTCATAAATTTTCTTTATATTCTGATGTTGTAAACATGGCTCAATTATTAGAGCGAGATAATGAGTATGTACAACTGAGGGACCACAACCAGGGTCATACCGGTGGCGGCAGTCATCGAAGCAATGAAAACCAGCAGGGAGGAAAATATTCGGACAAAAGCGGTAACCACTCTGGTGGTAATCGTGGTCGTGATAATAGAAGGAGCGAGTCGGGAGGAGATTTTAAGAAGAGAAGGTACAACAATGATAACGTGAAGACGTCAGGACAAACATCAACTACTTTTAAGGGAGGAGAACGAGCACCGGTCGTTTGTTATAAATACGGGAAGGATGGACACATCAGCCCAAACTGCCTACAACAGTTCAAGGTATGTTACAATTGTGGAAAAGAAGGTCATATAGCTAAAGATTGTCTTGTTAAGAAACCAAGTTCAACGGGGATAGTGACTCCGAAGGCTGTTCCGGACAAGTCAAAGTCGGTGGTTCCTGGAAGGGCATTTATCGTGACTGCCCAAAATGCGAGGAATCCAAACGAGGTGATCACGGGTAAGCTAATCATAAACTCTTGCGAAGTTTATACCTTATTAGATACCGGTTCTACCCATTCTTTTATCTCTCCTGCTTGTGCTCAACGTTTGAACTTCATTCCGGAGAAATTGACCTTTGACTTATCTGTTGAAACTCCGTTGGGTGAAACCTTTGTTACATCTACAGTTTATAAATCCTGCTTAATCCAAGTTGACACCATCACATTACCTGTTGACCTTATTTCTTTAAAGATATTTGCTTTTGATGTGATTTTAGGAATTGATTGGTTAACTACTCATCATGCTAAAATTGATTGTTTTCGTAAGGTTGTTAGTTTTCATATTCCTAACCAACCTGTTATGCGAATTCAAGCAACTAAACCACTAAAATTAATCGCTATCATATCAAGCCATAAAGCCATTCGTTTATTGAAAAACGGATGTCAAGCTTTCATAGCCCATGTTATGGACTTGAACAAAATCACGTCAGATTTGAATAATATTTCTGTTGTTAGTGAATTTTCTGACGTATTTCCTGAAGAACTTCCCGGTCTACCCCCAAAATGTGAAGTTAAATTCTTTATTGACCTTGAACCTGGTACATAGCCCATTTCTAAAACCCCATATCGAATGGCTCCTATTGAACTTCAGGAGTTAAAGGTTCAACTACAGGAGTTGTTGGATATCGGTTTTATTCATCCTAGTACATCTCCTTGGGGTGCTCCTGTTTTATTCGTAAAGAAGAAAGACGGGAGTATGCGACTTTGTATCGACTATAGGGAATTGAACCATGTCACCATCAAGAATAGGTATCCGCTACCTCATATTGATGACCTGTTCGACCAATTGCAAGGAGCACAATTCTTTTTAAAGATCGATCTTCGTTCTGGATATCATCAGCTGAAGATTAAAACTGAGGATATTCTAAAGACTGCCTTCAGAACTCGGTACGGGCATTATGAATTCTTAGTCATGTCTTTTGTATTGACTAATGCTCCTGCTGCCTTTATGGATATGATGAACCGTGTGTTCAAAGAATATTTAGATCAGTTCGTTGTTGTCTTTATTGATGGCATCCTCATCTATTCCAAAAACCGTGAAGATCATAAGCGCCATTTGAAGCTGATATTGCAAAGGCTTCGTGAAAATAAGCTATATGCTAAACTGAAGAAATGTGAGTTCTGACTTGAGGAAGTAGCATTCCTTGGGCACGTGGTGTCAAAACATGGAGTATCTGTCGACCCGGCGAAGATTGAAGCCATACAAAGTTGGGAGCAACCGAAGTCGGTAACCGAAGTACGTAGCTTTCTGGGCTTAGCTGGTTATTATCGGAGATTCCTAGAAGGATTTTCTAGAATCGCTACTCCGTTAACTCAGCTGACTCGGAAAGATACAAAATTCGTATGGAGTGAAGAATGCGAGAAGAGTTTCCAAGAGCTCAAGAGGAGACTCATTTCGGCACCTATTCTGACAATACCATCTGGTTCGGATGGATTTGTTATCTACAGCGATGCTTCAGGCAAAGGGTTAGGATGTATTCTCATGCAACATGGGAAAGTCATAGTCTATGCCTCGCGACAACTCAAAGAATATGAGAGGAATTATCCTACTCATGATTTGGAGTTGGCAGCAGTCGTTTTCGCGTTGAAGATCTGGAGACACTACATGTATGGGGAGAAAGTGGAGATCTATACAGATCATAAAAGCCTCAAATATTTTTTCACCCAAAAGGAACTCAACATGCGGCAACGACGTTGGCTTGAGCTGTTGAAAGATTACGATCATACCATCCAATATCATCCTAGAAAAGCGAACGTAGTAGCTGACGCATTGAGTAGAAGATCATACGCGGGTACGAGTGCAATGGTGTTAACACAAAGGCCCATTTCGTATGATTTACAAAGGATGGAGATAGAGATGAAGGCTCCAAGTACCCACATAATGATATCAAATATACGAGTAGAACCGACTTTAATTGATAAAGTTAAACTGCTTAAGCAACGGATATGGAGCTGATGCGTATGAAGAAAAAAGTGCAAGAAGGTTCTATTCCAGAAGGAAAAATCGATGAAGAATGAATACTTCGAGTCAACTCCAGACTTTGTGTTCCTAACGATTTTGACTTGAAGCATAGAATAATGATGGAGGCACACAACACACCGTTTATAATCCATCCTGGGAGTACCAAAATGTATCACGATCTTTGACATACATTTTGGTGGAGCAATATGAAAAGAGAGATCGCGGAGTTTATCTCGAGGTGTTTAACTTGTCAACGTGTAAAAGCGGAGTATCAAATACCAAAGGGTCCATTGCAACCACTTGAGATTCCGAAATAGAAGTAGGAACACATTACTATGTATTTTGTTACGGGTCTTCCCAAGGTTTCTCAAGGCATAGATGCTATTTGGGTCATTATTGATAGATTAACCAAGTCTGCCCATTTCTTGCCTATACGTGAGACTTATTTCCTTGAACGTCTTGCTCGTTTGTACGTGACTGAGATTGTGAGATTGCATGGCATGCCAGTATCCATAGTTTCAAATCGTGACCCAAGATTCATTTCAAGATATTGGGTGAGCTTGCAGAAAGCTATGGGCACGGATTTACGATTCAGTTCAGCATACCATTCTCAAACGGACGGGCAATCAGAGAGGACTATTCAAACTCTTGAAGATCTATTAAGACTCTGTGTTCTAGATTTCAAAGGAAGTTAGGATAAGTACTTGCCACTGGAGGAATTCTCCTACAACAATAGTTATCAGGCAAGTATAGGTATGGCTCCATTTGAAGCCTTGTATGGACGAAAGTGTCATTTTCCAATATGCTGGGACGAGGTGGGTGAAGCAACGTTGTTGGGACCAGAATTGGTACGCATAACTACAGAGAAGATCCAAACGATTCGACAACGTATACAAACGTCACAGGATCGACAAAAGAGTTATGCGGATCTTCATCGAAAGGATGTAGAATTTAGTATTGGGGATCATGTATTGTTACGTATTGCACCATGGAAAGGAGTTACAAGATTTGGGAAGAGAGGAAAGCTCAATCCACGATTTGTTGGTCCATTTAAAATTCTTGACCGAATAGGAAATGTGGCATATCGACTCGCATTACCTCCAAGCATGTCTCGTGTTCATAATATTTTTCACATATCTGTGCTTCGTAAATATGTGAAAGACCCGAACTACATAATTGAGTTAGAACCAGACGAGATAGCCGAAGATTTAACGTACGAGGAGGTACCTTTTAAGATCTTGGATAGGAAAGAGCATGTTCTACGCACAAAAGTTATACCACAAGTTAAGGTTTTGTGGAGAAACCATACTATTGAAGAAATGACCTGGGAGTTGGAATCAGAAATGAAAGCGAGGTATCCTCACCTTTTCAAAACACCAGGTACGTACGTCAATTTCGAGGACGAAATTTCATAAGGAGAGGAGGTTGTAAGACCCCAACTTATTAATGAATAAAATCAAATTTTCTCTAAATATTATTGTGAATAATAAGGTGTTAATTTGATATAATACTTTGGTTATGGGTGAAATGTGTAAATTTTACAAAATAAGCAAGTGGTTATAAAATATTCATTTTGTCGGGAAATATTCGTTTGGTCGTGGAATATTCTTGCTGTCGGGGAATATTCGTACGACAGCGCAGCCTTGTGTGTGCCCCATAATAGAAAGCGATTGGATGAAGAAAACGACAAGTATAAGTTATTTATAAATAACGGCGTAGTTGTTACCGTTAATACAGTTAGAATACCCGGTGGTTAAAATACAGTAGCACACGGTATTGCACCAATTATTGATTCTTACGTAAGAAGACACTACTCAATAATTGTTACAGTAGTTACTGTTCAATATTTTATTTTATTGATTCAATAACTGCTACGTTGATATTTTATATTATTGTTGTTTCAATAATTGTTGCTGAACAGTATTTTCCATTATTAGATCAATAATTCATATTATTTAAATAATATTATTAGATAGCATTATTGACAATGTCTAGAAAGTTCTGTCTAAGGAGAGGTTTGGTCATCTAATTGCGCGCTAGTAAGGAGAAAACCTTATTGGAAAGTCCCCTCTTTTCTGGGAACGGCCTGGTTGTCATAAATGTGATTCTGTAATATTATTTGTGAATAATTAATTATTGATTCATATGCTAAGGAAATATTTATTTTATGTTGATATAAATGTTGGATATATTTATTGTGGTTAAAAATGAAAGAGTTAATGTTGAGGTATTTTATCAGTATTTTTATCGGAATGGAGGTATTAAAAATCAAATCAGGGTTTTTGAGAAATATTGCGGGGGTCATAATTTTTAATCCGACCGTTGGATCGTGGTAATTTTTGGATATGTTATACATATATAAGTTGAATATATATCCACAAATTTTGAACCGTTAAAAATGAACGTATGATTTTTATGAATTTTAAGAGATGACTGGTTCAGAAATTGTTGAAGTTTAGGACTTTATCATTTTGGTGGAAAATTCTAGAATTGGTGGGCTCCACTTTTGATTGGTGAAAATGTGCTGAGATTTTTATTCAAATGTGATAGGTGGGAATAGTAGCAGGTAAAGCCATCAGGTTGCAGGTTAAGTCTGCTTCGGCGTGCTAACATTTTTCTATAAATAGAGGGCTAAGTTAGAATTGAAAATCACACCAGAAATAAGTTTTCTCTCTTTCCCTCTCTAGATTATTGAGTGTATTTTGAAAGTATTTAGATACTTTGTGAGTTTCTATTCATCAGTGTAAGTTTCCTTCAGCCTTATACCGATATTCCGAACAGAAGTACTGATATTTTGAGGTAAGGGATATTATTTTCTTCATAAATGATATTATTTTCTTCAATATCATTATGCTAAAATATTGATATGAGTTTTTTTATCAAATTTAGAACTTTTTGTGTCGGGGTTACTATTTACGTAGACGGTACTATTCATGTATACGGCACTATTTACGAATACGGCACTATTCATCGAAAAATAAAATTTTCCCTTTTTGTCCAAGATGTCTATTATGGTTATTATCTTTGATTGTATCCATATTTTGATCTTTATTTTTGAATTCTGCTTTACAATTGATTATTATGAAGTATTATTGATCTTGGATAAACTATTATACGAATCCCTACTATTTGTCCTTCTGTCTCACTGGATTCATTTTCTTTAAGATATTTTTCATCATCCTCAGTCCTAAATGATGATATTACTGAATATCTTCGGCCTGTAGTGCAAAGATGTATGATTACCTGATGAATATCTTTGGCCTGTAGTGCAAAGATGAACAGGTGTTGAGATGAACATGACTGACTGGTGATACAAATGAATATCTTTGACCTGTAGTGCAAAGATGAATATTTGGTTAAAGATGATTATTAATTGATGTTACAGGGATAAAATATTGATTATGGACTTTTAAATCTTAGAAGATAGTAGAATTCATTCTCTACTTGACTCTTCTAATGGTTTGTTATTTTCGCTGCAGTTGTTAATCTAAAACATGTTGTCGATTATATTCTATCAGATTTTTTCCTGTTGAATACTAATGATAATTTGTTGTATATTATCTTAGTCATAATATTCTTTACTGGACTAGTTAAGCTCACCCTTTTTCTTTTTGTTCCAATTTTCTTCTCAGGAGGTGAGAACATAGCAGGATCTAGTCGGGGTATGGAGTGATGGTTCTAGAAAGATATTTTAGCAGTCCTCACTATTTCTGTAAAATAGTGTTTGAATAATTGTAATGAAGACTTATTTGAGTGTGGATATTGTCTAGACGACAATATTTGTATTTAAACTCACAGTATGTGTTGTCGTATTTTGCACGACAATTGTATTATTAAAGTTGTAGTTTGTTTTTTGTACCACATATTTGGCAACACAGAATGGGTGTTGTATACCTATTTTGGGGACGTCACAAAAAGCCTTCTTGAGTCCTTCGAGTTGAGAGAATGTCCAAACTCTTTTAGTGCTTTTAGGTGGAATATTCGAGCCTTTAAGTCACCAAAAGAGTCCTTCGATCTTCTAAGAGTCTAAGTCTTTAGTCTGAAGAGAAGTCCAAACCTTTTAGTACTTTTAGGTGGAATCTCCAAGCCTTTAAGTCACCAAAAGGGTCCTTTGATCTTCCAAGAGTCCAAATCTTGAGTCTGAAGAGAAGTCCAAACCCTTTAGTGCTTTTAGGTGGAATCTCCAAGCCTTTAAGTCACCAAAAGGGTCCTTTAATCTTCCAAGAGTCTAAATCCTGAGTCTGAAGAGAAGTCCCCTTCCAAATGGAATGGAAGGGGTATTTATAGGATTTTCTGGAAAGTAGTCATGTGCAAGGCACATGCCTTCAGGTAAATTCCAAAAATACCCTTTAGTCATTAGAATAATGCCCATATTGCCCTGTCCTTCTAGTCACCAATCCAATCCCTCAATCAATTCTCAAAATGAGTCGCCTCCACATGTCTTCTGCCTCGGGACACGTGAAAGATTCTCTCAGGTCTTGCTTCTCTATTTCCGACTCTTCCGTCTTTTCATTTAATCATTATGCGAATCTTAATTTGTGCATTTAATTTAATTAGGACAAATGAACCCTAATTTGCACCTGGGCCCACAGTTACCTTTAACTGTTAAAATACACGAAGATAAAGAAACAGTAGCACAAGGTATTCCACAGTACGTAGCACATTGCATTCCAAAGGAACATACTGTATTCCACAGTATTTCATATTATCGAACCAAAAAATTTCACGTTAGAAAATGCACAGTATTTCATATTATTGAACTAATAATTATCACAGTGGCAAATGCACAATATTTCATATTATTAAACTAATAATTTTCACATGTGAAAATACATAGTATTTCACACTATTGAACTAATAATTGTCACATTATCAAATGCACAATATTTTATATTATTGAACTAATAATTGTCTCAGTAGCAAATGCACGGTACTTCACAATATTGAACCAAAAATTGTCACCGTAGCAAGGGCAGTGGTGAAAAGTTACATAATTAAAAGTCACATGCAGACATTAAATAGTTAGACAAACTCATTATTTGAATAATATTGTATACTTAAACATTTGTGATATTAATACATTAAGTCAATAATTCAGAAGATGGATAATAAATTAATAATTGTGAATAGTAAAGAAAAAATATATAATTTTGAGATGTGAAAATATGGATAATTAATATGTCCTAGATTAAAGATAATCTTAAAATGTAAAAAAAATATTAATTAATATGTGGTAGATTAAAAATAATCTTGGAATGTGAAAAATGTGGATAATTAGGGGACTTAACATAAATAGGGTAGATGTTGGTTAAGTTTTGGCTACAAATAGATGACTAAGCATAAGAAGTTCCATAATTTTCTTGTTTATCCTTCATTCTACTCTTTAAAAATCGATTGGTACAAGTGTCTCTCTGAGTGTGCTAAGATTACCTTAAGTATTGGTGAATGAGTAAGAGCGCAAAAATAGTTCAGATGTGTTTTTCTATAAAAATTGCACAAACACCCACACCCACACACATCACATAATGTTTATAACTCTTCCTCAAAAAAATTTATTTTGAAAAGTTTCATTTGAAAGCTTGTTTTGAAATATTATCCTTCAAATTTTTTTTTTGAAGTTTATTATTCTCTATTTTGTACATCACACAAATTTATACTATCAAGTCACTTTTGGCGATTTCATAATATACGAGTTAATGTACACTATTAAATTTATACGTGTTGGTTACTAAGTAAATTATAAATATACACTTATAGGTTGATCAACTATATAAAAAGTAGTATATAGTCACATGATAAGGTAGGAAATATGATTTTCTCATATTCTTAAATTTAAACTTATTATGGTAAAAAATTATTGTTTCGTTTTTACAACCCTTAACATTAAACAGTGAAAATTCTTGAAATGATTAGAATTTTTTTAATAGTTGGTGATTTATTTAATATCTTTTGACATAAAGTTTCTTGTTGAATTTTAACCGTTATATTTGAACTGTGAACTTTAAATATTATTCTTGAAGTTGAATCAATATTCTGGATACCGTGCTAACAATTTGGACATTATTGGACCCCAGACAAATTAAATTATAAATCTCTTATATTTATTATTTATCTTATTATTCTTATTATTTTTGTTTATCATTTATATCATTATTATTTGTACTAATCATCATGACTTAAGTTGTTGTGAATGTATTTGACCTAAGTGCAAAGACAATATGATTGTTGAATGTTTTCAGCTTGTGTGACAAAGACAATATGAAAGTTCTTTTTGACTTTGGTGCAAAGAAGAACGATTGATTGACATGATCATGACTATTAGTGTTACAGTTAAATGTCTTTTGGCTTGAGTGTAAAAATAATATAATTGTTGAATGTCTTTAGTCTGTGTGGTAATAATACGTGGTAAAAGTTTTTTTTGGCCTTAGTATAAAGATGAACTGTTGATTGACATAATTATGACCATTAATGTTACAGTTGATAAAATTTTGATGGAGAATTTTTAGATTTTAGAAAATAGTAGACATTATGGTCTATTTAACTCTTCCAATGGATTGCTCATTCCGTTGCAGTTGTTTGTTAAAAACTTATATTTTCTATTATTTTTTAAATATCTGATTTATCACTGTGGAAAACTAAAGATAACTTATTATTCGTTATATTAGTCATGATATTATTTACTTGTCAATTTGAGCTCACCCTTTTGTTTCATAAATCCTTTCAGAAAATGAGAGTGTAGTTGGGGCTAGCAAAGAGAATAACTGAATGAAATGATGATTCGAGTTAGTAGTTGTAGTAGTCATCACCATATTATAAAATAACGTGATAATAATTGCAGTGAAAACTTAATGTGTATTGTTGAGCTATACAATATATTATAATAATATGAGAATTTATGTATATTGTTTGTATTTTAATGACTCAAATTGAGTCGTATAAGTCCGAATTTGTAGACATCACAAGTGTCGTTTTAATACTAAATTTTAAAATGGATGATTTTTTTAATCGAAAAAACTTGAGTTTACTGGAATTGCTTTGTTACTAAGATTTTTAATAAATAAAAAATAAAAGAAATAGACGAAAAACTTGACCATTCTTTTTATTAAAAAAAATCGTTCAAAAATAACATATTTGGGGTGAAAAATTAAATAACATAATCAAATCATTTATAATTTTCAATATATTCTCTAAATAACAAACAAAACAAACCTGATTTAAGGGTAAGTAAGTAATTTAAATATAAAACTTAATTTTTTTTATAAATTATTTATTTTTTATTCAAAACTCAGAAACATACTACAAGGTAAATAGTGGAACAGAGGATAGGCGCACGTTAAGAAAAAGAGGTCGGAAGCTAGAAGAATAAGGTGAAGATGGGAAAAATTAGTTAAAATGCGCCGTGGCGCACTAAATCCCAGAGAGAGAGAGAAAAAGAAAGGCGCACAAAGGCAAAAGGTACCATTTTGAATCAAAACAAAACCACACACAACACACAGTCGCACACTCCCTATAAACAACACCCCCACTCACCTCAACCCTCAACCCCTTCTTTCTCATCATTTCCCACCAACTAGAACAACAACAAAAAGAAAAAGAAAAACATTCATTTCTCTCCAAACTCCAAACCCCCATTTCACATTCACAACTCAAATTTTGATTTCTCTTGGCTTTTTCTATATTCTTCTTCTTCTTAATTCCCAACTTCCCATGTTTATTTTTGGGATATAAGTCCTTTTTTTGTTGAGTTAATTGTAGTAAAATGGGTAATTGCTCCTGTGCGTCGAGACCTTCAATTTACAGAGTTTCTGCCAACACAAAATCAGGTGGGTGGGTTTCAATTTTTATTTCACAAATACTGTGTAACATGTGATTCCTGTCAGGGTTTCTTGTTGATTTCATAGACTTGGATTATTACTATTAGTTAAGAGCGGTTTGAACTTTTTATCAAGAAAAATCGTCACACTCTGTTGCTCTTCTTATCTTTTATGGGTTTATAACTCTTCTCATGATTTTTGGAAGAAAGTTTTTTATATTTAAGTAGTAATTTTTTTTTAAGTATTTAAATTTGTTCGTGCTTCCTTGTTTCTTTTTCTGTTCTCCTTTTCTTTTAATTTATCTGTTTTCCCATGCTTTTTTCTAGTTTCCTGTTTAAGTGAATCTCTGTTCCGGGTTTGGTATATGTCTTGCAATTAATTAAAACAATTAATAAAGGTAAATGGATACAAAAGGGAAGGTTACCCTTTTGACGTTTGTTTATTAATGCTTACTTTTAAACAATTCTTTTTTCTCTTTTTGCCTTTTTCCTTTTACCCTTCTGGAAGAGTAAATAATTTTCTTTTAGAATGGTGTCTATTTATGTATAACAGTTGAAAAGTATGCAGAACAGTAGATACTTGTAGTTGCCTCAAATTCTCCTTCTATTTTTGCTCATCTAAATTGATTTAAGATCATAAAGTGATTTTGGTAGTAATTATTTTTATTTGGCATAGGTGTATATATTTAACCTATGTAATTTGGTGGCTTCCTTTTAGGTTCCTTTTCTTATTAATCAAAGAGAAAGAATGAATCTTTTCTCCTCTCAACAGGTTGAAATATTATGCAGATGAATTTTTCTTTTCTTTTTAATCACAGTTCTATGGAAATTGGTCTCAAATTAAACTTTCCTACATATAATTATTGTTGTCGACAAAAAGGGAGGTGACGCACATCTCATATAATTGCGTGAGCTATTATACATAAACGATGTCGTTTTATATAGTTGAATGCAGCTTCCCATGTTATGTACAAAAGAGTGATTTATAATTTTTCAAAACGTTGTTATATGTTATGCACCTTCTCCCGTAGCCTTATTATTATTATTATTTTACTGCAAATGTTTAGTGAGGGGTAAAGAAGAATATATGAATAATTATTCTCTATGTACTATTAAATGATTGAAAAAGAAATAGCATTTGCTAATAATGTATATGATGTTATATGCTTCCAGAGTCTCCAAAAGATCAGAGCCCATCAGTACTGAAAGCAAAGAATGAAGAAAGTAAGCTACCAACAAATCCTGAAGAGGTGGAGCACCTGCGTCGCAACTCAGCTACAAATCCATTGATTGTTTTCACATACGATGAACTGAAGGCGATCACTGGAAACTTTAGACAAGATCACATGTTAGGCGGAGGAGGATTTGGAAGTGTTTACAAAGGATTCATTTCTGACGATTTAAAGGAGGAGCTTGAGCCCATTCCAGTAGCTGTTAAGGTCCATGATGGTGATAACAGTTATCAAGGGCATAGAGAATGGCTGGTAACTTCTTATATTGTCCTGATTGAGATGTCTTGTATTGTGTTATTTTTGTTCGGATTTATAGTCTCCTTGATGACTTCCACTAATAGATTTGTGTATTGTTAGGCCGAAGTCATATTTCTGGGGCAACTTTCACATCCAAATTTGGTGAAACTGATTGGATACTGCTGCGAAGATGAGTATCGTGTTCTAATATACGAGTATATGGCTCGGGGTAGTGTGGAAAACAATTTATTTTCAAGTGAGTGTTTCATAACAATCTCCTTCAAAATGTGAAACTCATGTTTTCTATATTGTACATAATAATTGGTAACCTTTTTATGACAGGTCAAATATTCATTTTAGTCCTAGTTTCTCACTGGTGCACATGGCCCCTTGTGACCCCTTGATACAGAAATATAAATATTGGGAGAACTGCAGCCTATGTTTGTTACAAAAGTATTCCCACTAAAAGCAAATTCTCTTCGTTGAATCATAATTAATTCATCCAAGTATTTTTAGTTCATTATATATAGTTTTTTTTAATCCAAATATGTAGACCAAGTTATTCAAATTCTCCGCTTTCCAAGTTCTGTTTTCATCTTTAGAAACATGAATTATACCAATGATTTATTATTTTTGCAGAACTCACAAGATTAAATTATAGGGAAAGTGTGATTGTTGTCTCTTGCATAATGGCAACACTAATCTTTACCTTTTGCAAAAAGAAAAAACAATAAGCTTCGTTTTATTGCAAGATTTCATTACATTTGGCCTAGAATTAGTCATAGAACCATATGGCGTTCACTTCCACCACCATCTTCCTTATAAACTTTGGAACAAAGCATATGTTCAACTGATGAGAAGCTGTATAATTGAAAAGAAAGCAACTTGAACCAGAAAATTAAAGAACTCTAGTTATTGGCAATAAGGTTAACTTCAAGCAGTCTATTTTGGATTCCTTTTCAAGTAAATAAAGTTGGTGCCGATATGCATGGACTTATCCATATTCTGATTATTCCCAAATTCCCCATAGTTGAAGTGCTCAGAGGGCATTGGTCATTTTTCAAAATGAATTCTGATGCCGTTATAAAGACATTCAGGAATATATATAATTATTCTTTACTTCAACCGGAAAAAATAAAATTAAAAAAAAGAAAGAAAAAAAGACTTCTGAGGACTAGATATGTTAGGATTGCTGTACTTAGAGTCCTTTTAACTTGTTCATGTATGATATTTGCTTTTAAACTGTCAATATACGTTGCTCACTGTCACAGGAGTACTGCTTCCTCTTCCCTGGTCTATCAGAATGAAGATAGCATTTGGTGCTGCAAAAGGCCTTGCTTTCCTCCATGAAGCTGAGAAACCTGTCATCTACCGCGATTTTAAGACGTCTAATATTCTATTAGACCTGGTTAGTGGACAGAAATTAAAGCTATGATGACTTAATTAAGTCCGCCTTAAATAAAATAGTAGTGCTATGATAATGAATATTAATGCTGATAAATAAACTATTCTTTTATTCATGATTTATTGCATAAACTAGTACTATGCTGATGCTTCTTTAGAATCAGATTTTATCACCTTGTTTGCAACAAAATGAAGCCAGCAAAATTTTTTCTCTGTTTATCTTGGCACGAAGTGGTTAGAGTTGTGGAACCGCCCTTAGAAACATTTTAAAAGAAAAAGCTATTACCTAGAATTGGTCCGTGATATGCCATAGGCTGGGGCGGATAGACCATGGAAGACTAGTTTTTGAAGTAATTTACACGGAGTGATTGCCCATAAACTTTTGCATGTCTTGTTATGTTAGGCAATCCAGAGATTTCCTATAAACAAGAAAAAATGTCCCCCCTTGAAACAAATATATTAAACACACAAATGCCATTTCATCTTTCTATATTTGACTCGCCATTTGTACCAATTTTTTTTAATCCATAATATTTCATTTAAATTTCTGAAGTCCTCAAATCAGGATTAACGTGTGTTATATTTAACTTAAAGTTTGATTAAGACTGCCAGTAGTTTTGACTCCATTATTATTTCTCCTGTTATGTAATAGGATTATAATGCAAAGCTTTCTGACTTTGGCCTCGCAAAAGATGGACCAGTGGGGGATAAATCACATGTCTCTACTCGTATAATGGGAACATATGGATATGCAGCACCAGAATATATCATGACAGGTTAGCTTACTTGGCTGCTACATTTATTACAGTTCCTTCCCATAAACGTCCTTTTTATTTCCTCCTGATTAGAGTCCAACCGAACAAATACTTTACGTAGCATTAATTCCAAGTTTATTATAAGTTTTCGTACTTAAATCTAAAACATAACAACTTAGTTTTTCTATGAATGTTGTTATTTTATATTAGTCTAACAATTACTACAAAATCGTCTCTCTCTGTCTCTCGTACTCACTTTAATCATTCTAAAGGATGAAACTAGAAGTTTAAAGTATGCAACTCAATGAATTGTGAATTGAATAACTGCTATATAGTATCCAAAGGTCGATGCATAGGCAGTTATTTTTAAAATTGGTTTATCATCCATAGTGCATAACCAAAATAGTCCATTAAGGATCATTTGAGCTAACACGGCCTCTTCAATGTGCATAGGGCATCTGACACCAAGAAGTGATGTTTACAGCTATGGAGTCGTACTTCTTGAACTTCTGACGGGAAGAAAATCCTTAGACAAATCTCGACCACCCCGTGAACAGAATCTAACAGAGTGGGCTCTCCCTTTGCTCAAAGAGAAGAAGAAGTTGGTCAACATTGTGGATCCAAGATTAGAGGGAAATTATCCAATCAAAGGATTTCAAAAGGCAGCTATGCTAGCTTACCATTGCTTAAACCGAAATCCGAAAGCAAGGCCACTCATGCGAGACATAGTCGATTCCTTGGAACCTCTTCAGGCTACCCTCGAAGACATTTCACCCGAAAAATCTGGTTTGACTGTGGTTCTTATGGACAATCCAGATGAAGAATTTGGAAAAGAAGATGCACAAAAAACATGAGTCTCTTTTTGTTCTGTTTGTTCGAAATTCTAGGGGATTGTTTTTGCATCATACTATATAACATTTCTTGAGTGTTTGAATCTGGAAAAGGAGGGTATTATATTTTCTTTTTTTGACAGTGTAAAGATGTATCTTTTTGCACTTGGTCTAGTCTGAGAGTAATAACACTAATGTAGAATTTATTTTGTGATATATATTGTATTGGTGGTTCTTATTTTATTTTATTTTCTTAAAAAAAGAAATGTTTCTTATGTATTGTGAGAACAATACCCACTTGACACAGAGTGATGCAAAGGCTGGTAATACTGAAGATGGTTATGAAGAACCTACTTACTCTGATGATGAATAGGATGGTATGTTGGGATGAAAGCATGGAGCAGTGAATATGAGGACTCAGGTGAGGATGTACCTGCTAGCCCAAAAAGCAGTAGCAACAGTGAGTGGGAGGGTGAAGAACCAGAAAAAAGAGGCGAAGGTTGTTATCCTATTTTTAACCCCAACACCCCTATGAAACATAGAAAATTTGAGCTGAGGATGACATTCACTGGGGTTGAGCAGCTTAGAGAGGCTATATAGAACTATGCTGTGGGTAAGGGGAAGGCTATTACTAAGTCAGTTAATGAGAAGACAAGAATCCAAGCAAGGTGTGCAAAAAACTGTCCATGGAATTTTTGGGCCAGTTATGTGGAAAGGGACAGATCATTTAGGATCAAAAGCATTGAAGACTTTCATTGTTGTATTAGAGCTACAAAGATCAAGTTAGTGAGAGCAAAGTGGTTAGCTGAAAAGTTTGTTTTGATGCTATCAAAAAGAATTGGTTGGTTGGGTGTCGGCCTGTTCTAGGACTTGATGGGTGCTTCCTTAAGACATAGTGTAGAGGCGAGTTATTGTCTGCTGTGGGCAGGGATGGGAACAACCAGATGTTCCCCATTGCTTGGGCTTTAGTTGTGAGTGAAAACAAAGAGTTATGGAAAAAGGTAAATTTCAAAACCTTTGAGCTGACTTTATATTTACTATCATTATAAGACTGTTGGTTAATACATATAGTTATTATAGGTCTATTTATACATGTTGGCTTTATGTTTGGACTGTTAAGACATATTGGCTTTTATTTTGGGACTGTTAATATATATAATAGTTAATTATATGACTATTCATACGCTTTGGCATTGTGTTTGGACTATTACTTCTAAGCTTTATTTTAAGGGCATGTTTAACACATACATGTTAGTTTTGTTTAAGGTCATGTTTAATATATTCATGTTGGCATTCATTTTGAGACTGTTAATACATATTGCTGCATTATTTTTTTGTCTTGTTAGGGATTGATGCCTGTGCTATTGAAGAGATAATGCCTGAAGTAGAGAATAGATTAATTATGTTTTGGAAGGCTTCAAAAGCAAATAATCTTGCTGATTTTAGGAGAGCTATGGCTGACATCAGAAAAGAATCAAAAGATGCTCATGTTGCCTTAATTAAGCACTCACCAAGAATTGGAGCAAGGCCTATTTCAAAGTGTGATGTAGTCACCATCAACACAAGTGAATGCTTCAACAGTTGGATACTTGAAGCTAGTTACAAGCCTATTGTCACCATGTTTGAAAATATAAAGACACAAGTGATGGGGAGGATCCATGCATGTTAAAGAGGGAGGGGAAATTATGTCCCAAATTTTTTTGAAAAACTGAGCAAGGCAGTTGAATTGACAAGATTTTGCGATCATGAATGGGATGGGGGTCACCAGTTTGAGGTTAGTGACATAGAAGAAAAAACTTGTTCTTGTTATTGTTGAGGGACTCATAAACATATGCTTTGATGACTGAGCTTGTTGGATATATTTGTCTAGTTTCGAGTTTTCCTATTTAATTTTTGTAATTCTTATGTAATACAATGGCTGAGCAAGTAACCAAATTGGAACCGAAACCGCACCAAAAATCGCACAAACCGCACCAATTAAAACCGCACCAACGGTTCCGGCGTATGTTGCAGTTTTAGGTTGGTTGAATAACCAAATTTATGGTTCCGGTTTGGTTACTAGCCAAAACTGCAACCATAAAACCGAAACCGCACCATATGTGTGTATGTATGTATGTAGGGGCGGATCAAGTACAAGGGAAGCTTATGCTCAATTATTTTTTTTAATAGGTAAGCTTAATAGAGGCAGAATTTATAAGCTAGTAAAGTCAAAGGACCAGATTAATAAACAAGTTGAACTTGGTGGGGCAAAAGAAAAAACATCCATTCTAATCTAAATATTTAATTCTCAGTTCTTAGTAAATATGTGTCAGCTGCTGCTGATTGTACCATTTTCACTAATTATGACTCTCTCTTTTTTGCCGCAATTATGAATTAGTTACTGGTAGTCAGGTTTAACCTATATGGTTTTATTGGATGATTATGCATGTTCCTGTGAATTGGATGACTCATTTTGTATTTTGATTTAGAAAATATTCCTCAGTTTCCATGTAATGAAGAAGTTGTTACAGAAAAAATTTACATTTTAGATAGTTTATAGTTTTCATTGTTGTATTTGTCTACATTAACTTATATCAATTTCGAAAATAGAGAGCTTATTTTAATTGGTTTTGAAACCGAAACCGCACCAAATGAAACCGAAACTGCACTTTTAAAACCGCACCGCACCAATCACAAGCGGTTTCATGTGCGGTTTTGAATTTATCAAACCGCACATAAGCAGTTTCGGGTGCGGTTTCGGCTTCAAACCGCACCAAACCGCACCATGCTCACCCTATTAAATACATGAGACGAATTCTTCCTTGAAGGCAAGTTATAGACGACACTACGTGTGGAACTTCAAAGACATTCGAAATTTATGAATAATATGAAAGGTTAAGTTACAAGTGCTATTGTTATTCTGATGTTGTTTTGTTCTAATTCTCATAATGTGTTGATTTACTAATGTTGTTGCTCGGATTCTAGTTATTTTTTATGATTTTCTTTTGTTGTTTAATGTTGTCAAGTGTTTTATGAGTTTTTTTCCTACATTCTTCCGTTTAATTCTTCTTATTTGAGTTTTTTTTCCTCATAGTTTGGAATTTTTTTCAATCTATGAAACTTAATTTTCTTCATCTACTTTAAGATTTTCTCATTCTAAGGAGTTTTTTTTTCATGATCTATCCTCGAAGAAGATTTGATTCACACTAATTGATGAAGACATATCTATTCACTTACTTTGGGTGTGAGGTTGAAAAATTACGCAAGACTGAATATTTTTACCTATTTTTTTATAAATATATATATTCTCGAGTTTCGAATTTCAATTTGGGACGGAAGAGAATATCACCTCGACTCTTTCTGTAATTTGATTCACTTATCATTGAGAATTATTCACTGATCAAATTTTCTTATTCCTGGGCTTTGTCAAAAAAAATAAAAATACTTTGATTAAATTTGGTGTTTTTATTTTCAAAAATTTGTTGTTTTTTTTGGGTGGGGAGGGGGGGGGGGTGGGGGGACTGTTTTTTAACCTTTAGAATTTTATGCTCAACCCAATAAACCTAAACTAGTTAGTATTCTAAAATGTAAATAGTTTGGATTGAATTGAGAATATAAATGGTTAAAATAGTTTCAAACTGATATCATTGAGTTGGGTAAGACTTTCAGTAGTAAATTGTCGGCCCAACCAATATACAATAACTTTGAATCATATCCTGTCCTACAGACTATAACATTACCCTTAAATCTATTATCGGAAAAAACAATTTTACGCCACTGTTGTTGTAATATTTTAAGCAATTAGTTATTATATTTTAAAATAATTAATTAATTCACTGTATTTTTAAAAAATGTTCAAATCAAGTACTTCGTCCAATTTCTTAGACGGACGTTAAATAATTACACACGTGACATAAAAAAAAAAAATCAAAAAATCATTATTTTCTGATGTGACAACACAA
>CM029022.1:177220689-177353054 GCA_016801055.1 Panax notoginseng
TCATCTCTCCCCACTAGTTGTATTCCCCGATCTCGCCAGAGATCTAATCCCTAAGACTTGATACCTGTGGACAACCAAAACAGGCCATTCCACCCAACCATTCTGAGTGCCAAATACATGGTACAGAAAACAACTACAACTTTATTACAACAATTGTCGTGCAAAATACAACAACAATATGCTGTGAGTTTGGATACAAATATAACCAAATGTGACTCATGTTCCAACCGTGGACATCACCTCACAATAACACCTTACATAAAGGTATAGTCAAAAAGTTTTAGAAATTAGAATCTTGGGAAGTGCTCAAGGAAACCTTCGTAAATGGGAGGCCACGCGTCTAGGTTATGATAGATATCATATGGCCACAGAATTACTTGGTTGACCCAATAGACCCCAAAGAAAAACGAGAAGATTACTATCATATTCTTCCCAATGGTGAGTCTTCTCTTGACTTTCATTATCTTCACTGTCTCTAATTGAGAATTATACTTCAAACAAACACCAAGATTATATAGGTAGTGCCCATAGATATACTCAGCAAGTGGATGAGCACAACCCTGTCTTATGATGACACGAGGTTGTATGTCATTAGACATCTTGTATGATAGTGACAAAACACCCTTCCAACGTTGGGTTCACCTCACCCTATTTTCTTCACCAAATTTAACTATAAATGATGACCACCGTTCTATTCCCTTGTTACCCCGCTCGACCCAGCTACACTCTTATTACCTGAAAGGAATTGTGAAGCAAAAGGGTGAGCACAACTAGCTCAGTAAAGAATATCATGAAAGATAATTCAATTATCAATAGCCTTCATCAATAATAAATCAGAGATTTAGAACATATGGTAAATGATAAAAATTTCAACCATAGTTGCAGCGGAACGAGCAATCCATTAGAAGAGTCAAATAGACTATAAAGTCTATTATCTTCTCCATGTTAAAAATCCACCAACAATGTTTTATCCTGTAACATCAATCAACAATTCTAGTCCACAATCATATGAATAACTCATAATCATAACTGTAGTTCTAAATTCCTCTTCTCATCCAGGACGAAGATTATTTTCATCCTATCTTTACCTGAAACATCAAAGATCATGGTTATACCAAATCACATTTCCTGTTCATAATCATACTAATAACTTCATCTTTGCACTACGTCCAAAGATATTCATTTGTATCACCAGTTGGTCATGTTTATCTCAACATTATTCATCTTTGCACTACTGGCCAAAGATATTCAACAACATGTCATCTTTGCACTACGGGCCAAAGATATTCATCAACAATTCATCTTTGCACTACAGGCCAAAGATATTCCTCAATATTTCACTTTGCACTACAGGCCAATGATATTAATATCTCAAAGAAATATATAATCATTTCAGAATTTATATAAACAATAATTATAACCATGTTGATCAATTCACCTTTGCACTAAGCTAAAGATATTCACTTATAAATTCAATGGTCATGATCATACCAGTCACAATTCAACTTTGCACTACTGGCCAAAGAGAACCCTAGTCATGATCATACCATAATCTACCCATCTTTACACTCAAGTGAAGAGAATTTCAACATCAGGGTTATAAAAATGTTATATATGATATTAAATCAATATAATCAATACATAGTTTTAATCTCAAGAGTAATATTCATATCAACTATAATTTGGTTAGAAAAGAAAAAAAAATAAAATTTTTATCGTGAATAGTAATTGTGAATAGTAACTCATGAATAGTAACTCGACACAAAAAGGTAGAAATTTCACAATAAAATCCTACCAGTATTTCGGTATAATGATATTGAAAGAATAATATTTCTTAAGCTTATAAACAATTATTTAAATTGTTTACACTTTACTAAATAATGCATTTAATCATTCTAAAATACCAAACTCATAAGATTTTATCACCAATAATCAAAACCTCATCAAAAATCTGCATATACCTCATATAGGATTCTCAAGCCATAAAATCCTATTTTCCAATTTTCTTACTTCACAAACATATTTAATTCATTTACTCATAACTAGACTATTTTCATGAAAAATACCAATCAGTTCAAAAATATTTCTTTTTCGGATTTAGCATAATATAGTCATATTGAACATATATTTTTCTCAGAATTTTTAAAACTCATTTACTATTTTTCATATGGCCAAAACTACCGAATATTTAGAATTTATCAAAAATTGTACTTTTGTCCAAAAATTCTGAAATTACAGAGTATACTTATTATTATACATGTACTCTCAATAAAAAATTTCATCAATTTTGGAGTTAACCACAAGGAATTATAAGCGGTTACTTTAAAATAGTCTTTTCCCGTAAGATTCATAACTCTAATCTATACATCCAAAATCACCATTTTGGACACAATCAATAAAACTCATCAAAATATCATTTCAAATTTTTCCATTTTTTTTGAAGATCAGAAAAATTACGAAACTGAAAAATCATAACAACCTTAAAATCCTTTATATCCCTTACTATCCTTACTGTCCTTCCTCAAAAGAGCAGTACTTCTGACTGGATATCGGATATGATGCTGAAGGAAACTTGACTGATGAATAGCAACACCAAGTATCTAAAAACTCACAAAATATACTTCATAATATAGAAAGAGAAAGAGAGAAAGCTTATGTTTCTGGTGTGATTTTCAATTCTAACTTAGCCCTCTATTTATAGGAAAATTTTGGTAGGTTTGACCTGCAACCTGATGGCTTTACCTGCTACTATTCCCACCCACCACATTTGAAATATAATTCAGCACATTTCTTCACCAACCACAAGTGGGGCCCACCAATTCTAGAATTTTCACAAAATGATAAACTCCGAAAATTCAACAATTTCTGAACCAGTCATCTCGTAAAATTCATAATAAATCATACGTTCATTTTTTAACGGTTCAAAATTTGTGGGACATATACTCAACTTATATATGTATAACATATCCAAAAATTACCACGATCCAACGGTCGGATTAAAAATTATAACCCCCGCAAAATATCTCAAAAACCCTGATTTTTAATACCTCCATTCCGACAAAAATACGGATAAAAACCTCAACATTAACTCCTTCATTTTTAACCACAAAAATATATCCCTCGTTTATATCCACATAAAATAAATATTTCTTTATCATATGAATCAATAATTAATTATTCACAAATAATATTACAGAATCACATTTATGACAACCAGGCCGTTCCCAGGAAAGAGGGGGCTTTCCAATAAGGATTTCTCCTTACTGGCGCGCAATTAGATGACCAAACCTCTCCTTAGACAGAACTTTCTAGACATTGCCAATAATGCTATCTAATAATATATTCAAATAATATGAATTATTGATCTGATATGGGAAATACTGTGCAGCAACAATTATTGAAACAACAATAATAAAAATTTCAACGTAGCAATTATTGAATCAATAAAATAAAATATTGAACAGTAATTACTGTAACAATTATTGAGTATTGCCTTCTTACGTAAGAATCAATAATTTCAAAAATACTATGCAATACCGTGTGCTACTGTGCAATAACGCGTATTACTGTATTTTAACCACCGGGTATTCCAACAGTGTTAACGGTAACAACTACGCCGTTATTTGTAAAAACTCAAATTTGTCGTTTTCTTCACCCGACAGTTATTCGTTATGGGGCCCACAAATAGCTGCGCCGTCGTACGAATATTCCCCGACAGAAAGAATATTCCACGACCCAAACGAATATTCCCCGACAACAATGATTATTTTATAACCACTTGCTTATTTTGAAAAAAAAATTATATTTCACTCATAAACTTTAAATTTTATCAATTTAACCATTTACTGAATAGTAATTATAAGAAAAATTGAATACTTTTATTTCATAAAATTCGGGGTCTTACAATCTCCCCTCCTTATGAAATTTCGTCCCCGAAATTTACGTACTGGTATTTCAAAGAGTTGAGAATACCTTCCTTTCATTTCAGATTCCATCTTCCCTGTCATCATAATTTCTTCATTGCTCATCTCCTGTATTTCTGATATCATTCTAGAATACAGCTTCAAAACAAAGGTTAATTGAACAAATTAACATATCACATAATATCAATATTATGACTGACCAACAAATAAGCTTAGGTAGGACACACTAGCGAAGGATTTACTCATCTCTCCCCTCCTAGTTGTATTCCCCGATCTCCGCCAGAGATCATATCCCTAAGCTCTGATACCACTGTGAACCCCAAAATAGGTCCATTCCACCCAACCCATTCTGAGTCGTCAAATACATGGTACAGAAAACAACTACAACTTTATTACAACAATTGTCGTGCAAAATACAACAACACATATGCTGTGAGTTTGGATACAAATATATACCAAATGTGACTCATGTTCCAACCGTGGACATCACCTCACAATACACCTTACATAAAGGTATAGTCAAAAACTGTTTTAGAAATTAGAATCTTTGGGAAGTGCTCAAGGAACCTTCGTACATGGGAGGCCAGCGTCTAGGTTATGATAGATATCATATGGCCACAGAATTATCCTTGGTTGACCCAATAGACCCAAAGAAAAACGAGAAGATTACTATCATATTCTTCCCAATGGTGAGTCTTCTCTTGACTTATCATTATCTCACTGTCTCTAATTGAGAATTATACTTCAAACAAACACCAAGATTATATAGGTAGTGCATAGATATACTCAGCAAGTGGATGAGCACAACCTGTCTTATGATGACACGAGGTTGTATGTCATTAGACATCTTGTATGATAGTAAAAAACACCCTTCCAACGTTGGGTTCGCCTCACCCTATTTTCTTCACCAAATATAACTACTAAATGATGACCACCGTTCTATTCCCTTGTTACCCCGCTCGACCCAGCTACACTCTTATTACCTGAAAGGAATTGTGAAGCAAAAGGGTGAGCACAACTAGCTCAGTAAAGAATATCATGACTAAAGATAATTCAATTATCAATAGCCTTCATCAACAATAAATCAGAGATTTAGAACATATGGTAAATGATAAAAATTTCAACCATAGTTGCAGCGGAACGAGCAATCCATTAGAAGAGTCAAATAGACTATAAAGTCTATTATCTTCTCCATGTTAAAAATCTACCAACAATGTTTTATCCCTGTAACATCAATCAACAATTCTAGTCCACAATCATATGAATAACTCATAATCATAACTGTAGTTCTAAATTCCTCTTCTCATCCAGGACGATGATAATTTTCATCACCTATCTTTACCTGAAACATCAAAGATCATGGTTATACCAAATCACATTTCCTGTTCATAATCATACTAATAACTTCATCTTTGCACTACGTCCAAAGATATTCATTTGTATCACCCAGTTGGTCATGTTTATCTCAACATCTATTCATCTTTGCACTACTGGCCAAAAATATTCAACAACATGTCATCTTTGCACTACGGGCCCAAAGATATTCATCAACAATTCATCTTTGCACTACAGGCCAAAGATATTCATCAATATTTCACCTTTGCACTACAGGCCAAAGATATTAATATATCAAAGAAATATATAATCATTTCAGAATTTATATAAACAATAATTATAACCATGTTGATCAATTCACCTTTGCACTTAAGCTAAAGATATTCACTTATAAATTCAATGGTCATGATCATACCAGTCACAATTCAACTTTGCACTACAGGCCAAAGAGAACCCTAGTCATGATCATACCAATAATATACCCATCTTTACACTCTAGTGAAAGAGAATTTCAACATCAGGGTTATAAAAACGTTATATATGATAATAAAATCAATATAATCAATACATAGTTTTAATCTCAAGAGTAATATTCATAACTCAACTATAATTTGGTTAGAAAAAGAAACCAATTTTTATCGTGAATAGTAACTTGTGAATAGTAACTCATGAATAGTAACTCGACACAAAAAGGTAGAAATTTCACAATAAAATCCATACCAGTATTTCGGTATAATGATATTGAAAGAATAATATTTCTTAAGCTTATAAACAATTTATTTAAATTGTTTACACTTTACTAAATAATGCATTTAATCATTCTAAAATACCAAACTCATAAGATTTTATCACCAATAATCAAAACCCTCATCAAAAATCTGCATATACCTCATATAGGATTCTCAAGCCATAAAATCCTATTTTCCAATTTTCTTACTTCACATAACATATTTAATTCATTTACTCATAACTAGTCCATTTTCATGAAAAATACCAAATCAGTTCCAAAAATATTTCTTTTGTAGGATTTAGCATAATATAGTCCCATATTGAACATATATTTTTCTCAGAATTTTTAAAACTCATTTACTATTTTTCATATGGCCAAAACTACCGAATATTTAGACATTTATCAAAAATTGTACTTTTGTCCAAAAATTCTGAAATTTACAGAGTATACTTCTATCATACACATGTACTCTCAATAAAAATTTCATCAATTTTGGAGTTAACCACAAGGAATTATAAGCGGTTACTTTTAAAATAGTATTTTCCCGTAAGATTCATAACTCTTAATCTATACATCCAAAATCACTATTTTTGGACACAATCAATAAAACTCATCAAAATATCATTTTAAATTTTTCCATATTTTTTGAAGATCAGAAGAATTACGAAACTGAAAATCATAACAACCCTTAAAATCCATTACTATCCCTTACTATCCCTTACTGTCCCTTACCTCAAAAGAGCAGTACTTCTGACTGGATATCGGATATGATGCTGAAGGAAACTTGCACTGATGAATAGCAACTCACCAAGTATCTAAAAACTCACAAAATATACTTCATAATATAGAAAGAGAAAGAGAGAAATCTTATGTTTCTGGTGTGATTTTCAATTCTAACTTAGCCCTCTATTTATAGGAAAATTTTGGTAGGTTTGACCTGCAACCTGATGGCTTTACCTGCTACTATTCCCACCCACCACATTTGAAATATAATTCAGCACATTTCTTCACCAACCACAAGTGGGGCCCACCAATTCTAGAATTTTCCACCAAAATGATAAACTCCGAAAATTCAACAATTTCTGAATCAGTCATCTCGTAAAATTCATAATAAATCATACGTTCATTTTTAACGGTTCAAAATTTGTGGGCATATACTCAACTTATATATGTATAACATATCCAAAAATTACCACGATCCAACGGTCGGATTAAAAATTATAACCCCCGCAAAATATCTCAAAAACCCTGATTTTTAATACCTCCATTCCGACAAAAATACGGATAAAAACCTCAACATTAACTCCTTCATTTTTAACCACAAAAATATATCCCTCGTTTATATCCACATAAAATAAATATTTCTTTATCATATGAATCAATAATTAATTATTCACAAATAATATTACAGAATCACATTTATGACAACCAGGCCGTTCCCAGGAAAGAGGGGGCTTTCCAATAAGGATTTCTCCTTACTGGCGCGCAATTAGATGACCAAACCTCTCCTTAGACAGAACTTTCTAGACATTGCCAATAATGCTATCTAATAATACTATTCAAATAATATGAATTATTGATCTGATAATGGGAAATACTGTGCAGCAACAATTATTGAACAACAATAATACAAAATTTCAACGTAGCAATTATTGAATCAATAAAATAAAATATTGAACAGTAATTACTGTAACAATTATTGAGTATTGCCTTCTTACATAAGAATCAATAATTTCAAAAATACTATGCAATACCGTGTGCTACTGTGCAATAACGCGTATTACTGTATTTTAACCACCGGGTATTCCAACAGTGTTAACGGTAACAACTACGCCGTTATTTGTAAAAAACTCAAATTTGTCGTTTTCTTCACCCGACAGTTATTCTGTTATGGGGCCCACAAATGGATGCGCCGTCGTAAGAATATTCCCCGACAGAAAGAATATTTCACGACCAAACGAATATTCCCCGACAACAATGATTATTTTATAACCACTTGCTTATTTTGAAAAAAATTATATTTCACTCATAACTTTAACTTTTATCAATTTAACCATTTACTGAATAGTAAATATAAGAAAAATTGCATACTTTTATTTCATAAAATTCGGGGTCTTACAATACCAGTCACAATTCAACTTTGCACTACAGGCCAAAGAGAACCCTAGTCATGATCATACCAATAATCTACCCATCTTTACACTCCAGTGAAAGAGAATTTCAACATCAGGGTTATAAAAATGTTATATATGATGATAAAAATAATATGATCAACATATAGTTTTAATCTCAAGAGTAATATTCGTAACTCATGAATAGTAACCCCGACACAAAAGATAGAAATTCCACAATAAAATACATACCAATATTTCGGTATAATGATATTGAAAGAATAACATTTCATAAATTTATAAACAATTTATTTTAATTGTTTACACTTTACTAATTAATGCATTTAATCATCATAAAATGCCAACTCTTACAATTTCATCATCAATAATCAAAACCCTCATAAAAAATCTGCATATACATCATATAGGATTCTCAAGCCATAAAATCCTATTTTCCAATTTTCTTACTTCACAAAACATATTTAATTCATTTACTCATAACTAGACCATTTTCATGAAAAATACCAAATCAGTTCCAAAAATATTTCTTTTCTGGGATTTAGCATAATATAGTCCCATAGTGAACATATATTTTTCTCAGAATTTTTAAAAGTCATTTACTATTTTTCATATGGCCAAAAAGCCGAATATTTAGACATTTATCAAAAATTGTACTTTTGTCTAAAAATTCTGAAATTTACAGAGTATACTTCTATCATATACATGTACTCCCAATAAAAATTTCATCAATTTTGGAGTTAACCACAAGGAATTATAAGCGGTTACTTTTAAAATAGTCTTTTCCCGTAAAATTCATAACTCTTAATCTATACATCCAAAAATCACCATTTCTGGACACAATCAATAAAACTCATCAAAATATCATTTCAAATTTTTCCAGAATTTTTGAAGATCAGAAAAATTACGAAACTGAAAATCATAACAACCCTTAAAATCCCTTAATATCTCTTACAATCCCTTAATATCCCTTACTATCCCTTACCTCAAAAGAGCAGTACTTCTGACTGGATATCGGATATGATGCTGAAGAAAACTTGCACTGATGAATAGCAACTCACCAAGTATCTAAAAACTCACAAAATATGCTTCATAATATAGAGAGAGAAAGAGAGAAAGCTTATGTTTCTGGTGTGATTTTCAATTCTAACTTAGCCCTCTATTTATAGGAAAATTTTGGTAGGTTTGACCTGCAACCTGATGGCTTTACCTGCTACTATTCCCACCCACCACATTTGAAATATAATTCAGCACATTTCTTCACCAACCACAAGTGGGGCCCACCAATTCTAGAATTTTCCATCAAAATGATAAACTCCGAAAATTCAACAATTTCTGAACCAGTCATCTCGTAAAATTCATAATAAATCATACGTTCATTTTTAACGGTTCAAAATTTGTGGACATATACTCAACTTATATATGTATAACATATCCAAAAATTACCACGATCCAACGGTCGGATTAAAAATTATAACCCCCGCAAAATATCTCAAAAACCCTAATTTTTAATACCTCCATTCCGACAAAAATACGGATAAAAACCTCAACATTAACTCCTTCATTTTTAACCACAAAAATATATCCCTCGTTTATATCCACATAAAATAAATATTTCCTTATCATATGAATCAATAATTAATTATTCACAAATAATATTACAGAATCACATTTATGACAACCAGGCCGTTCCCAGGAAAGAGGAGGCTTTTCAATAAGAATTTCTCCTTACTGGCGCGCAATTAGATGACCAAACCTCTCCTTAGACAGAACTTTCTAGACATTGCCAATAATGTTATCTAATAATATTATTCAAATAATATGAATTATTGATCTGATAATGGGAAATACTGTGCAGCAACAATTATTGAAACAACAATAATATGAAATATCAACGCAGCAATTATTGAATCAATAAAATAAAATATTGAACAGTAATTACTGTAACAATTATTGAGTAGTGCCTTCTTACGTAAGAATCAATAATTTCAAAAATACTATGCAATACCGTGTGCTACTGTGCAATAACGCGTATTACTGTATTTTAACCACCGGGTATTCCAACAGTGTTAACGGTAACAACTACGCCGTTATTTGTAAAAACTCAAATTTGTCGTTTTCTTCACCCGACAGTTATTCGTTATGGGGCCCACAAATAGCTGCGCCGTCGTACGAATATTCCCCGACAGAAAGAATATTCCACGACCAAACGAATATTCCCCGACAACAATGATTATTTTATAACCACTTGCTTATTTTGAAAAAAATTCATATTTCACCCATAACTTTAAACTTTTATCAATTTAACCATTTACTAAATAGTAATTATAAGAAAATTAAATACTTTTATTTCATAAAATTCGGGGTCTTACAATCTCCCCTCCTTATGAAATTTCGTCTCCGAAATTTACGTACCTGGTATTTCAAAGAGTTGAGAATACCTTGCTTTCATTTCAGATTCCATCTTCCCTGTCATCATGATTTCTCCATTGCTCATCTCCTGTATTTCAGATATCATTCTAGAATACAGCTTCAAAACAAGGGTTAATTGAACAAATTAACATATCACATAATATCCCGATATTATGACTGACCAACAAATAAGCTTAGGTAGGACACACTAGCGAAGGATTTACTCATCTCTCCCCTCCTAGTTATATTCCCCGATCTCCGCCAGAGATCATATCCCTAAGCTCTGATACCACCTGTGACAACCCCAAAACAGGTCCATTCCACCCAACCCATTCTGAGTCGCCAAATACATGGTACAGAAAATAACTACAACTTTATTACCACAATTGTCGTGCAAAATACAACAACAGATATGCCGTGAGTTTGGATACAAATATATACCAAATGTGACATTGGACACCATCATGTGTCAGCACCTCACAAAGGTACCTTACATAAAGGTATAGTCAAAAACTGTTTTAGAAATTAGAATCTTTGGGAAGTGCTCAAGAAAACCTTCGTACATGGGAGGCCACGCGTCTAGGTTATGATAGATATCATATGGCCACAGAATTATCCTTGGTTGACCCAATAGACCCCAAAGAAAAACGAGAAGATTACTATCATATTCTTCCCAATGGTGAGTCTTCTCTTGACTTATCATTATCTCCACTGTCTCTAATTGAGAATTATACTTCAAACAAACACCAAGATTATATAGGTAGTGCCCATAGATATACTCAGCAAGTGGATGAGCACAACCCTGTCTTATGATGACACGAGGTTGTATGTCATTAGACATCTTGTATGATAGTGACAAAACACCCTTCCAACGTTGGGTTCGCCTCACCCTATTTTCTTCACCAAATATAACTACTAAATGATGACCACCGTTCTATTCCCTTGTTACCCCCGCTCGACCCAGCTACACTCTTATTACCTGAAAGGAATTGTGAAGCAAAAGGGTGAGCACAACTAGCTCAGTAAAGAATATCATGACTAAAGATAATTAAATTATCAATAGCCTTCATCAATAATAAATCAGAGATTTAGAACATATGGTAAATGATAAAAATTTCAACCATAGTTGCAGCGGAACGAGCAATCCATTAGAAGAGTCAAATAGACTATAAAGTCTATTATCTTCTCCATGTTAAAAATCCACCAACAATATTTTATCCATGTAACATCACTCAACAGTTCCTTTCCACAATCATATGAATAACTCATAATCATAATTGTGACTATAAATTTTTCTTCGCACCCAGGACGAATAATATTTTCATCACCTGTCTTTACCTGAAACATCAAAGATCATGGTTATACCAAATCACAATTCCTGTTTATAATCATACTAACAAATCCATCTTTGCACTACGGGCCAAAGATATTCATCAACAAACCATCTTTGCACTACGGGCCAAAGATATTCAACAACAGTTCATCTTTGCACTACAGGCCAAAGATATTCATCAACAGGCCATCTTTGCACTACATGCCAAAGATATTCATCAACAATTCATATTTGCACTACAGGCCAAATATATTCATATCTCAAAGAAATATATAATCATTTCAGAATTTATATAAACAATAATTATAACCATGTTGATCAATTCACCTTTGCACTTAAGCTTAAGATATTCAATTATAAATTCAATGGTCATGATCATACCAGTCACAATTCAACTTTGCACTACAGGCCAAAGAGAACCCTAGTCATGATCATACCAATAATCTACCCATCTTTACACTCCAGTGAAAGAGAATTTCAACATCAGGGTTATAAAAATGTTATATATGATGATAAAAATAATATGATCAACATATAGTTTTAATCTCAAGAGTAATATTCGTAACTCATGAATAGTAACCCCGACACAAAAGATAGAAATTCCACAATAAAATACATACCAATATTTCGGTATAATGATATTGAAAGAATAACATTTCATAAATTTATAAACAATTTATTTTAATTGTTTACACTTTACTAATTAATGCATTTAATCATCATAAAATGCCAACTCTTACAATTTCATCATCAATAATCAAAACCCTCATAAAAAATCTGCATATACCTCATATAGGATTCTCAAGTCATAAAATCCTATTTTCCAATTTTCTTACTTCACAAAACATATTTAATTCATTTACTCATAACTAGACCATTTTCATGAAAAATACCAAATCAGTCCCAAAAATATTTCTTTTCTGAGATTTAGCATAATATAGTCCCATAGTGAACATATATTTTTCTCAGAATTTTTAAAAGTCATTTACTATTTTTCATATGGCCAAAACAACCGAATATTTAGACATTTATCAAAAATTGTACTTTTGTCTAAAAATTCTGAAATTTACAGAGTATACTTCTATCATATACATGTACTCCCAATAAAAATTTCATCAATTTTGGAGTTAACCACAAGGAATTATAAGCGGTTACTTTTAAAATAGTCTTTTCCCGTAAAATTCATAACTCTTAATCTATACATCCAAAAATCACCATTTTTGGACACAATCAATAAAACTCATCAAAATATCATTTCAAATTTTTTCAGAATTTTTGAAGTTCAGAAAAATTACGAAACTGAAAAAACATAACAACCCTTAAAATCTCTTACTATCCCTTACTATCCCTTACTATCCCTTACCTCAAAAGAGCAGTACTTCTGACTGGATATCGGATATGATGTTGAAGAAAACTTGCACTGATGAATAGCAACTCACCAAATATCTAAAATCTCACAAAATATGCTTCATAATATAGAGAGAGAAAGAGAGAAAGCTTATGTTTCTGGTGTGATTTTCAATTCTAACTTAGCCCTCTATTTATAGGAAAATTTTGGTAGGTTTGACCTGCAACCTGATGGCTTTACCTGCTACTATTCCCACCCACCACATTTGAAATATAATTCAGCACATTTCTTCACCAACCACAAGTGGGGCCCACCAATTCTAGAATTTTCCATCAAAATGATAAACTCTGAAAATTCAACAATTTCTGAACCAGTCATCTCGTAAAATTCATAATAAATCATACGTTCATTTTTAACGGTTCAAAATTTGTGGACATATACTCAACTTATATATGTATAACATATCCAAATATTACCACGATCCAACGGTCGGATTAAAAATTATAACCCTCGCAAAATATCTCAAAAACCCTAATTTTTAATACCTCCATTCCGATAAAAATACGGATAAAAACATTAACTCCTTCATTTTTAACCACAAAAATATATCCCTCGTTTATATCCACATAAAATAAATATTTCCTTATCATATGAATCAATAATTAATTATTCATAAATAATATTACAGAATCACATTTATGACAACCAGGCCGTTCCCAGGAAAGAGGGGGCTTTCCAATAAGAATTTCTCCTTACTGGCGCGCAATTAGATGACCAAACCTCTCCTTAGACAGAACTTTCTAGACATTGACAATAATGTTATCTAATAATATTATTCAAATAATATGAATTATTGATCTGATAAAGGAAAATACTGTGCAGCAACAATTATTGAAACAACAATAATATAAAATATCAACGCAATAATTATTGAATCAATAAAATAAAATATTGAACAGTAATTACTGTAACAATTATTGAGTAGTGCCTTCTCACGTAAGAATCAATAATTTCAAAAATACTATGCAATACCGTGTGCTACTGTGCAATAACGCGTATTACTGTATTTTAACCACCGGGTATTCCAACAGTGTTAACGATAACAACTACGCCGTTATTTATAAAAACTCAAATTTGTCGTTTTCCTTCACCCGACAGTTATTCGTTATGGGGCCCACAAATAGCTGCGCCGTCGTACGAATATTCCCCGACAGAAAGAATATTCCACGACCAAACGAATATTCCCCGACAACAATGATTATTTTATAACCACTTGCTTATTTTGAAAAAAATTCATATTTCACCCATAACTTTAAACTTTTATCAATTTAACCATTTACTAAATAGTAATTATAAGAAAATTGAATACTTTTATTTCATAAAATTCGGGGTCTTACATTAAGGGAAAGCCAAAACCACTTATAGCGGAAACATGGATAAAGCAGATCACCAAGATATTTGATGTCTTGGGATGCTCCGCGGAGTAAAAGGTTCCCTTTGCCGCCTTTATGTTGCGAGGAGAGGCAGATTACTGGTGGGAATCGATTAAGCGTACTCAACCTGCCGCACTGAAGATGTCTTAGGAGAAGTTCCAAGAGCTGTTCAATGACAAATACTTTCCCCAAAGTGTTCGTAACATGAAGGAGGTGGAGTTCATCAAATTGGAGCAGAATAATATGACCGTGTCACAGTATGAGGATAAATTTGCTGAGTTGTCCCGGTTTGCGTCCCACTTGGTGGATAATGAAGAGCGAATGACGCGAATGTTTTTGCGAGGTTTGAAACATGAGATAAGTCAACATCTTATTTCTCATAAACAGTGTTTGTATTCAGATGTTGTGAATAGGGCTCAGTTAGTGGAGCGCGATAACGAGTCAACGCAACCAAAAGATAGCAGTCGGCAAAATGATAATACCAGTGAGAGCAGTCATCGAAGCGGTGACAACAAGCGTGGAGGGAATCAACATGCCAGAAATGGTAACCACTTCGGTGGTAATCAGGGCCAAAACAATAAGAATGGTCATTTCAAGAAGAGAAGATTCAACAATGATGGAAAGACTTCAGCACCAGCACCCGTTGTTAAGGAAGGAGAACGACCACCTATCATATGTTTCAAATGCGGAGGGGAGGGGCACATCAGTCCAAACTGCGCGATGCCGTCTAAAGCATGTTATAATTATGGAAGAGAAGGTCATTTAGCTCGATTTTATCATTTACCAAAAACAAGTTCAGCCAGGATGGAGACACTAAAGGCCGCCCTAGAAAAGTCAAAACCGGTAGTGCAAGGGAGAGCGTTTGTTGTGACCTCCCAGAAAGTAAGGAACCCGAATGAGGTCATTACGGGTAAGCTTATCATAAAATCTAACGAAGTCTATACTTTATTTGATACCGGTTCTACCCATTCTTTTATTTCTCCTACTTGCGCTCATCGATTAAATTTGACTCCGGAGAAATTAGACTTTGACTTATCTGTTGAAACTCCATTGGGAGAAATCTTCATTACATCCACTGTTTATAAGTCCTGTTTGGTTCAAGTTGGTACCCACACATTACCTATCGATCTTATTTTATTAAAAATACTTGCATTTGACGTGATTCTAGGGATTGATTGGTTAACTACTCATTATGCAAAAATTGATTGTTTTCATAAGGTTGTTAGCTTTCATATTCCTAATCGACCTATTATGCGAATTCAATCAACCAAACCATTAAAATCAATCGCTGTCATCTCAAGCCATAAAGCTATTCGTTTATTGAAAAACGGATGTCAAGCTTTCTTAGCTCATGTCACGGATCTTAACAAAAATACGTCAGTTTTGAATGATATTTCTATTGTTCATAAATTCCCTGACGTATTCCCTGAAGAACATCATGGCCTACCCCCAGAGCGTGAAATTGAATTTTGTATCGACCTTGAACCCGGTACAAAACCCATTTCCAAAGCCCCATATCGAATGGCTCCTATTGAACTTCAGGAGTTAAAGATCCAACTGCAGGAATTGTTAGACATTGGCTTTATTCGTCCTAGTACTTCTCCTTGGGGTGCTCCTGTGCTATTCGTGAAGAAGAAAGATGGAAGTATGCGACTTTGTATTGATTATCGGGAGTTGAATCATGTCACCATTAAAAATAGGTACCCATTACCACGTATTGATGACCTGTTTGACCAGTTGCAAGGAGCACAATTCTTTTCAAAGATCGATCTTCGTTCTGGATATCATCAGCTGAAGGTTAGAACTGAGGATATTCCAAAGACGGCTTTCAGAACTCGGTACGGGCATAATGAATTCCTAGTCATGTCCTTTGGATTGACTAATGTTCCTGCTGCCTTCATGGATATGATGAACCGGGTATTCAAGGAATATTTGGATCACTTTGTGGTCGTCTTTATTGATGACATCCTTATTTATTCCAAAAGTCGTGAAGATCATGAGTAACACTTGAGGCTGGTACTCCAAAAGCTTCGTGAATACAAGCTTTATGCCAAGTTGAAGAAATGCGAGTTCTGGCTGGAGGAGGTAGCATTCCTTGGGCACGTAGTATCAAGTCATGGAATATCTGTTGACCTGACAAAGATTGAAGCTATTTAAAGCTGGGAGCAACCTAAATCAGTAACCAAAGTACGTAGCTTTCTCGGTTTAGCGGGTTATTATCGGAGATTCGTGGAAGGATTTTCTCGAATCGCTACTCCATTAACTCAGCTGACTCGGAAAGATACAAAGTTCGGTTGGAGTGAAGAATGTGAGAAGAGTTTTCAAGAACTCAAGAGGAGACTCATTTCAGCACCTATTCTAACAATATCATCTGGCTCGGAGGGATTTGTTGTGACGCCTCCAGAATAGGTATACAACACCCATTCTGAGTCGCCAAATACATGATACAGAAAGCAAACTAGAACTTCAATAATACAATTGTCGTGCAAAATACGACAACACATACTGTGAGTTTAAATATAAATATTGTTTTCTAGACAATATCCACACTCAAATAAGTCCTCAATACAATTATTCAAACACTATTTTACAGAAATAGTGAGGACTGCTAAAGCATCTTTCTAGAACCATCACTCCATACCCCGACTAGATCCTGCTATGTTCTCACCTCCTGAGAAGAAAAATGGAACAAAAAAGAAAAGGGCGAGCTCAACTAGCCCAGTAAAGAATATTATGACTAAGATAATATACAACAAATTATCATTAGTATTCAACAGGGAAAAATCTGATAGAATATAATCGACAACAAGTTTTAGATCAACAACTACAGCGGAAACAACAAACCATTAGAAGAGTCAAGTAGAGAATGAATTCTACTATCATCTAAGATTTAAAAGTCCATCATCAATATTTTATCCCTGTAACATCAATTAATAACCATCTTTATTTAAATATTCATCTTTGCACTACAGGCCAAAGATATTCATCAAGTAATCATACATCTTTGCACTACAGGCCAAAGATATTCAGTAATATCATCATTTAGGACTGAGGATGATGAAAAATATCTTAAAGAAAACGAATTCAGTGAGACAGAAGGACAAATAGTAGGGATTCGTATAACAGTTTATCCAAGATCAATAATACTTCATAATAATCAATTGTGAAGCAGAATTCAAAAATAAAGATCAAAACATGGATACAATCAAAGATAGTAACCATAATTGACATCTTGGATAAAAAGGGAAAATTTTATTTTTCGGTGAATAATGCCGTATTCGTGAATAGTAACATATACGTGAATAGTAACGTATACGTGAATAGTAACTCCGACACAAAAAGTTCCAAATTTGATAAAAACTCATGTTGATATTTCAGCATAATGATATTGAAGAAAATAATATCATTTAAGAAGAAAATAATATCCCTTACCTCAAAATATCAGTACTTTTGGTCGGAATACCGGTATAAGGCTGAAAGAAACTTGCTCTGATGAATAGAAACTCTCAAAGTATCTAAATACTCACAAAATACACTCAATAATCTAGAGAGAGAAAGAGAGAAAACTTGTTTCTGGTGTGATTTTCAATTCTAACTTAGCCCTCTATTTATAGGAAAATGTTAGCACGCCGAAGCAGACTTAACCTGTAACCTGATGGCTTTACCTGCTACTATTTCCACCCACCACATTTGAATAAAAATCTCAGCATATTTCTTCACCAACCAAGAGTGGGGCCCACCAATTCTAGAATTTTCCATCAAAATGATAAACTCCGAAAATTCAACAATTTCTGAACCAGTCATCTCGTAAAATTCATAATAAATCGTACGTTCATTTTAACGGTTCAAAATTTGTGGACATATACTCAACTTATATATGTATAACATATCCAAAAATTACCACGATCCAACGGCCGGATTAAAAATTATATCCCCCGCAAAATATCTCAAAAATCCTGATTTTTAATACCTCCATTCCGACAAAAATACTGATAAAAACCTCAACATTAACTCCTTCATTTTTAACTACAAAAATATATCCTTCATTTATATCCACATAAAATAAATATTTCCTTATCATATGAATCAATAATTAATTATTCACAAATAATATTACAGAATCGCATTTATGACAACCAAGCCGTTCCCAGGAAAGAGGGGGCTTTCCAATAAGGATTTCTCCTTACTGGCGCGTAATTAGATGACCAAACCTCTCCTTAGACAGAACTTTCTAGACATTGCCAATAATGTTATCTAATAATATTATTCAAATAATATAAATTATTGATCTGATAATGGAAAATACTGTGCAACAACAATTATTGAAACAACAATAATATAAAATATCAACGCAACAATAATATTTTTCTTTAATTTTATATAAATTCTTATATGCTTATTGTGATATGCATGTTGCACAGTTATGGCCTTTTGACCCATAGGTTAGTGGTTTTGGTTTAGAAATACGGCTTGCATGTCGTGTCTTTCTATAAATTCTAATGTAATATTCTCTTCTCATCTAAATCCCCTCGAATATAACTCGAGGTTTCTTTATGTCATGTAATAATCTGTAATCAATGAAGATGTCAAGATGGAGAACACGATGAAAGATGATGATGGAGAGGAGGCACATGCTTGAGGAAGATCCAAGGAAGCTATTTATTTTAAGATCTTTTACCACCTTAGATTGACCTTTAATCTTTCATTAGCTTGAAAAGATTGACAGTGGATTGGGCCATAACTGTGACACATTTAATTTTGCACTTTATTTATGCTTGTATGCGATATGATATGATAAATAATGTGCATGCTTAATAAGATTAAAATTGGTGAGATCTGAATTAATTAATAAAATCCCTCATTAAATTATTAAGTCTAAATCAGATGCCTTCCAATGAATAACACTCATCAAGACCTTGATCAATAGATGTAGGTTTGCCAAAGCAAAGTACCCTATTTATCTAGGTAAGATGCGATAGGATAAGTGTGATATCCAAACTGTTAAAATCATTGGGCCCGACTTAACTAAGTTATCTCAATAGGATTGTGGACTTAGAGGCATAGAGTTTGGTAGGTACCATTAGATGGACTAAAAACAATTATTGTTTACCAAACTATTCAGGAGTTATATATGATATAATTGACAAAGGGTTGTCTACCTAAATAATTATGTTTTAAGAGATTAACCAAAGCTAACTTAAGTCATAATGAAATATGGATCTTGGCTCACTAGAAAGATTTAATAGAAAAATGCTTTCCGAATTAATGGTGAGGGCTATTAATTTGAATAAAATAGTGAGAGGTATATTTTAATGTACTATTATCAATTACATAATATCAACTCTGCAATTTGACTTATTATTTTGGCACTTATAAATTGTAGATATCAATGGCAAACAACAACAACACAAGTAGTCTTTCACTACGATCAGTCCTTGAGAAGGACAAGCTGAGTGGGATTAATTTCCTTGACTGGCACAGGAACTTGAGGATTGTCCTCAAACAAGAGCGTAAGCTATATGTCCTTGATGGGCCCATTCCTGCAGCATCGGCTGTCACTGCACCACGTGCGGAGCATAATGCTTACAAGAAGCATCAAGATGATGCTCTTGACGTGAGTTGTCTCATGCTAGCAACCATGAACACTGAGCTTCAGAAGCAACATGAGTTAATGGATGCTTATGAGATGATCGAGCATCTCAAGAAATTGTTCGAAGGGCATGCTCGACAGGAGAGGTATGATACAAGCAAAGCGTTGTATCACTGCAAGATGGGTGAATGTGATCCAGTTGGTCCACATGTGCTGAAAATGATTGGGTATATTGAGTACCTTGATAGGTTGGGTTTTCCAATCACTCCGGAAGCCCAAACTGATCTTGTTTTACAATCTTTGAACAGCAGCTACTCTCAATTTGTTATGAACTATCTTATGAATGAAATTGAGAAACCCCTTACTGAGTTGTTGAGCATGTTAAGAACTGCCGAGAACAACATGAAAAAGGCAGGACCCGCTCCCATAATGATGGTGCAAAAGGGGAATGCTAAGGGAAATTAGAAAGGCAAAAAGAAGATAGGATCTAAGTCTGTTGCCAAACCCAATTCCAAAACCAAACAGGCTTTAAAACCTAAAGGTGGGGTGGCTAAAGAAGGTGAATGTCACTTCTGTGGAAAACCTGGACACTGGAAAAGGAACTGTCATGCTTATTTGGAAGAAGTGAAGAAAAGGAAAGGAAGTACGACTTCTGATTCAGGTATAAATGTTATAGAAGTCAATTTGTCTACTTCTACATCATGGGTATTGGATACTGGATGTGGTTCTCACATTTGTGTTAATGTGCAGGGACTCCGAAGGAGTAGGACTTTGGCGAAAGGAGAGGTTGACCTACGAGTTGGGAATGGAGCAAAAGTTGCTGCACTGGCCGTAGGAACTTATCATTTATCTTTGCCCACTGGGCTAGTTTTAGAATTAGAAGATTGTTATTTTGTGCCTGCTATAAACAAAAATATTATTTCTGTTTCTTGTTTGGACAAGAAAGGTTTTTCATTTATAATTAAGAACAATCGTTGTTCGTTTTACTTAAATGATATTTGCTATGGTGTTGCACAATTGTTTAACGGTCTTTATATTCTTGATTTAGAAATGCCTATCTATAACATAAACACAAAACGATTTAAATCAAATGATTCAAATCTGACATATCTCTGGCACTGTCGTTTGGGCCATATAAATGAGAAACACATATCAAAACTCCATAAAGATGGATTTTTGGATTCATTTGATTTTGAATCATATGAAAAATGTGAATCTTGTTTATTAGGCAAGATGACTAAAGCCCCTTTCACTGGACACAGTGAACGGGCTAGCGATATATTGAGACTTATACATAGTGATGTATTTGGACCCATGAGTTCGTTAGCAAGAGGTAGGTTTTATTACTTCATTACATTTACTGACGACTTCAGTAGATATGGATATGTGTATCTAATGAGACACAAATCCGAATCCTTTGAAAAGTTTAAGGAATTCAAGAATGAAGTTCAAAACCAATTTGGCAAAAGCATAAAAGCCCTTCGATCCGATCGAGGAGGTGAATACTTAAGCCAAGACTTTGATGACCTTCTAAAGGAGTGTGGTATTATATCACAGCTCACTCCACCTGGAACACCACAATGGAATGGTGTGTCTGAGAGGAGGAATCGAACCTTGTTGGACATGGTACGATCAATGATGAGTCATGCAGATCTTCCAATAAGCTTCTGGGGTCATGCCCTAGAGACAGTTGCATTCACACTTAACCGTGTTCTTACAAAGACGGTTCAAAAGACACCATATGAGATGTGGACTGGGAAACGTCCTAGTATGTCGTTCATGAAGATTTGGGGATGCGAGGCATTTGTAAAACGTCTGGATTCTGATAAGCTCGGACCCAAATCTGACAAATGTAATTTTGTGGGATACCCAAAAGAAACAAAATGGTATTATTTCTACAAACCTTCTGAGAATAAAGTGTTTGTTGCTCGAACTGGTATTTTTCTAGAAAGAGAATTTGTCTCTAAAGGAAACAGTGGAAGGAAAGTAGAACTCGAAGAAATTCGAGAACCACAAAATATCATTGAACCTGAGTTGGAACGTGAGCAGGAACCACAAGAAATTATGGAAAGTGAACCTGCTCAAATTACACAAGGAATTCGTAGATCTGGTAGGACACGCCAAGAGCCCGAGAGATATTATGGATATCTTGTGACTCAAAACGGTGATGTGATGCTCATAGATCAGGATGAGCCTACTTCCTACCAAGAAGCTTTGAATGGACCAGATTCTGAGAGATGGCTTGAAGTCATGAGATCTGAAATGGACTCCATGTATACTAACCAAGTATGGACTTTGGTTGATCCACCCGAAGGTGTAAAACCAATCGGGTGCAAGTGGGTTTTCAAGAAGAAAACCGACATGGATGGTAATGTACAAACCTATAAAGGCCGACTGGTAGCAAAAGGTTTCAAACAAATTCAAGGTGTTGACTATGATGAAACCTTTTCTCCAGTGGCAATGGTTAAATCCATCAGGATCTTACTTGCTATTGCAGCTTTTTATGATTACGAAATCCGGCAGATGGATGTCAAAACTACTTTCCTTAACGGAAATCTACTTGAGGATGTGTATATGACACAACCTGAGGGTTTTGTCACTCCAAAGGATGCTGGAAAGGTATGTAAGCTGCAGCGATCCATTTATGGATTGAAGCAAGCCTCTCGGAGTTGGAATCTTCGATTTGATGAAGCAGTCAAAGAATTTGGCTTTATTAAAAATGAAGATGAACCTTGTGTATATAAGAAGGTTAGTGGGAGTCACATTGTATTCCTAGTATTATATGTTGATGACATATTAATTATTGGGAATGACATTCCTTCCTTACAGGCTGCAGAAACATGGTTAGGAAAATGTTTCTCCATGAAAGATTTGGGCGATGCTGCCTATATTTTAGGTATCAAGATCTATAGAGATAGATTGAGAAAAATGCTCGGCCTAAGTCAAAGTACATATATTGATAAAGTGTTGAAACGGTTCAGCATGCAAGAGGCGAAAAGAGGAAATTTACCCGTGACTCATGGTATAAAGATCTCTAAGGCCCAATGTCCTAAATCACAAGATGATGAGGAGCGTATGAGAAAGATCCCTTATGCTTCGGCAATTGGATCTATCATGTATGCAATGATATGTACTCGTCCGGATGTCTCGTATGCTTTGAGCATGACGAGCAGATACTAGTCGAATCCAGGTGAAGGTCACTGGACAGCAGTCAAGAATATCCTCAAGTACCTGAAAAGGTCTAAGGATTCATTCTTGGTATATGGATGTGAAGACGAACTGGCAGTAAAGGGTTACACAGATGCTAGTTTCCAAACTGACAATGATGACTATAAGTGTCAGTCAGGTTTTGTGTTTTGCCTTAATGGTGGTGCTGTTAGCTGGAAAAGTTCGAAGCAAGAGACAGTAGCTGATTCTACAACAGAGGCTGAGTATATTGCTGCTTCTAGTGCAGCCAAGGAGGCTGTATGGATTAAAAAGTTCATCACTGAACTTGGTGTTGTTCCAACCATTGTTGATCCGGTTGCTCTATACTGTGATAATAATGGAGCCATTGCACAGGCTAAGGAACCCAGATCTCACCAACGATCCAAGCATATACTTAGGCGGTACTATCTCATCCGTGAAATCATTGACAGAGGAGATGTACATATAGGAAGAGTGCCAACAGATGATAATGTTGCAGATCCACTGACCAAGGCTTTGTCGCAGCAGAAGCATGACGGTCACATTAGTTCCATGGGTATTAGATACATGAGTGATTGGCTCTAGTGCAAGTGGGAGACTGTTAGAGTTTATGCCCTAGAGGCCAATTATTTGATATAATTGCTTAACATTTGATATTATTGTTGATTGAATAAATAAATTATTTTATTATGGTTTTATTTACTGCGTAATATAATTGTTAACATAATAAAATTCCTTAGAATAGTGATACAAATTATATAGTTTCAAGTATGTGACTTGAACATGAGATTATATAATTACAATTAGTATCATTGTTCTTAAATGTCCCTAGTCGAGTATCATTGTTGATGGGACAACAATGATGCATTGAGACTAGTATGTGGATTGACTGATGACCAAATCTCATTGGTCATAAATATATGAGATATTAAGTCAATGCATAGGTACATGTTAGAGAACGATGTACTGGACAGACCCACCATGAGAATTCTATATGGAGCATTATGCGAAGTGTCATTAGCAATTCTCATAGTGACAATGATGTAATGGTCCTCCGACCTGAAACCACTATATTACTACACGAAAATTTATGTACTTTGATATCATCAAATGTCACCTTTAATAGGGTGGACTATAAAGGTGATTATTGGGTTCATTGTGAATCGTGTGAGAAATATGAGTGATCTAGATGGAATTTAACCATCCTATATTTTATAGGTGATATCCATAGGCCTCTTGATTGAGTAGGACTATGAAATGCATGGCCATGCTCAAATAGTGATTTGTTTCATATAGTCTACTCATTGATCAAGAAAACTCAGATTAAATTATGAATAGTATGACACATTCCATGACTTGAGTTTAATCTAGGATATTAAGGTTAAAAGGATTAAATTACATTGAAACATTGGTCACAAAAAGGTTGCATCGAATCATCGATCTTATTTTTACTTGGGTAGCAGTGATACATTACTAGATGCCGCTCACCGTTTATAACTTTATAATATGATTTTAAAGTTATTGCCAACGTAATAATAACTTATAGGGTCACACACAAAGAACGTAATTAAAAGGAAATTAATTTAAATTGTAAAGATTTAAATATGTCAATATGATTGATATAATTTTAAATCATGAATTTAAATTAATAGGATAATTTATATATAGGTATATTAATTAAGTAAGACTTAATTAAGATATATATAAATTCGGATTTTAATAACATTAAGTTTTGATTAATTCCTCCTAACTGCTATATATATGATATATATCAGTCACTTTAGGTTTTACGTCAAAACAAAAAAAAACCCTAGCCGCTCTTAGAGAGAGACTAGAGAAAAATAGTTTAAAAATCCTCATCCTTGGTGGCTAGTACCGCGTTTTCTTCTTCTGCAGATCGTAGGACGATTCGTGTGGACCGTTCGTGTGGATACCGTAGAGACGCAGTCCGTTTGAATTGCGTTGGAGATTTGATCGCATCGATTCTAGCTTTTACAATCGGTATAATTTCTTACCACTGAATTAATTGTTTTTCGCATGGATCCTGTTTTAGGGTTTCAAAATTGCTTTAAATTTTAATTTTCGCTGTGCGTTTCTGTATCGAAACCCCAACAGGAGTTTTCCTACAACAACAGTTATCAAGTAAGTATTGGCATGGCTCCAATTGAAGCATTGTATGGAAGAAAATGTCGTTCTCCAGTATGCTGGGATGAGGTGGGTGAAGCAACGTTGTTGGGACCGAAGTTGGTACGTATGACTACAGAAAAGATTCAAACGATCCGACAACGTATAAAAATCTCACAAGATCGACAAAAGAGTTATGCTGATCTTCATCGAAAGGACATGGAAATTGATATAGGAGATCATGTGTTCTTACGTGTTGCTCCATGGAAAGGAGTTACGAGATTTGGAAAGAGAAGAAAGCTCAATCCTCGATTCATCGGTCTATTTTTAATCCTCGATCGAGTAGGAACTGTGGCTTATAGACTCACATATCCATGTTACGTAAATATGTAGAAAACCCGAACCACATTATTGAGTTAGAACCGGACGAAATAGCAGAAGATTTGACGTATGAAGAAGTTCCTGTTCAAATCTTAGATAAGAAGGAACATATTCTACGCTCCAAGGTTATACCTCAAGTCAAAGTTTTGTGGAGAAACCACGATGTTGAGGAAATGACTTGGGAGTTAGAATCTGAAATAAAATCAAGGTATCCTTACTTCTTCGACATACCAGGTACGTACCCTAATTTCGAGGGCGAAATTTCATAAGAAGGGGAGGTTGTAAGACCCCAACTTTTATAAATTAAGATGAATTTTCTATAAATATCATTTTTGAATATTATGGAGTTAATTTGATATAATGTTATAATTGTGGGTAATATTTATAAATTTTGCAAAGAACGCAAGTTGTTATATAATATTCGATTTGTCGGAGAATATTCATTTTAACAGAAAATATTCGTACAACGACACAATCATTGGTGGACCCCACAACAGAATTATTGTCGGATTGAGAAAATGACAAAAATATTTTATTAAAAATAACGGCGAAAGTTTTACCATTGATACTGTTGAACTACTCGGTAGTAAAAGTACAGTAACACGTGTGGTTGCATAGTAGCATACGGTATTGATTATTAATACTTATGTGAGAAGTCACTCAGTTTGATTCAATTATTGTCAGTTAATAATATGAATTATTTAGCGATAATGAAGTTTTGTTTTATTCGTATTATTAACGTAATAAAATAGAAATATATTTTTATATAAAACAGAATACTTTATTAAAGTTATTTTATAAATAGAATATATTATATTTTATTTAAAAGATTTTTCTTTAAATATGGACCGTCAGATTAAAGTAAATCAATCTAGACCGTTCATGGATTAGTTACTATGCAGTCCATTCTTTTATAAATAGCAACTCATTCCTTCATTATTTATTACGAATTCACTGAACTCAAGAGAGAGAAACTATTGAGAGAGAGAGAGAAGAAAAGTATTCTACTACTTAACTACTTCCTTATTTCAATTTTTCTTTAAAACAGTAAGGGGTGTTATTCTTTCTTACTCATGAAGAGAACTGTTGTTATTTCATTTCTTATTATTCTGTTGGAATAACCTGTATACGCGGTCTACCCTATACTTGGTGACATTCTTCTATTATTCTGTTGGAACATCCTGCCTGTGTGTTTTACACCGGACCTGGTTCTGTTTTTATTATTATTCTGTTGGAACATCCTGTCTGTATGTTTTACACCGGACCTGGTTCTGTCTTGTTATTATTCTGTTGGAACATTCTGTCTGTGTGTTTTACGCCGGACCTGGTTTCATTATTTATTATTCTGTCGGAATATCCTGTCTGTGCGTTTACGCCGGAACTTGTTCCATTATTTATTATTCTGTCGGAATATCCTATCTAAGCGTTTACGCCGGACCTGGTTCCATTATTTATTATTCTATTGGAGTAACCTGTCTGTGCTGTCTATCGCATGTCGGGTGATTTCTTTTGTTATTTCATTCTTTATTATACTCAGTTGGTTAAGTTTTAACTTCTATACTCCATAAAATTAGTGGAATATCCTTGATAATTGCGGTTCATCCAGTATATTTTCATGAAAATATTCTTCTAAGCATTCTTGAATTTTACTCCACAAAGCAGTATCATGTTGACAATTTAGACGTTGTTAATTCTTGGAAAAATTAATTCTTGAACTTATTTTATTGAATTTTTATATCATTGTCATCATCCTCATGTTTATAAAATGTTGAAAGTCATATGTGGCCTGTAGTGCATAGATGGACTTGGTATGATTATGACCAGGGATTATTCGGTATAATCATGACCGTAATGTTACAAATGATATGGTAAAAGTCCTCATTGGGCCGTAGTGCATTGATGGACAGTTGTTGGCATGATCATGACCATTAATGAGTACACAAATATTCTTGGCCCGTAGTGCATGGATAATTATGGCCGTGATACTAAAGAATATCCTTGGCCGTAGTGCAGGGGTGATTCGATGATGTGGATTATTTTATTAAGCTGAGTCCCAGTGATAACAGTGTTGAAAAACCTTTTAAATCATAGAAGATAGTAGATTTTATTCTCTACTTGACTCTTTTAATGGATTGCTTGTTCTGCTGCAGTTAAACTTGATGTTCGTTATATTTTATCAGTTTAACACTGTTGAAGGCTAATGATAATTTATTAAGCATTATCTTAGTCATAATATTTCTTACTGGGCTAGTTGAGCTCACCCTTTCTTTCACTGTTCTCTTCAGGAAATGAGAATATAGTTGGGACGAGTCGGGGAACGGAGTGATGGGCCAGATGATAGTATTAGTAGTCCTCACTATTCTATTAAATAGTGTGACAATAATTATAATGAGGACTCCTTTTGAGTTTGTATAGTCTCTAGTAGACAATAATTGTATTCAAACTCACAGTTATGTTTTGTCGTATTGTACACGACAGTTGTATTAGTAAGTTGTATTTGTATTCTGTACCATGTATCTGATGACCCAAGATGTGTGATGTATACCTAATTTTGGGGGCGTCACAATATCCGTCAGATATTCGGTCGTAAATATTCGCGTCGAGAATACGATCCGTCAAAAATTCCGTCGAAAATTCATTATCCTCGACGAACGTATCTCCGACGGCTGTTCGTCGAACATTAACTATTTTCGACAGAATATATAGGACGAAACTTTTCGTCGAATATAACAGCACATATTTTCGACGGATATATTCCCTTGGAATTCTTATATTTTCGACTGGAAACTAAAATAACCCACTATTCATTAAAATTTGCTAATTATTAACTTTGACGGAATTTGCGTCGAAGATAGAGTGTTTACGACGGATACGTTCCGTCGAACATAATGTATGTTCGACTGAAATTAGGATATTTCGGCATTTATTAAAAATTGATTATTTGTTATTTCCGAGGGAAGTTCCGTCGTAAATACCCTATTCCGTCGGAATTAACTATCCTTTTTTTTAATTGCAGATTTTAAAAGTTCAGTTTCCAGGTGTTTAAACCCATTAATGTACCTGTAACCTGTTACAACCAAATACACAGTAATATAAACCTGTATCTCACATTCAAATATGCAACGTAGCACTAAAACTTAATCTTCAACTCATTATCATTCACATTCGCATTCAAATATCCACCAAAACGTATTATAAGCTAACCAATTACAAATATAAGCTAATGTTCCATAAATGTTAAACAATATTATTTACAATAGTTGTACAGACGCAATTAGACAATACAATATATACAAAAGTTCTACAATAACATGAATATATACACATGAACTATAAACTAGTAAAAGTATCATCACCAGCCTCGAGCTCCTGCTCATCATCGCCAGCCTGTGTAAGATCCCAAATTATTAATAAATAAAATTTAATTTCCTCTATTTATTATTTTGAAATAGTAAGGGTTGATTTGATTAATGTGGTTAGTTATGGGTAAGTTGCGCAAATATTTTAAATAAGCAAGTGGTTATAAAATATTCATTGTTGTCGGGAAATATTCGTACGACGGCGCAGTCTTTTGTGGGCCCTATAACGAAAAGCGATTGGATGAAGAAAACGACAAGTATAAGTTGTTTATAAATAACGACGTAGTTGTTACCGTTAATACTGTTGAAATACTCGGTGGTTAAAACACAGTAGCACACGGTATTGCACCAATTATTGATTCTTACGTAAGAAGGCACTACTCAATAATTGTTATAGTAATTACTATTCAATATTTTATTTTATTGATTCAATAATTGTTTCATTGATATTTTATATTACTATTATTCAATAATTGTCACTACACAATATTTTCTATTATCGGAGCAATAATTCATATTATCTGAATAATATTATTAGATAACATTATTGGCAATGTCTAGAAAGTTCTGTCTAAGGAGAGGTTTGGTCATCTAATTACGCGCCAATAAGGAGAAATCCTTATTGGAAAGCCCCCTCTTTCTTGAGAACTGCCTGGTTGTCAGTATTGTGATTCTGTAATATTATTTGTGAATAATTAATTATTGATTTATATGATGAGAAAAATATTCATTTTATGTGGATATAGATGGAGAAAATTTTTAAAGTGACAATCGTTGAAAATCGATATTTTATCTTTTCTGATAAAATAATATTTTATTATATTATTATAATATAATAATGATGATATTTTTACAATGATTGAGGGATATATGAGTATATGAGGAGGAAGATTATTTTTGTTACAAAAGTTGTTTAAAACATGTTAAACATGTCTGTTGGCCCATTTCTTGACTGAAATTTGATTATAGCCTGTAAAATCGTCCGTTTGTGGATTTCGGTCAATTTTTATTTGGAATTTGAAAAAACTTTCTTCTGCAAAGTTGTAGAGAATTGAATTTCCTATAAAAGTCTCGAAATTCAAATTTTTGGATAAAATGACTATTTATTATGAACTATTGAAGTTCCGAAGTTCCGAAATAATTAATTTTTAGAGTTTAAAATATTTTAAATATAAAAAACATTTTTTGTATTGTTGGTGGGTTGTTAAACATGCTGAATTGGATGATTCAAAGGTTGGCGTGAAAATTAATATATATATTATTATTTTATTAAATTTTCTGTTTTGGTGTTCTAAGCATTTTCCTGTAAATAGTGTCCTTAGGTTAGAATTGAAAATCACACCAGAAACTAAAGATTTCTCTCTCTTTTTCTCTCGTTATATTGAGCGTATTCTTGTGAGTATTTTAATACTTTGAGTGTTGTTATACGGTACAAGTTCCTTCAGCACTATATCTGATATTCCAACCAGAAGTACAATTTTGCTGAGGTAAGGGATGTTATTTTATTCAAAAATGATATTATTTCTTCAATATCATTATGCCGAAATATTGGTTAGAAATTTTTATCAAATTTAGAACTTTTCATGTCGGGGTTACTATTCATGAGTTACTATTCACGAGTTACTATTCACCAAAAAATAAAATTTTCTTCTTTTCGTCCAAAATATCTATTCTGAATACTAGCTTTGATTGTATCCATGTTTTGATCATTCTTGAATTTTACTTCACTATGATTACTTATGAGGTATTTTTGGACATGGAATAGCTGAAATACGAATCCTTAATATTTATTCTTTTATTTCACTGGATTCGTTTTCTTTAAAATATTTTTCATCATCCTCAGTCCTAAATGATGATATAACTGAATATCTTTGGCCTGTAGTGCAAAGATGAATGATTTCTAATGAATATCTTTGGCCCGTAGTGCAAAGATGAACAAGTGTTTAGATGAACATGACCAACTGATGAATATCTTTGGCTTGTAGTGTAAAGATGAATATTGATTGATGTTACAGGGATAACATATTGATAATGAACTTTTAAATTCATAGATAATAGTAGATTTCATTCTCTACATAACTCTTCTATGAATTATTATTTTTCGCTGCAAATATTGATTTAAAACTTGTTGTCTATTGTATTCTATTAGATTTTTTCCTGTTGAAGACTAACGATAATTTGTTCTGTATTATCTTAGTCATAATGTTCTTTACTGGGCTAGTTGAGCTCACCCTTTACCTTTTTGTTCCATTTTTCTCAGGAGGCGAGAATGTAGCGAGTACTAGTCGGGGTATGGAATGATGGTTCTAGAAGTTATTTTAGTAGTCCTCACCATTTTTGTGAAATAATGTATCAACAATTGTAATGAGAACTTATTTGAGTGTGGATATTGTCTAGATGACAATATTTGTATTTAAACTCACAGTTTTTATGTTGTAATAATAAAGATGTAGTTGTTTCTGTACCATGTATTTTAGCGACTCAGAATGGGTGTTGTATACCTATTTTGGGGGGCGTCACAGTTGGTATCAAAGCTTAGGGATATGATCTCTGGTGGAGATCGGGGAATAGAACTAGGAGGGGAGAGACGAGTAAATCCTTCGCTAGTGTGTCCTACCTAAGCTTATTTGTTGGTCGGTCATAATATAGGGGTATTATGTGATTTGTTAATTTATTTAATTAACCCTTGTTTTATGGCAGTATTTGAGAATATCGACTGAGAATGTTAACAGTGTAGTAAATGAAACCGTGGAGATGCATGTGCTCACCAACGAGGAGAACGTGCAACAGGCTGGCAATGTTCCTCATGTGAACAACACCAATAAGCAGATGGGATGTTTAGAAGCTTTTTGCAATTCATGCAGAACCAGACGAGGGAGACTCGTGTTCAAAATACAGGAGAAAATGATAGCAATTCACGGTTTGTCACAACCAAGCAGTTCAAAGAATTGGGACCACCAGAATTTAAGGGAAAGCCGGATCTGATCATGGCGGAAACGTGGGTCAAGTAAATTACCAAGATATTCGATGTCTTGGGATGCACGGAGGAACAGAAGGTTCCATTCGCCACCTTTATGTTCCGTGACGAGGTAGACTACTGGTGGGAGTCTGTGAAGTGTACCCATCCAGCCGCACTCAGCATATCTTGGGAGACATTTCAGAAACTGTTCAATGACAAGTACTTTCCTGAAAGTATTCGTCATATAAAGGAGGTAGAGTTTATTAGACTGGAGCAGAATAACATGACGGTGTCCCAATGTGAGGCGAAGTTTGCAGAGTTGTCCAGGTTTGCACCTCATTTGGTGGAGAATGAGGAACGTATGACGCGAATGTTTCTGAGAGGTTTGAAACCCGGCATACGTCAATATCTCATTTCTCATAATTTTTCTCTCTATTCAGATGTTGTCAACATGGCTCAATTATTAGAGCGAGATAACGAGTACGGTCAACCGAGGGACCACAACCAGGATCATACCGGTGACAGCAATCATCAGAACAATGATAACCAGCGGAGAAAAAAAAATACAGACAAGAACGGCAACCACTCTGGTGGTAATCGTGGCTATAAAAATAGAAGAAGCGAGTCGGGAGAAGATTTTAAAAAAAGGAGATTCAACAATGACAATACGAAGACGTCAGCACCAGCAGCAACTGGTTCCAAGGGAGGAGAACGACCACCGGTCATATGCTATAAGTGCGGAAAAGAAGGACATATCAGCCCAAACTGCCCACAACAGTTTAAGGTATGTTATAATTGTGGAAAGGAATGACATATCGCTCGAGATTGCACTGTAGCGAAACCAAGTCCAGCGGGGATGGTGACTCAAAAAGCTGTCCCAAAAAAGTCAAAGTCAACGGTTCCTGAAAGAGCGTTTGTAGTGACTGGTCAACATGCGAGGAACCCAAACGAGGTGATCACGTGTAAGCTAATCATAAATTCATGCGAAGTTTATACCTTGCTAGATACAGGTGCTACCCATTCATTTATTTCTTCTGCTTGTGCTCAACGTTTAAACTTGACTCCGAAGAAGTTAGACTTTGATTTATCTGTGGAGACTCCGTTAGGAGAAACTTTCATCACATCCACTGTTTATAAATCTTGTTTGATCCAAGTTGGCACCATCACCTTACCTGTTGACCTTATTTCTTTAAAGATACTTGCTTTTGATGTGATTTTAGGGATTGATTGGTTAACTACTCATCATGCCAAAATTGATTATTTTCGTAAGGTTGTTAGTTTTCATATTCCTAACCAACCTGTTGTGCGAATTCAAGCAACTAAGTCATTAAAATCAGTCACTGTTATATCAAGCCATAAAGCCATTCGTTTATTAAAAAACGGATGCCAAGCTTTCTTAGCCCATGTTATGGATTTGAATAAAGACATGTCAAATTTGAATAATATTCTTGTTGTTATTGACTTTCCTGACGTATTTCCTGAAGAACTTCCCGGTCTACCCCCGGAACGTGACGTTGAATTCTTTATTGACCTTGAACCTGGTACAAAGCCTATTTCTAAAACTCCATATCGAATGACTCCTATTGAACTTCAGGAGTTAAAGGTCCAACTACAGGAGTTGTTGGACATCGGTTTCATTCGTCTTAGTACATCTCCTTGGGGTGCTCCTGTTTTATTTGTAAAGAAGAAAGACGGGAGTATGCGACTTTGTATTGACTATCGGGAATTGAACCATGTCACTATTAAGAATAGGTATCCGCTACCTCGTATTGATGACCTGTTTGACCAGTTACAAGGAGCACAATTCTTTTCAAAGATCAATCTTCGTTCTGGATATCATCAGCTGAAGGTTAACACTGAGGACATTCCGAAGACTGCCTTCAGAACTCGGTACGAGCATTATAAATTCTTAGTCATGTCTTTTGGATTGACTAATGCTCCTGCGGCTTTCATGGATATGATGAACCGAGTATTCAAAGATTATTTGGATCAGTTCGTTGTTGTCTTTATTGATGACATCCTCATATATTCCAAAAGCCGTGAAGATCATGAGCACCATTTGAAGCTGGTACTCCAAAGGCTACGTGAAAACAAGTTATATGCTAAGTTGAAGAAATGCGAGTTCTGGCTTGAGGAAGTAGCATTCCTAGGACACGTGGTGTCAAAATATGGAGTATCTGTTGACCCGGCGAAGATTGAAGCAATACAAAGTTGGGAGAAACCAAAGACGGTGACCGAAGTACGTAGCTTTCTGGGCTTAGCTGGTTATTATCAGAGATTCGTGGAAGGGTTTTCTCGAATCGTTACCCCGTTAACTCAGCTGACTTGAAAAGATATCAAATTCGTATGGAGCGAGGAATGAGCGAAGAGTTTTCAAGAGCATAAGAGGAGACTCATTTCGGCAGCTGTTTTGACCATACCATCTGGTTCAGATGGATTTGTTATCTACAGCGATGCTTCAGGCAAAGGGCTAGGATGTGTTCTCATGCAACGTGGAAAAGTTATAGCCTATGCATCGCGACAACTTAAAGAATATGAGAGGAATTATCCTACTCATGATCTAGAGTTGGCAGCAGTCATTTTTGCGCTAAAGATCTGGAGGCACTATCTATATGGGGAGAAAGTGGAGATATATTCAGACCATAAAAGCCTCAAATATTTCTTCACTCAAAAAGAACTCAACATGCGACAACGACGTTGGCTCGAGCTGTTGAAAGATTTCGACCACACTATTCAATACCATCCTGGAAAAGCAAATGTGGTAGCTGACGCGTTGAGTTGAAGATCATATGCAGGAACGAGTGCGATGATGTCAAGTATACGCATAGAACCAACTTTAATCGATAAAGTTAAAGTTGCTCAAGCTACAGACCCGGAGCTGATGCGTATGAAGAAGAAAATGCAAGAAGGTGCTATTCTAGAAGCAAGAATCGATGAAGAAGGAATACTTCGAGTCCACTCCAGACTTTATGTTCCTAACGATTCTGATTTGAAGTACAAGATCATGATGGAAGCACACAATACACCATTTGTAATCCATCCTGGAAGTACCAAAATGTATCGTGATCTTCGACATACATTTTGGTGGAACAATATGAAGAGAGATATTGCAAAGTTTATCTCGAGGTGTTTAACTTGTCAACGTGTAAAGGCGGAGCATCAAGTGCCAAAGGGTCCATTGCAACCACTTGAGATTCTGAAATGGAAGTGGGAACACATTACCATGGGTTTCGTTACGGGTCTTCCCAGGGTTTCTCAAGGCATAGATGCTATTTGGGTTATTGTTGATAGATTAACCAAGTCTGCTCATTTCTTGCCGATACGGGAGACTTATTCCCTTGAACGTCTTGCTCGTATATACGTAGATGAGATTGTGAGACTGCATGGCATGCCAGTATCAATAGTTTCGGATCGTGACCCAAGATTCACTTTAAGATTTTTGGTTAGCTTGCAAAAAGCTATGGGCACGGATTTACGGTTCAGTTCGGCATACCATCCTCAAACGGACTGGCAATCGGAGAGGACTATTCAAACTCTTGAAGATCTATTAAGACTTTGTGTCCTAGATTTCAAAGAGAGTTGAGATAAGTACCTACCATTGGTGGAATTCTCCTACAATAACAGTTATCAGGCAAGTATAGGTGTGGCTCCATTTGAAGCATTGTATGGACGAAAGTGTCGCTCTCCAATATGTTGGGATGAGGTGGGAGAAGCAACGTTGTTGGGACCTGAGTTGGTACGTATGACTACGAAAAAGATCCAAACGATTCGACAACGTATACAAACGTCACAGGATCGACAAAAGAGTTATGCGGATCTTCATCGAAAAGACGTGGAATTTGACATTGGGGATCATGTATTATTGTGTGTGGCTCCATGGAAAGGAGTTACAAGATTTGGGAAGAGAGGAAAGCTCAATCCACGATTTATTGGTCCATTTTAGATTCTTGACCGAGTAGGAAATGTGGCCTATAGACTCGCGTTACCCCCAAGTATGTCTCGTGTTCATAATATTTTTCATATATCTATGTTACATATATATGTGAAAGACCCAAACCACATTATTGAGTTAGAACCGGACGAGATAGCGGAAGACTTAACGTACGAAGAGGTACCTGTCAAGATCTTGGATAGGAAGGAGCATGTCCGACGCACGAAGGTCATACCACAAGTTAAAGTTTTGTGGAGAAACCATGCTATTGAGGAAATGACCTAGGAGTTGAAAACGGAAATGAAAGCGAGGTATCCTCATCTTTTCGAAACACCAAGGACATACGTCAATTTCGAGGACGAAATTTCATAAGGAAGGGAGGTTGTAATATCCCAAATTATTAATAAATAAAATTTAATTTTTCTATTTATTATTTTGAAATAGTAAGGGTTGATTTGATTAATGTGGTTAGTTATGGGCAAATTGCGCAAATATTTTAAATAAGCAAGTGGTTATAAAATATTCATTGTTGTTGGAGAATATTCGTTTGGTCGTGGAATATTCTTGCTATCGGCGAATATTCGTACGACGGTGCAATCTTTTATGGGCCCTATAACGAAAAGCGATTGGATGAAAAAAATGACAAGTATAAGTTGTTTATAAATAACGACGTAGTTGTTACCGTTAATACTGTTGAAATACTCGGTGGTTAAAACACAGTAGCACACGGTATTGCACCAATTATTGATTCTTACGTAAGAAGGCACTACTCAATAATTGTTATAGTAATTACTATTCAATATTTTATTTTATTGATTCAATAATTGTTTCATTGATATTTTATATTACTATTATTCAATAATTGTCACTACACAATATTTTTTATTATCGGAGCAATAATTCATATTATCTAAATAATATTATTAGATAACATTATTGGCAATGTCTAGAAAGTTCTGTCTAAGGAGAGGTTTGGTCATCTAATTGCGCGCCAGTAAGGAGAAATCCTTATTGGAAAGCCCCCTCTTTCTTGAGAACTGCCTGGTTGTCAGTATTGTGATTCTGTAATATTATTTGTGAATAATTAATTATTGATTTATATGACGAGGAAAATATTCATTTTATGTGGATATAGATGGAGAAAATTTTTAAAGTGACAATCGTTGAAAATCGATATTTTATCTTTTCTGATAAAATAATATTTTATTATATTATTATAATATAATAATGATGATATTTTTACAATGATTGAGGGATATATGAGTATATGAGGAGGAAGATTATTTTTGTTACAAAAGTTGTTTAAAACATGTTAAACATGTCTGTTGGCCCATTTCTTGACTGAAATTTGATTATAGCCTGTAAAATCGTCCGTTTGTGGATTTCGGTCAATTTTTATTTGGAATTTGAAAAAACTTTCTTCTGCAAAGTTGTAGAGAATTGAATTTTCTATAAAAGTCTCGAAATTCAAATTTTTGGATAAAATGACTATTTATTATGAACTATTGAAGTTCCGAAGTTCCGAAATAATTAATTTTTAGAGTTTAAAATATTTTAAATATAAAAAACATTTTTTGTATTGTTGGTGGGTTGTTAAACATGCTGAATTGGATGATTCAAAGGTTGGCGTGAAAATTAATATATATATTATTATTTTATTAAATTTTCTGCTTTGGTGTTCTAAGCATTTTCCTGTAAATAGTGTCCTTAGGTTAGAATTGAAAATCACACCAGAAACTAAAGATTTCTCTCTCTTTTTCTCTCGTTATATTGAGCGTATTCTTGTGAGTATTTTAATACTTTGAGTGTTGCTATACGGTACAAGTTCCTTCAACACTATATCTGATATTCCAACCAGAAGTACTATTTTGCTGAGGTAAGGGATGTTATTTTATTCGAAAATGATATTATTTCTCAAATATCATTATGCCGAAATATTGGTTAGAAATTTTTATCAAATTTGGAATTTTTCATGTCGGGGTTACTATTCATGAGTTACTATTCACGAGTTACTATTCACCGAAAAATAAAATTTTCTTCTTTTCGTCCAAAATATCTATTCTGAATACTAGCTTTGATTGTATCCATGTTTTGATCATTCTTGAATTTTACTTCACTATGATTACTTATGAGGTATTTTTGGACATGGAATAGCTGAAATACGAATCCTTAATATTTATTCTTTTATTTCACTGGATTCGTTTTCTATAAAATATTTTTCATCATCCTCGGTCCTAAATGATGATATAACTGAATATCTTTGGCCTGTAGTGCAAAGATGAATGATTTCTAATGAATATCTTTGGCCCGTAGTGCAAAGATGAACAAGTGTTTAGATGAACATGACCAACTGATGAATATCTTTGGCTTGTAGTGTAAAGATGAATATTTATTGATGTTACAGGGATAACATATTGATAATGGACTTTTAAATTCATAGATAATAGTAGATTTCATTCTCTACGTAACTCTTCTATGAATTATTATTTTTCGCTGCAAATATTGATTTAAAACTTGTTGTCTATTGTATTCTATTAGATTTTTCCCTGTTGAAGACTAACGATAATTTGTTCTGTATTATCTTAGTCATAATGTTATTTACTGGGCTAGTTGAGCTCACCCTTTACCTTTTTGTTCCATTTTTCTCAGGAGGCGAGAATGTAGCGAGTACTAGTCGGGGTATGGAATGATGGTTCTAGAAGTTATTTTTAGTAGTCCTCACCATTTTTGTGAAATAATGTATCAACAATTGTAATGAGGACTTATTTGAGTGTGGATATTGTCTAGATGACAATATTTGTATTTAAACTCACAGTTTTTATGTTGTAATAATAAAGATGTAGTTGTTTCTGTACCATTTATTTTGGCGACTCAGAATGGGTGTTGTATACCTATTTTGGGGGCGTCACAGCCTGGTCGCCATCGCCACCCTGTTGATAGAATCAAAAATATAAATCATTAGTCCTTATATATATATATATGTGTGTGTGTGTGTGAGAGAGAGAGAGAGAGAGAGAATTAACAAACTAGCCTTAATTGAAAAACATAAACAATAAGAATACCTGAGTAGGTGGGGGCGGACGAAAAGCCTCCTCCAAGAGGGTAATCACCATCCGAGCATCTCGGCGCTCCAAGCGTCGAACTACTCCCGTGGTAATCCCGTACTCTCTGCAGAGGCCCCTGCTATAATATCCTGAGCAATCTGGTGAAGACGAGAATTGGAAGGCAACTGCTGACGCCGAAAGACCGGATCGGTATGGAACCTATCCGACACGGCCCCTATCAGCCGTCGAAAGATATCGTCATCCAAGCCAGTGCCCGTATGTGATGGTCAGACATGTGCTCTCGGACGCTGGCGCTGATTGGAGCCTATAAAGAGATACAAATTCGATTACTAATAATAATTTATATAATGTGATAAATTCGGATAATTTCGTGAAACATTAAAAAATATTACCTCCAGGAAGTGTATATGCGGGTATCCTCGACAGACTCAACACTCGATATCTGCCAGTACTGCTAGTAGGGGGATCCTGAGACGCGACCCATAGTCTCAGCTCCTCATCCCGATCTAATACAATATCGGGAAGAGGGGTGGCGGAATCTAACGGCTCAGAACCCCTCTTAATAGTCTCCAACTCAGCTATACGCTCGTCCCGAAGCCTTTGAAATCGGTCATGTAATGTATTCCGTATACGTATGTTAATTATATTATTTTAGTTACGATTGAATATTATTAAAAGCTAAATAGTAAGATGAGTTTTACCCGTATAGATAAAGCTGCCTGAGACAAAGCACGTTCGTCCTTAGGCGTGTGGGCTCAATCCCAAAACTCTAGAATGGTAGGATCACGGCCCAAGGTCCTCCCCAATGCCTAATACAAATAATCATAAAACAGGTCTTAAGTATTTGTGTGAGAACTTGACACATAAATAACTAAATACAACGCACTTACCGTCTTCGCCTCCTCGAACGACTGAGAACCAGTGGTGTATACTATCCGGAGCTGACCACGGTTCTTCTTCGCCTGCTCGAACTTTTTCTTGCCAATATGAACTAAGTAAGTGGTACTTAGTTTATGAGAATTGTTATTTGGAATCTATATACTACTGTTCGACATTCACTCCTACTTATTTTATTTATTTAAATTTAATTTAATTTAATTTACTTTAATTTACTTTAATTTAATTTATTTTAATTTAATTTAATTTAATTTATTTAAATTTAATTTAATTTACTTTAATTTACTTTAATTTAATTTAATTTAATTTAATTTAATTTAAATTTAATTTAATTTAATTTAAATTTAATTTACTTTAATTTAATTTAATTTAGCCTTAATTTAATTTAATTTAATTTATTTTAATTTATTTTAATTTATTTTATTTTAATTAAATTAAATTGAAATTATTTGATTATATTTTATTTTATTCTTTATTGAATTGAATTATATTTGTATTATATTATATATTTGTAAATATTTTTTATTAAATTAAATAAAATTTGTTTGATTTTATTTAATTTACTTCAAATTAGTTTATATTTTAATATTGGGACTAATTACTAATATTATCAAAATAATTCTGACAAAATCTTGCAAATGCATACATTTGACAGAATTTTTGTCACAAATTTAGTCGAAAATTGCAAATATATCAAAATTAAAAACAGTCCAAAAATTCGTTAAGTTCAAGATTGAAAACTAATTAAATTACATAAACAATGCAAACAATATATACTGCATAATTATCCATTCTCAATCAAAATATATACCAAATTTTAGCCCCAAATTTCAGCCTCAAATCCAAATTTTAGTCAAATATATAACAAATTTTTAACCATATACCAATTTCAGCCTCAAATCCAATTGCCAAAGCCAAATTGATGCATATACAGTAACTAATTAAGGAATTTACCAATTTTTAGACTCAAATCAATATATACATACAATATAAAAATTATTCAATCTACTGATTTTGTACATCATCATCAAAATGAAATAATATTTGAACTCATACCTTTTGGAGCTAATAAACTGTCCGGCGTGTGGTGGTGGTGGTGGTGGTCGGCGGCTAGAGGGGCGCCTGGCAGTGGGGGAGAACTGATCGATCGCGAGAAGGGGGCACACGGCTGGTCGACGGTGGAGGTGTTGGTGGCAGGTGTGCGCCGGAGATGAGAGAGAGATGAGAGTGAGAGAGGAGAGACTGAGATGAGAGAGTGAGAGAGTGAGAGAGTGAGAGGGGAGAGATATAAAACTTAAAGAATACGGGGAGACGCTGGCCTGAGTCAGTCGAATAGCTTTTATAAGCGATTTCCGACGGGCTATCCGACGGACGAAAGTCCGTCGGAATTACAGTATCTTCGACGTACAGTCCCTCGGAAATAACCATAATTTCGTCGAATTTAAGTTTTGCGCTGGCGGGAAATTTGGCGCCATATGAGGTCTTATATTCCCGACGGAATTTTCTCGGAAATAAACTATTTTGGACAGAATTATTTTCGACCTAATATTGCGTCGAACTTATATTAATTTCAACTGAATGAAGTCCGTCGAACTTAGCTCCGTCGGGATTAGTCGGTTTCCTTGTAGTGACACACACACATATAGCTTCTCCATCTCCCACACAAAGACACGTATACGTATAGAATAAGATGTATGGTGTAACTTAAAAGTACTCTCTCCCTTTAAAATGTACGAGTATTTTTTATCTATTGAAGTTAGTTTGTTTAAGATATTTTTGAATTTAAAATTAATATGAATTTAATTAATTTTAAAAATTAAAATCATGCAAATTTTAAAATATAATAGTATTAATCTAATATTTGTTGTTTCTATAATTAAGTTTTGTTGTTTCTATAAGTTATATTAAACACATGATCAATTTTGAATTTTTAAAATTATAATTAATCAATCTTATACTTTGAAACAAGTATGAATATGTGTGTGTGTGTGTATATATATATATATTATTTTTATTTTTATATCGAGCTAGCAATAATAATAATAAAAAATAAAAGCATGGGTGAAATTTAAAAGTTGTAAACAGTAGTGATGACGAATGAGTTTGGTTGTGGAAGCCAGCCTTTGAATAGCTAGGCTTGAGTTCGACATTGGATTGTACAGGAAAGCCCATGCATGCAAGAATCATCAGCTTCAGCCTTCAGACTACTACTTAACGTACTACTTTCAACTTAATTATATATTTACATATTTGTAAAACTAGCGCCTGCATGCAAGCCCTCTGCAGTACTCAGACTACACTTTTTTTTTGTTATTTTTGCTAAATTGAGAGTATTCAAGACTTGATTGAATATGTTAAAAAATTTGATCACTAATTCCCTTTTTGATCATTTGTTTCGTGCATGTTAATATATACAAATAATATATGTAGCGATTCAATAAAATTTGTCGCAAAAAATTAACGACACAATAAAATTCATATCAAATAATTGTCGTTATTGTATTGTCACTAAAAATAATATTTATATCGCAACTGTGTATTGATAAAAATTAAAGAATAGGTGTAATAAAAGGGATCCTAATCCAGTAACACATGCCAATTCATGACCGTAGGTATAAGTATATTTCGATCTCTCTACACTAATATTGTCGAATTTCTTCTTTCTATTTTCTTACAAAAGCCCTAAAATCCTCTATGGCTAATATATCACAAAACTCTGTTATACCTTACGGGCTGTCGCTAAAGCCTATAGCTATGCAGCTACATTAATTATTAGCTGACCATTGCTATATAAACCTATACCTAGCGTCCGTCTTTGAGGCTTTTGCTACAAATCTACAATCATTGATCGTTTCTATATGTCATTCTTCTTGTGCCCTATATATATACACCAAACAAGCTTCTATTTATTTTGTTTTATTTTATTTTTTTCAATGTTAACACTCATATATGGTGACTATTTACTTCAGTGGCATGCATCTCCGAAATACCTTAATCTTGAAACCCCTTGTTGCATTTTGGGTATTTAAATGGGGCGCCCATGGAAGGTCCGACCCATTTGGTTTATCATTCACCTTGTTCAATTGGCCAAGTGATCAGTAAGTCGTTTAAATTTTAAACGTTATGTGGCTGGGAGTTGGAGTAATTGCAGGGAAGTGGTTCAACCACTTCGACCTTTAATACCTACATCTCTTCAGTTCATCGATCGTAGGATTGAGTTGGCCAAAAACCTATAAACTTTTATCAGAAAATTCTCTCAACACAGACCAAACCCTAATTGTTACGAATCGTGAATTTGGGCTGCATACTCATATCGTAGTTCAGAGACAACGTTGGGTTGCAAATGATGATCAATTGCAGGAAGTTTTCCGCACTAAAGGCTTTCACGCTACAAGAGATCATATGCCTTTGATTCTCCTGTTATGCATGTGTGTAAATATGTAATAGCATGTGTATAAAACTTCCTACACCCCTCAACAAACATATATATACTAAATATTGCGGGTTTGGTTGGTTGGTAGCTAGGGATCTAAATAATTAATTACCCAACAAACTGTCAATTTCAAGTGCATGATCAATTCCTTAACTAAGGTTCTTTTGAATTTGATTGATACTATTGAGAGTCTAAATGAAATTGATGAAGTATAACATATATAAACAATTAACAAACCATTGAGAGTACTACTGCATTACCTATATATAGTGAAAAGTACTCCATCAACCTCTGCATGCAAAAATGTCCTCTTAATTTTAAATTCACTAAAAACAGATGATCATGATTTACTGATTTATATATTGCTAGGAATTAATTTTAAGCAGAATAACTATCAAGTTCTACAATTATAAGTATTTCACCACCACATTAGGGCTTTGCATAAAATATATATACCTTACATTAATTAAGGAAATGCAACTTAATTTCAGTCTTATATACGTCCTATCTAGAATTATGTTGTTAATTGTTTACTTTGTGCACAATAGATTAAATCAGTCACTGCTAATCAAAGCAAACTAGCTACTTATGACAGAAATGCAATTATAGATATCTAGGACAGATCATATCAAATAGCAATGGAAAAACTTCATGATGTGAAGGTCATCCTAGCTAGATGGTGAAATTTTAAGTGTTTATCAAGCTTTAGCTAGCTAGGTTTCTTGTTGAATATATTCCTGCAATTACACAACTCCCTTGAGCTTAATTTACGCTACGATTTGAGTAAAATCTATCTAGGCAATGATTCCATTTGATTACATTGATGTATCTTTCCAACTCAAGCAAGTTTTTTATGTCTATCAGCACCATACTATCCATTTAGCTACCTATATGTATGTATTTAGGTTAGTGTATATATATATATATATATATATATATATATATATATATATATATATACTTGTTATTCTTATCCATACTATCCATACTTGCAGGCACCGGTTAATTAATTAGAGTATAATATTGTATGAAGAGCAAGGGAATTGAGTTGTAGTTAAAAAATTGAACACCTTAATATTTCTGTACACGTAAAATGCATGCGCGCATGCAATACTCATATGGCTAGCTGGGCAGGCTAATTTAGGTTATTGGAGCTCCTCCCGATATAGCTAGGTATACTTTGCTCACTAGATGTGCTCATGTACTCATGTAGTATAATTGTCACCTATGCTGTCAATCCCTAAAAGAGTTCTGCACTGCATGTCTAATTACTATTTTCAAGTTCAAATATTCAATTAATTAATTCTTAATTTTCATATAGATAATTAAAACATTCAATCCAGCAAGTAGCTAAAATATTTGTCTGATTATGTGCTATATATATTGGTCGAGGAAGTCATCGTATTGCACAAAAATAGAAAGAATGAAGTCACCATTAATTAGTGAATGTTCATTTATCTAGGGTTTCTCATTCATTTTCTTATAGTTGCTGTATAATTAATTGCATATAGTCGATCACAATAATAGAACTAACAATAATTCATATATATTGTGCTACTTGTTAATATGCACTCTTGAAAATTCGCAGTTGTCCAATAAAGTTATGTCCAGTTTTAAAGAATACGATCGAGTAAATATTTCCGGACTGAATTTTTGAGTGATTTGTTCAAGTGAATACTCAGAATTATACACCATCTAGTCTAGCTAGAGAACTAAGAATTAATTAAGGTACGTACTACACAAGGAAGTTGTCTATTTAGTTTAATAACTCTAGGATTCTAATTAGCAGGAAAGGGTACGTAAAAGGGTTTTCAACCTAGCTTTTTCTTTCTGAAAGAATGATGAAGAGCACATGGATGTAGTTCTCTTTGGAGGAATTCATAGAATCATAATGTCTACAGTGGAGTTCTATGAAGGGTCTTTTTCTGTAGATGACCCTAAGACTAGTCTTATAGATCGGTATGATACCGCATGAGTGAACAAACGAGAGGGATATGGGAGAGGAGAGAGGGAGAGGGAGAGAGAGAGAGAGAGCAGATAGCTAGTATACAAATCTAGGGTTACTAGTTGACAGGATTAAGAATCTAGGGTTACTAGTCTACAAATCTAGGGTTATTAGTTCATCTCTTAATGACTCTTAAGAGTTCACATATTTGTATTAAGAGGTCATTTGAATAGTTAAGATACAAATATGAGTCTAAACTATTCAGAGGAGCTCTTAATATAAAAATGTGGGCTTAAGAGGCATTAAGAGATGGACGGTTAAGATGCAATCAAACACCAAGTCTATATATGAATTGATCTATGTACATTTAAAACCATTTCAATGACTTGATTTACTTTCTTAGAAAAAATGAGAAAGCAACATATATAGTCTTGCTAGGATGATCACTTGTGTTGGTCGATTAGTTATTCTAGTCTAGTTTGTATATAAGCTGAAGAAGAGCAACAAAGGGTTTTCAGCCTTCTTTGCAATTTTGAAGAATGCTCATGAGGGCACATGTAATTAATATATATATATATATATATATATATATATATGGAAAATCATCCGTGACAAACGTTTGCTATAGGCATTGTTCAGCAACCAAGTTGATTACCGTTGATCTGGACAATGGAAGGTTGGGATTGGTCAACAATTCCCCATGCCGCTACAGCTTGTAGCGGCAGTCCCTTTTCCTTTTTGTCTGTTGCCGCTACAGGTTGTGGCGGCAGTGTGGGTCTTACCCATATGGCTATGGTCATTTGATAAAAAAATAAAAGATAATATAAAGATGAGTTTATTTTTATGTATACATAATGTAAATTTAAAAGATAATGTAAAGATACATAATGTAAAAATAAATTTTAGTAAAAGATAATGTAAAAATAAAAGATAAAAGATGAGTTTATTTTTATGTATACATAATGTAAAAATAAAAATAAAAGATGAGTTTATCTTTTATTCAGACTTATATTTACATTATCTTTTATTTTTACATTATGTATCTTTACATTATCTTTTAAATTTACATTATGTATACATAATCTAAACTCATTATTATACATTATCATTTTACATTATTTTTTTTTTTTTATCAAATGAACCATAGCCATATGGGTAAGACCCACACTGCCGCCACAGCCTGTAGCGGCAGGTGAGTATTAAGATGTTAGGGGCAGTAATGTAATAAGCTAACGGACAAAAAGGAAAAGAGACTGCCGCTACAAGCTGTAGTGGCAGAGAGAATTGTTGACCAATCCCAGCATTCCATTGTCTAGATCAACGGTAATCAACTTGATTGCTGAACAGTGCTCATAACAAACGTTTGCCGCGGATGATTTTCCTATATATATATATATATATATATATATATATATATATATATATATATATATGAGGTAATTAAGGTATTCATAGAATCATGCATGATATCTACGAAATAACTTTATGAACGTAGTCTTTTATGCGAATCCCTGAGCATATATATAGATTGGTATAATACAACAAAAGTAAATGTTAAAAAAGGACTTGGAGAGAGAGAGAGAGAGAGAGAGGGAAATATCCCCACAAGGGCCTCAACTTATATGTATATATATACGGTCTAAGGATTAGGTTAACATAAAAATTTTATCCCCGTTTATTTTATTTTTTATTGGCTACTATCATTATAATTTTATAATACACTTATTATAAGAATTAAATGTCTTGTGTATTCTACTATAAATAATATAACTTTCTCGTACCCTATTTCGCTCCGTTACTATCTTAGAAGGGAAAATATCATAATGGTACCCTATATGGAAGTATGTCAGATTTTTTTGCAGCTATGAAATGATACTTCAAATTCACGAATCATCTGCATGCCCACCTTCCTTGATGGAAATCATAAATCATGCATCGACCCTTTTCCTAGCTTTAATCACTATATAACCCCCAACCCCCAACGTTGTTTTTCACCACAGGAGACATAACAATATGGCTACTACTACTTTTCAATGCCTTCGGGGCCTATATTTCTCGCTTTCACTTTATTTTATTCTCTCTGCCGCATCCACTCCCACCTCTGTACGTAATTAATTAAGCACTCTATAATCCTAAAGCAAGACCAACTATTAAACTTTATATATATATATATATATATATATATATATATATGTTCTCTAATTGTGCAGGGCTCATCTTGTCTTAATTAATGAATTAATAGTATTCTCTTTTTGATTTTAATGCAGGTTTATATAGTTTATTTAGGGCTCATCAAGCATAACCATGATCCTCTCCTCACTTCAAAATATCATATTCAACTCCTTTCAAATCTCTTTGCAAGGTTAATTACATTGTACTTAATTAATTTTACTCTTTTGTCCTTCTTCTAAATTAATAATTATTTATATTCCTACATTAATGGAGATATTTCATGTTCAATATATGACCATACATGCATGTATAGCTCATTTATATCTTTATTTCTTTATTTTTATGTGATTTATATAGCAAGGAAGATGCAAAGAAATCCATGCTCTATAGCTACAAGTACAGTTTCTCAGGTTTTTCGGCAATCCTTAATTCGACGCAAGCAACCAGCTTAGCCAGTAATAACAAACTACATATATGTCTATTTTCTTTCTTTATATTTTTGCATGCATGCATGTGATATTTTCTTAATTAAGCCAGAGCTAACCATATTGCTGGTTAAGAGAGTTTCACAATTCCATGCAGAGACTGAAGGAGTGATATTGGTGTTTAAGAGCAAGACCATGCGACTGCATACAACTAGAAGCTGGGATTTCATTGGTCTTACATTGGACTACATGACTCCTCAAGCAACAACTCCACCTCAGTTTCCTTATGGTGATAATGTTATTGTTGGCATCTTTGATACAGGTTAGTTAATATTGCTATACTAATTATTAATTAATTAGCTATTCGTTATTCTCTCTACTAATTATATGGATCCAGATCTGGTAAAGTTGGCATTACAATGACCAATTTATTGTGATGTTTATAGCAAATATAACACAGAGAGTTGCATTCCTTTGGCATTGTTTGGTATTAAAGGTTATGGAAGGTTAAGGAAACACAATCATGTACGTATAAAAATCAATTATTTGCTAAACTTCACAATGAACTGACCAAGTGTGCCAAGACTACATATGGATTTGGATTCTACGCATTTCAGATTGAGCAGTTCATTTGGATAGTGCTATAGAAGTCTTAATTTCTCGATGGTGCCAAAAAGAGTTCTAGTACGGGAATACTTTTTAAAAGCTATTAAGTTGCATTTGTATAGTTGAGAATTTACGTACAATTATATAATACTTGTATAACAAAAATTGTTAGAAATACAACTCTTTATTATACGTATCAATGCAATTTGTTTTTTTATAAACTATTCAAGTGAACTATTCATTTCATGAAACTGCTTGGAGTCAGATCCGGTTATATACATAGGTGTACCTATATATATATATATATATATATATATATATATATATATATATATATATATATATTTACACATGATCATGCATGGTGAGCTAGGTATTTGGCCAGAATCTGAAAGTTTCAAGGAAGAGGCATGTATGCGACCAGTCCCAAGAACATGGAAGGGAAAATGTGTCCCTGGACAGAATTTTGACCCTTCCACCTCATGCAATAAAAAGCTAATCGGAGCCCGTTACTATGTCAAAGGCTTCGAGCAGGAATTCGGGCCCATCAACACCAGCAGCAAATCGGAATACCGATCCGTTCGCGACTTTCTAGGCCACGGAACTCACACAGCCTCCACCGCCGCCGGTTCAATAGTTACAAATGCAAGTTTCTTGGGTTTCGGGCAAGGCATCGCCAGAGGAGGAAACCCTAGAGCTCGGCTGGCCGCGTACAAGGTATGCTGGAGCGATGATCTTGACGGGAGGTGCACCGAGGCCGATACGCTTGCTGCTTTTGATGATGCATTGAATGACGGAGTTCACGTGATCTCGGCTTCGTACGGATCCCCGCCGCCGTTGTACCCTTTTTTTGCGTCGAGTGCGGATATTGGCTCATTTCATGCCATGCAAAAGGGGGTTAGTGTGGTTTTCTCGGCGGGGAACGACGGACCGAGCCCGTCACTGGTGCAAAATGTGGCTCCTTGGAGCATTTGTGTGGCGGCTTCTTCTATTGATCGGAATTTTCCTACAAAGATAGTGTTGGATAATAACACCATTTTCGTGGTAATTATATTAATTTAATTTAATTGGATTTGTTTAATTAATTAGGTATACACTCTTGATGTCGTTTAGGATTTCATTTTGTTAGAGTATATATATTTTGTCTTACATTGAATACTTTAAAAAAATATATCGTACATAATGACTTGGGTCAACTCTTCTTGTAATCAATTAATTTTGAGTTAGAGATCCTGATCATGTCTTTATATACTTTAATTTTGGACCCATTTTGTAAATATAACACATTTAACTATTTAGTATATATGCTCTTTAATTTTTATTTTATTTTTTTGACAGGGAGAAAGCTTAATTACCAAACAAATAACTGCAAGATTGGCTGGAGCCGCATCTTATTTTGATTCTGGGTAACATTCTCTCCCTCTAGCTCTCCATTACTAATTGTTATCCGTTTCAAATTATAAAATTATTATTAACTTTCAAAAATAAATTTGAGTCGTTTATATCCCATATTTCGGTATATACGACATTGCAAAAGTACTTGTAAATCTTAGTCCCAATAAAAGGAAAATGAAAATGAAAATGAAAAATTAATTAGTAATGATGATAGTATAAGTTAAAAATTAGGATGAGTAGTTTATGCGTACATGCATTCATATAATTAAGGAAAAAGGGATAATTAATTACGGACAAAATAAGTACGTATACTATGTCTTGTTGTTTAGATATGTACGTGCTTATTAAATAGGTGATTAATGCTGATGAAGCTTTCATCCATATAATAAGTACTCCTACTGCCTCCATTTCATAATGAATGTCTTTTTAGAAGAAAAAATTTATTCCAATTTATTTGTCGTTTATAATTTTCTAGGAGAATAAATTATTTATTTTCCTATATCACCCCTAACTTTTCTCGTTGTCCTAATAATTTTTTTTTGTATTAATAGTTTTTAATTTCTCATAAAGGGGTAGTGATGAAATTAATTACAAATTTTCATTGTTAAATGATAGAGTAGTATTAAAATTAGCAAATTCCGTTCTCACGTACAACTATAAATTAAAACAGTACCTATTTAATTTTTTGTTTAATGATAATTAGTTTTGCAAATTGATTGATCAAAAGGTAGAGTTTTACACAACTAATTACACTTTGAACCAGAATTTTAGCTAATACTTAAATTCATGGACGAAATGAATAAACTGTGAAGTTAGTTTTGCATGCATTTTAGGCTTCTTAATTAATACTTAATAGTAGTAGTAGAAATCACATTCTTTATCTCATTCGCTATATATATTTTTTATCATTAATTCTTAATTAATATATATATATGTAGAATATGCAAGCAGGAAAACTGGAGAAAAAGATCAGCTGTAGGGAGGGTAATCCTATGCTTCTCCACTGCAGGAACGGATATGAGTGGGGAAGCAGAAGTAGCGGCCTGGAGGGCCAATGCGTCGGGTTTAATCTTGGTTGAGCCTCCGACTATGCAGGGTGCTGATGTCGATATCATTCCTACCGTCCGTCTCGACATTGTTCAAGGCACTAAGATTGTTCACTATCTTGCTCAATCTTTTAGGTGATGATCATAATCATCAATTTATTTATTAATTAATTAAGTTGAGCTAGCCAGGTTACAATATATTTAATTTCTTTCACATCGATCCAGCAACAAGTTAATTAAAATTTCTAATGACGTAAACTTTTTAATTGTTTTATAAACGTCTACACTTAACACCTTAATTAATTAAGGGACACTTGTTCTGACATTATATATCAACCATGCACAATTAATTTAATTTACACGATAGATATTAATTGTCACCCTCATGATTACTTCCTCCAGCGGCTTGCATGAAGCCACTGGTTCTGCAAATTAAGTTATACTAATTTCACTAAAGTATATATATATATATATATATATATATATATATATATATATATATCATGTACGTGTATTTATTCTGACGACATTAATTTTGGTATATATATATGATAATATCAACAAGCTTTACTTAATTTAACATGAATTTGATGTGTAAAATGAATGAAGGCTCCCCACGATCCAGATATCACCAAGTAGGACAGTTATCAAAAAGACAGCAGCACCAACTGTTGCATACTTTTCTTCTAGAGGTCCAAGCTCAGTATCACCTGATGTTCTAAAGGTATACATTTAATTATATACATTTATGCTCCCATGCATCTCTCAAAGTTGAAAATTAATAATTAATTAATTAATGATTTTGATCATGGTAAAATATATAATAATTACGTACGTACAGCCGGACATAAGTGCACCGGGAGTGAATATATTAGCTGCATGGCCTCCTAAAACTTCTCCCACTCTATTCCCTCCGGATAACCGCTCCGTCAACTGGAACTTTCAGTCAGGGACATCCATGTCTTGCCCTCATGTTTCCGGTGTCGTCTCCCTTATCAAATCCCTCCACCCTGACTGGTCTCCTGCCGCCATTAAATCTGCTCTCATCACTACAGGTATATATATATTTATTAATTTATTTATATAAGGGTTTAGGGTTTTAATTATCATATGGTGATCGATTACACTTGTTTATATAATTGGCAGAGCTAGCTAATATACAATTAGGAAATAAGTCACTTATCTATTAATTCACTTTTTGTGTCCTAACATAATATTGAAAATACAAAATTTAAAATTAGTTACAAGGAAATAAGTCGTCACGACTTATATATATATATATATATATATATATATATATATATATATATATATATATATATATATATATATATATGTATGTATGTATGTCTTTAATTACCTTTAATTTGTGTACGCGCGTAGCCTACACCAAGGACACAACTCATGACACTATCCTAGCCGGTGGATCAATGAAAATCTCCGATCCTTTCGACATCGGCGCGGGTCACATGAATCCCTTAAAAGCAATGGATCCCGGACTAATTTATGACATGAAAACCAGCGATTACATTCTTTACCTTTGTAGCATTGGCTACACCGACAATCAAATTAAAAGCATGATTAATATTTCTTCCTCTACCGGGGGCACACCAGCATTTACTAGCTGCCCAAAAGCAGGTCATGAGAAGACGACGATGAATATCAACTACCCGTCGATCATGGTATCGAATCTGGAGTCGACCATAACCATCAAGAGGACTGTTCGTAACGTGGGTAGCAAGAAAACGGCTGTGTATTTTGCTAGTCGTGTTGTGAACCCTAATGGGGTGGAGGTTTTGGTTTGGCCTAAAATATTGATATTCTCATGGTTTAATGAAGAAGCGACATATTATGTGACACTTGCACCAAAGAAGAAGTCTCAAGGGAGATTTGATTTTGGTGAAATAATTTGGTCGGATGGTTTCCACTTTGTTACAAGTTCTTTGGTTGTGTGTGTCAACACTACTAGCAGTACAACAACTACTACTTCAATTGGTTCCGGAGATGATCATGCCATCATTTAAGATCATCGATAGAGGAATTAATTGACGACATTATATATATATATATATATATATATATATATATATATATATATATATATATATATGTCTCGGATTTTTCTTGATGATCATTTGTCTCATTCTTTTGATTTTCTGTTTATTAATATTGTAACTAGGTGGAAGAAGTTCCCTCTTGTATTCTTCCTCTAGTTGTTTCGGATATTCAATTTCAATAAATTGCAGCTTAATTTTGTGTTAGTTGTTCCATATATAAACAAATTAAAACAAAAAATATTTATTAGACCACTGAAAATGCCGTTAAAATAAGTGTAAAAGTGCGTATAATTAAATAATTAATGCATGGTGATTACAATTTTGAAACAATAAAACGTAGTAAGAAGTACTTTGCAAATTAAGCATGATGATTACAATGACATAATAGTATGTAAAACTGATTAAATAATAGTTTAAAGTATAGTTTAACAAAGTGAATGATTAAATTTAAACATGCACGTATATATGATTATGTCATGCACGTACGTACGCTTTTGGTTAATTGCCCATGATGTCCATGATTACAAAGTTGCTAGCTAGCTAGCTAGGATTGTAAAATATTTATGTAAATCATATTTTTCTTTTTGAATTATACTTTGAGTTGCTCTCCCTTGGCGGTATATAAGTACGTGCATGGACAATTTGGAGTCAATAATGTCTCCACTCCACTAGCTATGTGACCCTCAATAATTTCCGTTTTGGATATATATATATATATATATATATATATATATATATATATATATATATATATATATTTTCTAGTCAATTTTTCATATCCATGCAAATATAAGAAATGGAACATTTAAAAAGGTATACATATATAGAGAGGTTCTCTAACGTTAACGAACCAGTTCTTAGCCTGTTTTTTTTTTTTTTTTTTTTTTTGTCCTTGAAAAGTAATAGAAAATGAATGGACGACACCTTATTCAATCTTTTAATAATAATTTTATTTTTTTGATGCCGAAGAGAAAATAAACAGAGCCCAATATATTTATATTGGGCCGTACAGAAAGCCTGGAACTTTTCCGGCCCAATCGACATCTTAAGGTTTGTAAAAGTAGTACTCCCAAATACTCTTCCACATTTGCGGTAACAATTTTTCCAAAAGCTTTTTCAGTTGGATGGATACCACCACCTCCTTCCCTTACGACTGGATTCCTCCTCCTCTCTGGTCAAAACTTAAACGATGTTTCCTTCCGTCAGTTGCAAAACCACCAAATTATAATTATAAATGCTACTGCTTGAGCTCTAAGATTCCACCCAATAATTCTGCAAACCGGTTAATGTCAAGGTTTCAAGTTGTTCTTATGCCAAATCTTCTCTCTTTGATGACTGGCCTCAGCTCCTTCAATCCTCAATTGGGTCTGGAGATTTCACTACGGGTCAGTCTATTCATGGGTTTCTAGCCAAATTGGGTATTCAAAATGACACCTTTCCTGGTAATAATCTCATCAATCTGTATGCGAAGTTTAATAGGATGAATTATGCACAATCTGTGTTTGATCAAATGCTTGAGAGAAATACCATTACATGGACTTCTTTAATTAATGGTTATTCACTCGTAAAGGATGTGGAGTCTGTTTTACGGATTGCTTGTGAAATGTATAGACTACGGGAAGAGTTTAATGAGCATACCTGGTCGGTAATTTTGCGGGGTTGTCAGTACGCCGATGATTGGATTTTTGGGGAACAGGTTCATTGTGTTCTTATTAAAAGTGGGTTTTGTGAGGATGTCGTTGTTGCTACGTCTTTAATGTCCATGTATTCAAGAAGTGGGTGCTGGGAGGATTTGGAGAAATTATTCATTGATTTGACTTGTAGAGATGTCCGCTGTTTCAACTTGATGATGTCTGAATATGGGAGGGTGGGATACTGCGAGAGAGCAATACAGGTCTTCCTTGAGTTGTTAAATCTTGGGCTGGAGCCAGATTATTACACGTTGACTAACATATTAAGTACTTGTAATGGAGATAGAGATATGGATTTAGGCAGGCAATTACATGGGCTTTCCGTTAAACATGGTTGCCTGGGGAAAACCTCAGTTGGAAATGCAATAATAACAATGTATGGTAAACATGGCTTGGTCGATGAGGCTGAGCGCATGTTTTATGAAATGGATAATAAGAACTTGGTTTCTTGGACTGCTATGCTATCAGTATATGTGAAAAATGGAAATCATGACAAGGCCACAAGAGGGTTCACGAAAATAATGAAATTGGGAATTCACCCTGATTCTAGTTGTTTGGATACTTTGCTTGATGGCTGTTCAGAGACTAAGAATTTGGTACTGGGGCTTCAAATACACGGAATTATACTAAAGCATGGTTTACTTTCTGATGTCAGTGTTGGGACTGCTTTGGTAGACATATATACCAAATGCGGGAAGCTTGGGGATGCAAGACTAGTTCTCAATACCACTGATACCCTAAATATTGCCTCTTTCAATGCAATTTTAGCTGGATTTACAATGAGAGAAGATGCCATGGTTTTATTTAATGAACTACGAAAAGCTGGAATAGAACCAGATTCAGTAACATTTGCACGGTTATTTAGTTTATGTGCTGATCAAGCTTATTTAGGAAGAGGTAAAAGTCTTCATGCTTTCACCATCAAAACAGGATTCATAGCCGACAATAAAGTAGGTAATGCTGCAATCACCATGTATGCCAAATGTGGATAAATTCATGAATTATTCCCAAGTGTTCGATTGTACAAGACTAGGAGTGCACGATTGATTGTCTTGGAATGCAATGCGTCAGCATATGTACTTCATGGGCAAGGTAAGAAAGTATTTCTCTTGAGATTGTCCAATGCAATAGAGTCGAATTATGGAATCAGGCCAGTATGTATTGCTTGGGCAAAACGACAGGTCATATCAGAAAGAACCGACCATCTGTCATATAAGTATAACCACATACAGTGGAGCATCACCATCACCACTACCACCGTCCCCACAAGTCTGCCCACATTCTTTGATTTCCTTTGAGTTCTTCTCTTTCTTGATTGATCTTTTAGGCCAAGCTGGGTTTTTTCAGAAGTTTTGGATTCATTAATACATGTCCTCTTGCTGACTCACCTATTCTTTAAAGAAAATTGGTTCATGTTTGCAATATGCATTAGGATTTAAGTTTGGAAAGATAGCTTCAACTCATTTTCTCTGTTTGGCACCCTATGACTACGATCTTACGCACTTATTTCTAGTGTGATTACTGTAGGAGAAGTTTAGATGTGGCATCAAGGGTTAGAACAATAATGAATAACTTGAATGTGAATGAAGAAGTAGGGTATAACTGAATTCAGATTGAAAATTTTGGCAAGTGGAAAGGACCACCCAGAAAGGATTAGCATGAAGGCTGGTTGGAGTTAATGATACAGGCCTATAACTTAGCTGAATGAACCCCAATGTGAGTTTAATCAATTTCCCCTTTTCAACTTTTATCTATTCACAACAAAATTTTGTGGCATGCAATGCCTTTTCTTTTGAGAATTGTAGTTCACAGTTCCTAAAAGGATAACCTACGCATGATGTACATATTGCATATGGTTTACAATTTGTCTTTTCATGATAATAATGATACCATGATGGCGATGAAAAATATAAGATAACCACATACTTTATTATATGCAAATTTTTATTACTGAGCTTTCGTAATTACAATTCAAACTCCTCATGGGTGATAATTTTTTTGTCTAGTTCGCAATTTTTTTTATATGTGATTCTGTCTCAAATCAATATAGAGTGAACTTTTCAAGATGGAGTAACTTTTGTGTTTTGACATTGGGTGCACGCTAGCACTTAACACTTGACAGACATTAGTGGATATGTGTCAATTCATAATTTTGCATGCTTCTGACATTTTTGGTACAATTGCCATCACGGCAAGCACGAACCTTGGATGTTTATGCATGACTTTCTTCTAGGATGCGAATCGCAAAAACCGTCGTAAAAGTTATCATACAATAAGAAGACGAGGAAGATAATATGGGAGGGCGAAAGAAGGATCATCATTACACACGCGCGCACACATATATATCCCTTTATACGTATACTTCTACATAATTATATTACCATATAGCGAACCCAAGGGATGGGAGAAATTGCAAATATCATGAGGATTAACCTCAAGGTCACTGGTTCTGATCCCAAGTACCTTAAGAAAAAAATTTACATATCCTTCTACCAATTACATATCCTTACATATGGAATCACGTAGATATTCCTTATTGAACGTCTTTATAACATCATCTACGAAATCTAATACTCTAGCATCCCAAACAAAAGAGAATTAATTTTTTTGTGAACTTCTTTTTCACGAATATTAAGGTTTGCTATCTTTTAGACAGCTTTTGCCGCAATTAGAAAATACTCCAAATGGGGTTGGTTGTTGGGATGCCACACATTGTTAATTCACTCTAGTGAAGAATGGCACAATGAGATAAGCAGTTTCCCCATTTTTGCCTAAAAGATTATAATCGATCTTATAAAGTAGAAGGAATGGTAGCAGAATATATATATATATATATATATATATATATATATATATATACACACACACACGATCGCATTCTGGTCAGGACTCCCGGACATAAGTTAAAATTCGAACTTCTGTTATGAGCTAATGGATGATATCCAATGGTTGGGAAAATAAATTGATGGGAAAAATAGACTCGGACCATCATTCCGAACGGGTTACGGGTCATTTTAGCTCCATTTCCATTTCACAGCTTGAAACTCTGGCCGACTCTCTCTCCATTCCATTTCACGACCTCCATTCCATTTCGCGACTCTCTCTTTCTCACACACAAAGCTCCAGACGAAATCAAATCGCGAAACTCTGGCCCAAAGCTTCCGCTGTCTCTCTGTCTCTCGCTGTATCTCTGTCTCCAAGGTAAATCTAGGGTTGATGTCTCTGTCTAAGAATGGTGAACCAATTCTAATCTAGGGGTGTAAATGTTATTGAAATTCCACAATTACTGTGTCTAGGGGTGTAAATCCATTAGTGTGTCTAGGAATTATACCCATGATTCTAGTTTTATGCCTTTTCTGTTTTGGCTTGTCTTCTGACGGTTAATTTAGCTCATATATAGTTTCTTTTCAAGTCTCCAGCTCTGTGCAGCTTGGGTAGTCTTCAGCTCTGTGTAGCTTCAGAGTCATGACCATATGTTAATAGCTCTAACACCTACACCCAAAAATATATTTAAGTTTTCATACTAAAATTCAAACATGTCAATATGACTTCTAAAATTTATGCAGGCACTCCGAAAATTATACTCCACTTTGACAGTATTATGAGAAATGGAATTTTAGAATTTCAATAACATTAACCTAAAGGTAAAATGATACAGAATACCATAGTTTTTGGGTAGACAAACCTAAAGGTAAAATAACATGTAACCAATTTATTCCGCTCAACCATGATATAAGGTCCACAATTAGTGAAAGTATTTAATTTGCAAAATTCATTATTGCATCATAGTTTCACTGCAGAATTCTTCGACTTAATAGCAAATAATATACCTGCTAGCTTATTGAATCTAAGTTGTATACTTGTTGGCTTTGCAGAATGCAGCATTGTGTAGAAAAGATAGAAACGGTATCATCTGGTAATTCTTCTCAACAACTTTACACTCCGCAAGTTAAAAATAAGTTGATACCGAAAATTGGGCAACATTTTCACAACTTAGGCGATGTTCGTGACTTTTATAACAACTATGGTAGAGAAGGTAGATTTGGTACGCGGTTAAATTCTAGTAAGAAGAGTCTTAACGGTGAAATAATTAGAAAGGAATTTGTTTGTTATAAAGAAGGGTTGAGGAGAATTGTGCCCAACAAAACTCAACAGATTGTACGAAAACGAGGCCTAACTAGAGCTGCTTGTGGTGCGAGAGTGGTAGTTGTGAAAGACCGGACCGATGCGGGGGGGGTATGTTATTAGACAATTTGTTGAGGGTTATAACCATCCTCTTACGACTCCAAGAAAAGTACATTTGTTGCACTCTCATCGTGTAGTGACACTTGCCAAAAGAAATTTAACAGAACAACTATCAAAAGCTAATGTGCCAACATGGCAACAAATGAGTATTTTAGAGATGGAAGCTGGAGGTCTTGAAAATGTTGGATGTACAACACGAGATCTTTATAATGCTGAAAGAGATATGAGGAGGGCTTTAAAGGGACATGATGCTAATCTGTTGTTCGAATATTTTAAGGATGAGAAAAAAAAGAATCCCGATTTTACTTTTATATTCGAGCAAGAGGAGGGTGTCATGATTCATTGTTTTTGGGTGGATGCAACATGTAGAAAGTTATACAAAAGTTTTGGGGATGTTGTTGTATTTGATACAACTTACAATACGAACCGCTACAATTTGATTTTCGCACCTATAGTAGGGGTTAATCACCATGGGCAGACAACTCTTTTAGGGTGTGCATTATTAAGTGGTGAAAAGATTGATGCTTTTGATTTGTTTTTCAAGGAATGGTTGAAAGCGATGTCGGGTAGCCCGCCCAAAATGATTATAACTGATCAAGAACCGGCCATGCGAAATTCAATTCATGTTATGCTTCTAAATACTTTTCATAGGTATTGCATTTGGCACATTTTGGAAAAAATTTCCGAAAAATTAGGTCCAATTCCCTACAAAGAACATTATGGCGAGTTGAGTTGTTGTATATGGAGATCTGAGAGCCCAGACGAGTTTGAAAGAAGATGGGCGGAGGTTGTACAGAAAACTACATTTGACACGAATGATTGGTTACAAGAGATGTACGAAATTCGCGAGCGATGGGTTCTGGCATTTTCGAGACATTTTTTCTGCTCGCATGACTAGTAGCCAAAGAGTTGAAGGGGCTCATGCCTTTTTCAAGAAGTATGTGTCTCCTCAAAACTCAATGTTGGATTTTGTGACGCGGTTTAATAGGGGACTTGCAAAAATGCGACATAATGAACTAGATTTCGATCATAAGGATGTCAATGAAAAGCCACAAACAGTAACTGGGCGGGTCATGGAATACCAGATGAGTGAGTTGTATACACATACTATTCTTTACAAGTTTCAAGAGCTACTGCTCGAAAGTGGCAAGTATGTGGTAACACGAACATTTAAAGATGACAACAATTGTATGTACAATGTTCAAAGGGTAATGGATGGTGATTCTAATGACCGAAAGCTTTCGTTTGACAAGTCATCAAACTTTGTTAAATGTAGTTGTCAGATGTTTGAGAGTGATGCCATTCCATGTGGGCATATATTGGCATATTTCACAAAAAAAACAGGTTATGGAATTACCTAATCAGTACATCTTGCGGAGGTGGACAAAATCTGCAAAATGTGGCAGAGTTGTGGATTACTTGGGTGGGAGGGTGATTGAAATATGTGATACTTCTGTGTTATTGAGGCGGAGTAGTCTATTTCAAATTACGTCTAATGTTATTGATGAAGTTGCATTAAGTGAAGATGATACAAAAGAGTTGAAAGAATTGTTGTTATCAACTCAAAGGAGGTTTGCCGCCATGAATCATGGTAGCATGGATGTGGAAGGGGGTATTAACATGCCAATTTCTTTTGAGAGCCAACAACTAAGTCTCAAAGAATCATTTTCGATAAGGACAAAGGGTTGTGGTAAACGACTTAAGGGAGGAAAAGAGAATGCTATCAAGAAGGCTAGGAAATGCAATGGCTGTGGGATTATTGGAGTGTCGCATGACAAAAGAAATTGTCCAAAACTTGTTGGAGTGTACGATGAGGAGGACGTTGACATTAACGATGATTGTAAGTCTTTATTTGATTGTTTTTCTTATTGCAATTTTGTCTCCATCTTATAGTTGACATTGATGCTATTCTTGTAGTTGACATGATGACATTTTCGTGTTTCAGGATGGGAGTCTTTGTGGCAGGGGCTGCTTGTTTAGTAATTTGTATTTTTTCTGTATTTTAATAAGTTTCTTTGATGTGTGGATCTACGATTTCTGTAATAAGTTTCTTGCTTCTTTTGTTCTGTTTTGGCAAAGTAGACCCAAAGAGCTGCTGTGTTTTGGCAAGGGCTGCTCTGTTTCTTTGAGAGACCTATTTGGAAAACATGGTGCTTTGATTGCCTTGAATTGTGAGCATTTCATTGTTTCTGCATGATTAAACCCTTAACTAGCTAGCTATCGGCTTGGTGGACATCATTCCCATAATATATGTACATTGTTATTATTGGTGAATAATTGTACATATGGCCGAGAAAACCTTTTAGAGAAGGTGGGGGTTGATACCTAATAGATGTCCTGCAGGAATGTTCTTGCTTTCATTCGTTTTGAAAAGAATACAAGTGTATGTGCTGCTTTGATTTTATATATTTTTTTTCTAAGGTCCACCTTTTGCTTGAAACAAGATGCAAAGACACAGTAGTCACTTTATATTTAAGAGTATAAAGTCTGGAAAACAGTGTACTTGTAACCACTTTCTGCGTGTTAGCTCGTTTCTTTTCTATGGGGATAAGCACAATATTGACTGATTAAGAAAAGAACCTTTAGTACTTATTAGTTACAAGCTCAAACAGATAAAAGTTAACATCCATATTTTCAACAAGACAATCATATTCAAGACAATCATCCAGTGCTTTCTTAACCTAGTTAGGATAGCCAAGTAAAGTACACAATCATTACAATCATTGTAGTCATTATAATCACTTGACAAGTGCCATGACCGACACTACCAAGGATAGCCCACAAAAGAACACGATGATATTGACGATGTGTTTAAGATGTGCCACATTGATTTCAATGACTCCAACTCGAGCATCATCATTGATGCGCAGCTGCATGTGTGCTTCAACAGCGGAGTTGGATTTGTCATACCCAATTGGATTGCACCAGTCCCAAAACTTACATTTTCCTTTGTCCTTCTCCCTTCGACAGTCATAGTAGAGCTTTCCAGGATTCTTCTCTGATTCAGATATTCTCACAGCAGCTCGCAGGCGATAATTACAAATCTTGTTTCGAAATCGGGTATCATGAGTTTGAATGCTCATGTTGCTTGAAGTAGACATGCCTTTGTTGAACCTTATCTGCCAAAATCACCATAAGAATGCAATGTTTTAGAGACATTCAACAGTTGATAATCCACATATCATGACAATAACACATGAACAAAACTCGGATTTCAACTATTCTATTCTGTCCATACCCAGAACCCAATTTGATTCTAGTAGTTCAAATCAGCCTTACATTTAGGCAGTCTGTCTGTAGACATGAGTTGCATTTTATATAAACAGTTGTGTGTATAATACTAGTATTTGTGTCATATTTTTATAACAAAGGTAATCTCAAATGCAATTCTCTATATAAAATGCAACTTATTTCTATAAATTGTCCAAGTGAACTGACCATTTGCAGCTGCTTTATGATCCAACTCTTTTTTTTCCCCATGAAAATATACTTACCCTTTTAAAAATCTCTATTATGTGCGCAGAAAAAAAACTACATTTTTAGGGCTTTCTCTTCAAGATGCCAAAAAGGGTGTCTCCAATTCTTTCTGTATTGCTAATAAGAATAACAAGAGTACTGCTGTAATAATAATAGCCTGTTTTCCATGTGATAAAGATTAAGTAGATTTCTATTGACCAAAAATTTGAGTTTATGGGAAAACATTCTACACAAAAATCATGGTTGTGCAAAGTACAATTCAGGAAAATCATTTCACAACACAGAAATGTCATATAGTATAACATATTTCGAATTTTAACTATAAGTCTGTATATATTATAGCACATAGAGACCAGATCATTTATTCTGCTATTTAGAGAACCAAGCAGTACTTGAGAAAAAATTGGGGGAAGTAGACAAGCCAAAACAGAAAAGGCATAAAACTAGAATCATGGGTGTAAATCCTAGACACACTAATGGATTTACACCCCTAGACACAGTAATTATGGAATTTTGGAATTTCAATAACATTTACACCCCTAGATTAGAATTGGTTCACCATTCTTAGACAGAGACATCAACCCTAGATTTACCTTGGAGACAGAGATACAGCGAGAGATAGAGAGACAGAAGAAGCTTTGGGCCAGAGTTTCGCGAGTTGATTTCGTCCAGAGCTTTGTGTGAGAGAGAAAGAGAGAGTCGCGAAATGGAATGGAAGTCGTGAAATGGAATGGAGAGAGAGTCGGCCAGAGTTTCAAGCTGTGAAATGGAAATGGAACTAAAATGACCCGTAACCCGTTCGGAATGATGGTCCGAGTTTATTTTTCCCATCAATTTATTTTCCCAACCGTTGGATATCATCCATTGGCTCATAACAGAAGTTCGAATTTTAACTTATGTTCGGTAGTCCTAACCAGAACGCGACCGTATATATATATATATATATATATATATATATATATATATATATATCCATCAAGTATGAACTGAGATAAAAGAATGGATGTAATGATGAGATGCTATAACTTGAGTGATTATTGGAAGTGCAAACTATGCATGTATTGTAGATTAATTAGGAGTTTGTTATGCTTTTGGTTGAATGAAATGTAACCGGATCTACCGTCTTCTTTTGTCTATCAATTTATAATATTATTTTTTTTTATTTTTTTCCGCGGGGTGGGGGGGGGGAGTTGTTTTTGGTACTCCAGCTTTCATCTCTTTGCATTATACCTAGACTTTCGTATACAACCCGTGTACATGGGTTCCTTTAACCTTCTGTATACACCCTAACCCTGTGTACACTGATGTTGTTTTCTTTTGGTGGCTTTTCTGATAAATTATAATACTTGTTAAAAAAAATTTATGTTTCCCCTATGTGTGTGCAGTGTTTTTGTCTTCGTAATTCATTGTTAATGTAAAATACATGGTCATATTTCTTGTTTCCATTTGTACTTTCTTTTGGGAGGACTTCTTGTCCTCCATCTACATTATAGTTTCACTTTCTTTTATCCGATAATATCTTCTTGTTTGATAAAATGAATACAATAAACAATTAAACGTAGTCATATATGTAGCTATGTAGAACTCTTAGCCTTGGCTCATGTACATGATGGAGGACAAAGGCTGCACTTGGAAAGAAGGACAAATTGTATGACGATTTGGTAATCATTGCATTTTAATAGTGTTATAAAGAAAATCATTGGCTTTCTTAAACTACCCTTTCATAAGATTGAGACAGCAGAAATTAATCTAGGTAAAAGGAATTGAGGATTGGGATGTTTGGTAGAATGAGAGATGGCATCCCCAATCAACTGGATTGTTTTATAGAGATGTTTTAAACTTTTGCCTACTGAGAGTGTTTAAATCTAGGGATTTACTCTTTGTTTAACTTTAACTCTCACTTGTTCTTCCTCGATTCTTATTTATGAGATTAAGGTTGTATGAAACAGTGAACTTGTGATTTTCATTTTAACTTTCTTAATAGATTACAGGTAGTTACTTATGTTGCTAGAATTAGGATTAACTGAAATCTCTTCAATGTAATTTTCGATTTATAATTTGGGTAATATGTTTAGTTTTTAATTTTTCTTGTATAAGTTGTTTAGATAATTAGAATTATTTCCTTAACAGGATTACTTTTTACTACAGTCTCTACTTGGGTCTCCAAGTCTTGGATGTTATATGTAAGTACTGTAATCCCCAAAAAATAATTAGAGTGGAATATTGAATTTAGAGAATGTCATGCTTATTTTCGCAGGAATTCGCAGTCAAGCAAGGATTGTTTTGGCTAATTGATTGATGAGAACAGGTACAGGTAGGTGGTCGTTATTCAACTAGCTCTTCGATATGCACCATCATATCATATTTCAGTTCAGTTTTCTTTTTAGGCCATGGATCATTTTTCCTGAAATAGTATTTGTTCTTTAAAGTATTCTGTTATACTCCCTCCCTCCCTCCCTCCCTCCCTCCCTCCCAACCAAATTATAATGGAGTATGATTATTGACTCTTTAAATTTTCAAACTCTAAATTGAATTTAGATGATTAATTAGAAATTATGAAACAATAAAAATATTATTACAATATTGATCATTCTATTAACAAATTAAAGAAAATTATGTTAGCTTTGAGTTTAAAAATATTTTAAGTTGATTTTCAAAAGTCAGGACTTAACGATCGTAGGGTCATTACTTACATCGTAGAGTTTAGAACGACTTCAGCCAGTGGCGGAACCAGAACGTATTTATAGGGGGGTCAAAATACATCAGTAAAAAATTTTTATTTATTGATGCTTGAAGAGCTTCTTTCGGTTGTACGACTGAGAGGAGACAACTATATCCTGCGAGTCTACATAGTTTGAAAACGTATGTAGCAGTTTTAAGTAAGTTGAAAAATCGAATTTACGATTTGATTTTGGTTACTGGGCAAAACCGCATGCATAAAATCAAAACTGTACCAAATAAAACTCATTAAAAATAAAATATTGTTATCACTTAGAATTTAGTGATTGTGTGTGTGTTCACTAGTTACTTAAACGCTCTCTTCTAATTTTATTTCTTCATATATATAACATGTGCTTAATTATTCCTATGTAGGCTGGCTATATATAATTAATTAATTAATTATTCTTATGTGCTTAATTATTACCTCCACAAAGCAACTTTCCCACAAAAAGCCTATTAAAAAGGACAAAAATTGCCCAATTAGAACCAAAATAAGAGACAGAATACCCAAGTTAAGAATCAGGTTCGTTCATGGGCTACTCTGCTTCTCGTTCCCATCCCCTTCTCACCATATCCAGCACTGAACAACCACCCTCTAATTCCTTATCAATTAGAATTTAGTGATAGTTGTGTGTTATCAAAGAGAAATTTAATATTATGTGATGCTAATAGCACTGCATGGTTCAAAACCAAACCGCACCAATCATAAACGTACACTTAAACGGTTTCGTGTGCGGTTTGAACCTGCTAATCCATAGAAATGAGTAAACAAATCAAGATACACCACCATTGCAAGTGAAAATGCAAAGGTGGGGTTTGAATGCGTCTACCAACCAACTATTTGTTGATTTGGATTTTCATGTTTTCTTTCAAGCCTCTTGAGACTTTAGACCTCTTTCCATTTAAATAGTAGTATAATGTTAAGATATTTTATAATAAAAAAATGTTCCTAATCTAAAGCATGAGCTAATAAATCACAAATAGGCAGCCCGCTAGGGGCAGGGTACCAGGGTCAGGTGCCCCCCCTGGCTCCCCTAGTTCCGCCTCTGACTTCAGCCTTTACTATAGCATAACTACTTTACTATCGCAAAGCTACTTTACTATCGCAAAGCTACTTTACTATTGTAGCACTTAATTTATTTTTTTATAAATTTGTATACTCTAATATTTTATTTTTAAATAACAATTAATGTTCTTGAAGATGGTAAAAGTCTCAGTAACTGGGATGTCTTTACTTGTACCGATTGTATGTATTTTTACAATTTTTTTTAAACTTTTAATTTTCTCACTCTAATAAGTTTATTTTTGTTATCCGAGATATATTATAAGTTATAAGTAACCATGTATATAAGGCATTTCAATATACACCATTTAGTTTATAAAAACAATTATTTTTGCATATACAACATCTATGTTACAGTCCGCAGTTTAATTCTGCGGACTAGGGCTCAAATAAAAAAACGATTTAAAGTTATAAATCTTCCATACGTTGCTTTTTGCATATTCTTGTTGTAGATTCATGTTATCTGGGCTGTTTTTCCTGGCCACTCGTAGGACATGTGGCCATTTTGAAAATCCAAATAAGGTTGAGGGCAATTTAGGCATTTCTCCGGTCGATAGTAGGACTTGCACTGGCCGCTAAAAAGACTAGCGGTCAGGTCCATGCTCAAGCCATTAGATTTTTTATTGGACGATTGGAGATCTCATTGCTAGAATAGAGTCCATAACAAATGTTTGTTATAGATCATTCCCTATATATATATATATATATATATATATATATATATATATATATATATATATATATATATGGAAGAATGTGTTAGGACAATTGCATATTTTGATTTGATGATGATGTGAAAATGTATATGTGTAATCACTAGCTTCTATAAAGTCCTTAAGAGTATAATCAATGTAGAAGGACTTAGAATAGAAGATCAGGCTTGTTAGGTTAATCTATCAAAAGAATTGAATGTATAGATGATAGGAAATGAAACGATCGTTAAGTGTTTAAACACTTGTATAGCTATTATGTGCAATCGTAAAGTTTATTTGGAGATCGTAAAGTCAGTCAGTTTATCGTAGAGCATTCAGTTCAAGTTTGCAGAGTCTGCCAAGAAATTATAAAGTTAAATCAAGATTGCAGAGTTTGCAGAAGAATCGTAGAGTCAGCCAAAGGATCGTAAAGCTTATTGAAGATCGTAAGGCAAGACAAAGATGGTAGAGCATATCGAGAACCGTAAAGCAAATCGTAGAGCGAGAAGAATTATAGAGTTCATTTAGCCAAACATTTTACGATCACCATTGAAATTTACGATTAACATTAAATCTGCAATCAAGAAAATCGTAGAGCATGTCAGGTCTGACATGGGACTGGCATTGAGGAGCCTTACAGAGCAAAGAACTCGAGATGTTTGTCGATCATCCTAAGTTTGAAATGAAGATCAAATCGTGTTGTGTCTAACAACTAGTTTAGCGATGTGACGTTACTCAAATGGTTGGTACTGCAGCAGTGAAACGTATCAATGATCTTCGATCATTTAATGAAGTAACAACAGCTTTCCAACGGGAACATCTCGAGTATGTCTATAAAAGTGTATGAGAATTCAATCCAACATATGAATCACGAATTACAAAGTTGAACCTCTACCCAAGTCTCAAGAGCTCTACTCTACGAAGTTAGAACGACTTGTTTTGATACTAAGCCTTTCTGAAGCCAAGCCCAATGCTTCTTAGTAGCACCTCAGAAAACATCTATCTCACTGTGATTCGCTAGTCTAATTGACCATTGTTCCAAGTCTAAGTGACTTGAATAGTTCTAAGTGAACTGGTCTAAGTAACCTGTCTTAGTGACATCAAATGTGTTAGGTTGATCCTACATAAGCAAAACAGCTTTGTAAAGTCCTTAAAAAGAAATGATGTACAAGGACTATAAATATTGAAAGATCAAACTTGTTAGGTTGATCTTATAATGTAATAGATAGGCTTGTCTGATTGTCGAGCATTGCACCAAAAATCGTAGTCTGCCAGGAGAGTCAAGGAAAACTCGAGAGCCATCAAGGCGGAATCGTAGTCTGCAAGATAGTAGATTTCGGAGTTCGTCGACTGCCAGGAGAGACGAGGAAGGATCGTAGTATGTCGAGTAGAACTTCCTCGGAGCCGTAGTCTGCTGAGGAAGTCATGTTCAGAATCGTAGAGACAGCCTGTCTAAGAGCCGAACGAGCATTTGCCAAAGTCAAGACAAAAATCGTAGACCGCACTCGGAGTCGTAGAGTCTACTGATCAAATAAGAGGCAGAGATCGTAGTCGAGACAGATCAGATGAAGACAACAAGTGTAAGGACAGAAATCGTAGAGTGTTAACATCTGATCTCGGAGTCGTAGTGTCTGCACAACCAAAGCTAAATCGTAGAGTGCGGAACTAAGGCTTCAACAGAGGTGCTCACAACGCCAAGGCAGAATCGTAGAATAAACACGATTCTCAACAGATGAACACTCTCAAAATATCAAAAGTGTGAAACCTCTAGTCTAAGCTACAAAGATACATCCCACCTGAAGGAAACCAGAGATCACTCAACGAATGACATGCAAACTAGCAGAAGATCTAAGCACGAACCCAATCAACGTCTAGATTGAGTTGTAAAGCCATTTTAGATGAAGTCTTCCACAAGTTGATCAGAAGAAGACTTCAGTCAAAGTAACTGACTAAGGATAGTCAGCAAGTGCAGTAGTTGTCAAGAGAACAGAAGACAAAGATCTTGGAAGAAATCAGGATCGTAGTGTTTGCCAAACAAAGTAGGAATTGATGAAGTGTACACAGAGATACTGGTCAGCTTATGAAGAACAAGGCTAAAGTGATTAAACATTGGGTCAGTTCATTGATGTTAAGTGAACGGGAGATCACAAGGAGAAAGCGAGTTGGGCATGCCACAAATCTGAGGTGTCTTGAATTCAGAAGAGACCAGAACAAGGAGTCAAACTATCAGTTCCTGAGATTAGTTGAGGCAAACAAAAGTATTGAAGCACTGCACAAATGAAGGAAGAGGTGTTCTACATTGAAGATTCAATGAACACTCTTCAGGATCGTAGTGTTGTCTCAATCAGTCAATGAGCAACATTCAATAAGATACTACGATCAGGTCCAAAAAGATATGCATCAGAATTGTAGAGTTCGGTCATCTGAAGATTGAAGCATTGGCAACGGTTCAATCTGAAGATTGATATTTGAACAGAGCTTATTGAGAGCATCGATGCAAAAGAACAACCTCTGATCGAGAAATCAGAAGGAAGAAATAAAGTCGACTACCTGCCCAAGACATCAAAGTGACATCTCTGACGGGATAGGTGAAACAGTAGACTGCAATGTCAAAAAGTCATAAAAGAGATGTCATGTCACATCTGCAGTCTACACCAAATAACTCGAGATCTGTGAAGCAATTCAAATAGCTTTCAACGGCTATATCCCAACGGGAAGATTGGGAAGGAGTATATATCAGTCAGAGCTTCAAAGATCAAAAGTTGTTGAATGTTGCCAAAGTTGCAGAATCGTTGAGTTGTTGGAATGTTATTGTTGACTCTACGAGTTCCACAAGAACTAAACAGAACAAGTCTCAGTGACAGTGAGATTACAAAGGTGGAAGTGAAGCAGCCTTGAAGAAGGACTCGAAAAGATTAAAGCTTCACTCAACAAAGATGAGAATGCCACTGAAGATGACAGCTAAGCTAAGAGCCGAGAAGGACAAGAAGATAGCATTCAGAAAAGTGGCAAAACACAAAGAAGATCCAGAGAGCCACTCTATGAATCACCATGAACCTAAAGCTAAACCAGGACAAGTGCAGAACCATGTCTGCCAATCAGTCAAGAAGGGTTCAGGGAATGGTGATGGTGCACAACTGTCATCGTATAAAGAAGAGCAGAACAGAATGAAGATCAGCTGCACCAAAGAAGATGTGGTCCAGACTCAAAGCAGAAAGCCAAGAGGACCACACCAAGCTGCTAAGTACTAAAGATGTTCAAGCTTAAAGACATCTTAGCAGCAAGGCACCAACAACAACAACAACAACAACACCACCAACACCACCACCAACACCAACAACAACAAGCCAGGGCCTGAGTGGTCCTTGTCCAGAGGGACTAAATGAAGTTACAAGCCTGTTGGGCTTGAAGAGTTCTTAGCGAACTAAAGTTCCAAGGCTGCTGGCCTTGAAGGAATCTTAGTGATTCAGGGTGCTGCCATTCCTTAGTGAAAATCCTACTAGTTGAAAGCAGGAGAGTGGATTAGGAGCTTGAGTCTCTTAACCACTTAAAATTCCTTGTGTCATTTACTTTATGTCATTTGCATTATGTACCTAACTGCTATAACTTCTATGCATGCTGTTAGTTCCCAGTAGTCACAATAGATCTAGAAGGGGGGTTGAATAGATCCTTTTTAAATACTTTTCTGGTTTATTTTGTATTGCTAATAATTTAGCATATGACAAACATAAGAATATTTTCAAACACAGCGAAATAAGTAAAAGATCCCCTTCATTGATATATTCATTAATCATGCATACATTGTTCGTAGAGTTAGTTCAATGGTAAGCAGTTAAAACATACATAGCAGTTATAGCAGTTAATGTACATAATGTAAATGACATAAAGTAAAAGACACAAGGGGTTTTAAGTGGTTCAGAGACTCAAGCTCCTAATCTACTCTTCTGCTTTCAACTAGCAGGATTTCCACTAAGGAAGGGCAACACCCTGAATCACTAAGATTCCTTCAAGGCCAGCAACCTTGGGACTTCAGTTCACTAAGAACTCTTCAAGGCCAGCAGCCTTGGAACTTCTCTAGTTCCCTAGGAACTCTTCAAGCTCAACAGGCTTGGAACTTTATTTAGTCCCTCCGGACAAGGACCCCTCAGGCCCTGGCTTCTTGTTATTGAGTTGTTTGTATGTTTGTTGGAGTTGGTGCTGAGATACTAAGATGTCTTTATGCTCTCAACATCTTCTGTACTTAGCAGCTTGGCGTGATCATCCTTGAAGTGCAGTTGAATGTTACATGATGCTCAGCTTCTTCAGTTACTCAACCACTTCTGATTATCCCTTGACGAACTGCCTTGAAGATCATTCCTCTTGATACATGATGGCTGCACATGATGGGTTTCTAAGATGACTGTAAGCTCTCCTGCTAGATACTTAGAAACCTTCTCATGCTTGCCACCCTGATGGCGTTTGTGATCTCCTTTCTTGATCCTTGATGCCTTCTCATGATGGACTTGCTAAGATGACTGTGAGTTCTTCTCTATGGTACTTAGAGTCTTCTCATGATGGACATCAAGATGTCATTGATGCTCTTCTTTCTCTCGGCAGTTCAGAATACTCTTCAAGTAGTAGAACTCTCACTTCTACTTCTTTCTTTGTATGTCTCTGAGTGTTCTTGGTGGATCGTAGAGTGAGTCTTCAGACCTTCATTGGTCACTCACTATTTACGTTGGTTAGATCAGTCCACCATCTCTCCAAACTCGGTAACTCCAGCATCATTTAATCTTTGAAGCTCTAGCAGATATATATACTCCTTCTCAATCTTCCCGTTGAAAAGTAGCCGTTGAAAGCTCTTTGAAATGCTTCACAGATCTCGAGTTGCTTGGTGCAGACTGCAGATGTGACATGATAACTTTTTTTGACTTTCTGACACTGCAGTCTACTGTTTCACCTACCCCGTCAGAGATGTCACTTATTCTTGGGCAGATCAAAGACTTTTTTTCCTCCTTCTGATTTCTCGATCAGAGGTTGTCCTTTTGCATCGATGCTCTCAATAAGCTCTTGTCCAAATATCAACCTTCAGATTGAACCGTTGCCAATGCTTCAATCTTCAACTATTCGAACTCTACGATTCTGATGCATGTCTTCATGGACCTGATCGCAGTGTCTTGTTGACTGGTAGAGACAACACTACGATCTTGAAGAGTGTTGACTTGATCTTTAGTGTAAAACACCTCTTCCTTCTTTTGTGCAGTGCTTCAACACTTCTGTTTTCCTTGACAGCTCTCAGATACTGATGGCTTGACTCCTTTGTTCTGGCCCCTTCTGAATAGCAAGACACTTCAGATTTGTGGTGTGTCCAGCTCGCTTTCTCCTTGTGATCTCCCGTTCACTTATCATCAATGGACTGACCCAATGCTTAATCACTTTAGCCTTGTTCTTCAGAGGCTGACCAGTATCTCTGTGTATACTCTATCAGTTCTTTCTTGTTTGGCAAACACTACGATTTTGGTAGCTTCCAAGATCGTTGTCTTCTGTCTGCATGACAGCTACTGTACTAGTTAACTTTCTTTAGTCAGTTACAGAAGTCTTCTTCTGATCTCTTTGTGGAAGACTTCATCTAGAATGGCTTCACAACTCAATCTTGATGCTGATTGGGTTGGTGCTTAGATATTCTGTTAGCTTGCATGCCATTCGTTGAGTGCTCTCTGGTTTCCTTCAGGTGGGATGTATCTATACAGTGCCAACCAGAGGCTTCATTCCTTTGGATATTCTGGGAGTGGTCATTTGTTTAGAATCGTATTTGCTCTACGATTCTGTCTTTGGCATTGTGAGCACATCTGTTGAGGTCTTAGTTCTGCACTCTACGATTCAGCTTCGGCTGTGCAGACACTACGACTCAGAGTATAGTCTTCGTTTCTGACTTGGCTTCAGCAGATGCTCGGTCGGCTCGTAGGCAGGCTGTCTCTACGATTCTGAACATGACTTCCTCAACAGACTACGGCCCTGAAGAAGTTCTTCTCGACACACTATGATCCTTCCTCGTCTCTCATGGCAGTCTATGAACTCCGAGATCTACTATCTTGCAGACTACGATTCTGCCTCGATAGCTCTCGAGTTTTCCTTGACTCTCCTGGTAGACTACGATTTCTGGTGCAGTGCTCGACGATCAGACAAGCCTATCCATTATATCATAAGATCAACCTAACATGCATGATCTTTCTATATTTATAGCCCTTGTACATCATTTCTTTTTAAGAACTTTACAAAGTTGTTTTGCTTATGTATGATCAACCTAAAACATTTGATTAATTCATTCTAAGTCCTTGTATATATGTTTCTATTATCTATCAAATAACTTTACAGCTTTTCTTGATGCAAGCATACTTGCACATTCATTCATATATATCATAATCAAATTATATGTAAATAAGAATAACATTCACATGCTTATTCCTGACACATGCATTAATTGCTTACAACTTAACTAACTCTAAGAACAATGTATGTTTGATTATGAATATATCAATGAAGGGGATCTTTTACTTATTCCGTTGCGCTTGAAAAGATTTTTATGTTTGACATATGCTAAATCATTAGTAATACAAAATAAACGAGAAAAGTATTTGAAATTAAAAGGATCTATTCAACCCCCCTTTCTAGATCTATCGTGTGCCTACTAGGAACTAACAGAGCTGTCGAGAGAGTTTCACTCTATCAACTGTACTAGAAACGACCCGGGCGATGACCACCTCACGTAAGCGTGCATTGGAGTCCATCATTTGGTATTAAAACTAAGTCTTTCTAACAAGTTACTTATCTTTAATTTTTTGTTGAAAATATATTGTTAAAAAATAAAGTATAAAAGAAAAAAAAATCAGATTTTATTTCTACCGTGCTAACCAAACTTGTAGCACACCATCGAATCATCAAATTTCAATCTAGAGTTCATCCCGTTCCATTCATCATCAATTCCGACAAAGCAAAACCATAAATTTTCGGAGGAAGTATACAAGCGGAATTTTAAGGGCTTACAAGGAGAGTGCAAGGCGATCCCCCGTAATACTTTGTACTATTTCGATATTCACACCTTCTATATTTGTTCTTGATAAGTCACTTTTGAATTGTATTGTAAAACTGTGATTTTATTTAGTAAATTTAAAGAGAACCTGTAAGGACCAAGATTTTTACATGAATATATATGTAAATTTTTACGAATAATTTTTTTTTTAGAAAGTCCTTGAACCATATAAGTGATTATGTAAATTAAGTAAGATAGATAACTTATTTATTTTAAGTTAACTAAGATGAATATTTAATCAATTTGATTAAGGATGAGTAAGATAAGTTATGTTATGTAATAACCAAGAATTTCAAGTCACTTTGTAAATAAATATATTAATTAAATATTAATGATATCGAAAACTTTGTGATATGTGTGGAATGATTAGGAAATAATATAAATATGTGAATTGGAATTATGTACATGTGTTTATTTATTTGATAGAAAGTAAACTAAAAGAAAATGTTTCATAACCTAATTATACATTAGGTATGAAATTTAAATAACTCAAGGGTCATAGTGTGGGAGATTATAATATTTAAAATTATACTAATTTCATAGATATATTTTACTATATCAATTTATTAATTTTTATAACTTAATTTGAGCAAGTCTAATTGGGTTATAAAATTTAATGTTCAAGAGTAAGGATTTAAATTCCAAATGTATGGAATGAAAACCCTAATTAAATAATTAGGGTTGAATAAAATGGAAGGCATTAGAATATGTTAATTTTTCATGGCCCAAATAATTAAATTAAAAGTACAAAAGAGGAAAATAGTAGCCCAAAACATCAAATAAAATGGCCCAAGCTTAGCCCAATTGAAGGAGGGGCATTTTAGACATTTTGTATACTAGATATTACATTAAAGGAAAACCAATCTTGGAGGAAATAAGGCCACATGGGTGGCCCTTTTAGGAGAGGAGAAAAGGAAAGCATGTCATCATTTAAGCTCCACAATTTTCAAAGATATTTGAAAAGCTTAGCCATGTGTCAAGTTCTATGAAGCCAACACATTCATATTAATCTAGTAAGCAATCTAGGTGATAATAAGAGAGAGAGAAAGAGATAAGAAGATGGAAAATATTTTTACATACATATATTATATCTATATATTTTGATTCCAACAAAAATCTAAATTTTTCTCTTTATCAGCATTTCCATAAGTTGCTAACACAAAGTAAAAGAGAGAGGCAAGAGAGAGAAAGCTTCGGCTAGAAGAAAAGAAGAGAGAGAGAAGTTAGAGATTGATGCACCCTAAATTCATCTTTTATTTTGGAAGAGAAAAAAGAGTAGCCCAAAAATCAAGGTGAAAAACTTAAACTAGCTTATTCCAATTCATTTTGTGTTATTTTGGTGATTTAAATTTTATGATCTTGAGGTCTAAAACCCTCTATCTACATGTTTTACAAGGTTTCATGTTTATATCTAACATATGTGAGTGTTAGAAAGTGGATCAAAAGGATAGAAAATAAACTAGTTTTATTTTGTTAGAAAACTCAAGTTTTTTTTTTCTCTTCCTTTGATCAACTACCATTTTTGATCTACACTTTCTTTCTGTGATCCGTCAAAGAGAAGTGCATATGTAAGTTAACTATTAAACCCAAGTGGTAGAACTCAAAAATGTTGAGTACACAAGTCGTAGTGTCTGTTTTAGCAAAAACAGTTTCGTTGTTAAAAAGGAAAACAAACTGTTTTTGGACAGTCACTACCAGGGGCAGTTTCATCATTTTTCTGACATTCAAAAATTCTGAAAAACTTTGGGATGGTAATATAATGAGTTATCTTTCAAATCCAATTGAAATCACTAAAAAAGGAATTGTAGATTTTCGTGTGGACTGTTTTTAGCAAACTAGGTAAATTGTGACCTTTTTATTTCATTGATGCAATTATTTGATCTTTACTGTGTTAATGTCAATGGGAAGGGAAATGTTAAATTTGTTTTGCAGGTTCGAGATAGGATCATAAGGGAATCATGGCTTGTGCAATTCAATTCGAACAATGCATGGAGAGTCTACATGGAAATGTTTTGATTTTTGTTCTAGAAGACTATGCATATGAATTTAAGTTTCTTGAGTTTTCTTTGATTATACAAAAGATACACGTTGATTTGTTTTGTTTTAATCCAGGAATTTAAAATAGTTTGCGTGTGAAGCACGACAAGTTTCAAATACTGATATTTGACATAGGTGCATTAAGGAATGTATTTATGCGGATGACCAAGATCATCAGATTGACTTTTGATCCGAAAATTTGTCATTGGGAGAATCTATCACATGAAGAGTTCTACATAATAATATTTGATCCAGGAGGAGTCAGAACTTTTCAAATTCTTGCTTGTATCTCTAATTTTGCTTATTCATTTAATTTTCCAGGTGAGATTTGTGGTTATGTTTTGTTTAGTGTTCCTAACTTAGTTTGTTTTGACGTAGGATCATATTTGTGGACGAATCCTTTTTAAGAAAGAGAGATGCCAGATTTGAGGACAAATCATTTTAAAGAGTAGAGGAATGATGACAGATTAATCGGTCAGAATTTTTCATCAATCTATCAACTCGAGCGTCAAGGATTTAATAGAAATTCCTATCAGCCCATGGATTACATATTACATGAAAAGATAATTTGCTAGCTAAATTCAGAAATTAGAAAACAATATTTTGTTTCCTAAAATATTAGGGATTTTTCAGATCTTTTCATAATTCTATTATAACTATAATTCTTTTAGATAGATTTGCATTCTAAATAAGTTTCTGTTATAGTATATGGAAACAAGGGATTTCTATTCCAAATTGGTTTGGAATTCCTATTAGGATTAGAATAATTTGTTACTATTGTTATTAGGATTTGGATTATTTTGAGTAGTATAAATAGTGGTCCAAGTTGAAGTAACCAGACACATTATGCAATATAGTTGTGAGGTTTATTATCTTCTTTTCTTCTTTGAAGAATTCCTAAGTAATTTCTTAGTTTATTCTTTGAGATTCAATTTGACTTATCATACAACAATACATAGTTGTGTGTGACGTCTGCTACCGCATCAATGGTCGATTGTGCCGAGGTTCCTGTTTCAATATAAACACGGGGTTTAGGCGTCGTTGGTGTTCCATTCAACGCAGACTTCATTGCTTGATCGATGTACCAAGGTTTTGGTCTCAAATATAGACGTTGGATTGAGGTGTCAAGAGAGTTCCATTCTATCAACTGTGTTAGAAACGATTTAGGCGACAACCACATCATATTTTATAAATATTGTACCATAATGCGTACCATTTTTCTCGTTTAAGTGGTACCTACCGATACCAGTACATACCGATGTACTGTGACGCCCCCAAAATAGGTCCAATCCATCCAACCCATTCTGAGTCGCCAAATACATGGTACAGAAAATAACTACAACTTTATTATTACAATTGTCGTGCAAAATACGACAACACATATACTGTGAGTTTAAATACAAATATTGTCATCTAGACAGTATTCATACTCAATTAAGTCCTCATTATACTTATTGATACACTATTTTACAAAATAGTGAGGACTACTAAAATAACTGTCTTGAACCATCATTCCACACCCCGACGAATACTCGCTACATTCTCGCCTCTTGAGAAGAAAAATAGAACAACAAAGAAAAGGGTGAGCTCAACTAGCCCAGTAAAGAATATTATGACTAAGATAATATACAACAAATTATCGTTAGTCTTCAACAGGGAAAAATTTAATAGAATACAATAGACAACAAGTTTTAAATTAATATTCGCAGCGGAAAATAATAATTCATAGAAGAGTTACGTAGAGAATGAAATCTACGATTATCTATGAATTTAAAAGCCCATCATCAAAATTTTATCCCTGTAACATCAATCAATAAATATCTTGAATCAAATAATTATCTTTGCACTACAGGACAAAGATATTCATCAGTTGGTCATGTTCACCTCAACACCTGTTCATCTTTGCACTACGGGCCAAAGATATTCATCAGAAATCATTCATCTTTGCACTACAGGCCAAAGATATTCAGTTATATCATCATTTAGGACCGAGGATGATGAAAAATATTTTTAAGGAAACGAATCCAGTGAAACAAAATAATAAATATTAAGGATTCGTATTTCAGCTATTCCATGTCCAAAAATACCTCATAAATAATCATAGTGGAGTAAAATTCAAGAATGATCAAAACATGAATACAATCAAAGCTAGTATCCACAATAGATATTTTGGACGAAAAGAAAAAATTTTATTTTTCGGTGAATAGTAACTCGTGAATAGTAACTCATGAATAGTAACTCATGAATAGTAACCCCGACATGAAAAGTTCTAAATTTGATAAAAAGTTCAGATCAATACTTCGGCATAATGATATTGAAGAAAATAATATCATTTAAGAAGAAATAGCATCCCTTACCTCGGAAAGACGGTACTTCTGACTGGAATACTAGATATGGTGCTGAAGGAAACTTGCACCGTATAGCAACACTCAAAGTATCAAATACTCACAAGAATACGCTCGATATAGAGAGAGAAATAGAGAGAAACTTGTGTTTCTGGTGTGATTTTCAATTCTAACCTAAGCACCCTATTTATAGGAAAATACTTAGAACACCAAAGCAGAAAATTGAATATAATATTAATATAATTATACAAATTTTCCTTAGCCCACCTTTGTCAAAAACACCAGCCACACATGTTAATGATGTCCAACAAAATACAAAAAAATGTTTTTCTTCAAAATAATAAATAAAACTTCCAAAAATCAATTATTTCGGAACTTCAGAACTTTAATAATTCATAATAAATAGCCCTTTTATCAGAAAATTCGAATCTCGCGAGTTTTTATAGGAATTTCAATTCTCTACAACTTTACAGAAGAAAGTTTTTCCAAATTCCAAATAGAAATTGACCAAAATTCACAAACGGACGATTTTACAGTCAATAATAAATTTTCGGTCAAGAATTGTGTCCACCAACACACAAAATATGTGTTAATCATTTAATGCCACAAAAATACTCTTCCTCCTCATATACTCATACATCCCACATTCATTGTAAAAATACCACCATCAATATATTATTAATATAATATATTTAAATGAATTATTTTATCAGAAAAAGATAAAATATTAATTTTCAACAATTGTCACATTAAAAAATTTCTCCATCTATATCCACATAAAATTAATATTTTCCTCATCATATAAATCAATAATTAATTATACACAAATAATATTACAGAACCACAGTACTGGCAACCAGGCCGTTCCCAGGAAAGAGGGGGCTTTCCAATAAGGATCTCTCCTTACTGGCGCGCAATTAGATGACCAAACCTCTCCTTAGACAGAACTTTCTAGACATTGCCAATAATGTTATCTAATAATATTATTCAGATAATATGAATTATTTTTTCGATAATAGAAAATACTGTGTAGTGACAATTATTAAAACAACAGTAATATAAAATATCAACGCAGCAATTATTGAATCAATAAAATATAATATTGAATAGTAATTACTGTAACAATTATTGAGTAGTGCCTTCTTACGTAAAAATCAATAATTGGTGCAATACCGTGTGCTACTGTGCAACAACGCGTATTACTGTGTTTTAACCACCGGGTATTCCAACAGTATTAACGGTAACAACTACGCCGTTATTTATAAACAACTTGTTTTTGTCGTTTTCTTCATCCAATCGCTTTTCGTTATGGGGCCCACAAAAGACTGCGCCGTCGTACGAATATTCCCCGACAGGAAGAATATTCCACGACCAAATGAATATTCCCCGACAACAATGAATATTTTATAACCACCTGCTTATTTGAAATATTTGCGCATTTTACCCATAACTAACCACATTAATCAAATCAACCCTTACTATTTCAAAATAATAAATAGAGGAAATTAAATTTCATTTATTAATAATTTGGGGTCTTACAACCTCCCCTCCTTATGAAATTTCGTCCTCGAAATTGACATACGTACCTGGTGTTTCGAAAAGATGAGGATACCTCGCTTTCATTTCCGTTTCTAACTCCCAGGTTATTTCCTCAATAGCATGGTTTCTCCACAAAACTTTAACTTATGGTATGACCTTCGTGCGTAGGACATGCTTCTTCCTATCCATGATCTTGACAGGTACCTCCTCTTACGTTAAGTCTTCGACTATCTCGTCTGGTTCTAACTCAATAACGTGGTTTGGGTCTTTCACATATTTACGTAACATCGATACGTGAATAACGTTATGAACACGTGACATACTTAGCGTTAAGGTGAGTCTATAGGCCACAGTTCCTACTCGATCGAGGATTTCAAATAAATCGAAGGCTTGAGTTTTCTTCTCTTCATCGACTCTTACTTCTAGAATAACACATTCTTGCACCTTCTTCTTTATATTCATCAGCTCCAGGTCTGTAGCTTGAGCAACTTTAACTTTATCGATTAAAGTTGGTTCTACGCGTATACTTGACATCATCGCACTCGTTCCTGCATATGATCTATGCGTCAGCTACCACGTTTACTTTTCTAGGATGGTATTAGATGGTGTGATCGAAATCTTTTAACAGCTCGAGCCAACGTCGGTGTCGCATGTTGAATTCTTGGAAGCTCTTCTCACATTCCTCGGTCCATTCGAAGTTTGTATCTTTTTGAGTCAGCTGAGTTAATGGAGTAGCGATTCGATAAAATCCTTTTACGAATCTCCGATAATAATCAGAAAGCTACGTATTTCGATTACTGACTTAGGTTGCACTCAACTGTGACTCATATCCCAATCTTGGATAGCACGTCACAATGACACCTATCAGTTTACTACCATACGAATATGGCGTCCCCAACGGAGAGTCTGTCTTCAATGCATTCCACAAAGGAAGTCACCAGATAGAGGCTCGATTATCAACTTCTATAGTTGGGTTTTTAACTCCTGAAGTTTAATAGGAGCCATTCGATATGAGATTTTAGAAGTGAGTTTTGTACCAGATTCAAAGATGATACAAAATTCAATATCACGCGTAGGCCAAGAAATTCTTCAAGAAATACGTCAGGGATTTACTAACAATAGAAATATCATTCAAATCTGACGTATTTTTGTTCAAGTCCATGACATGGCTAAGAAAGCTTGACATCCGTTTTTCAATAAACGAATGACTTTACGGCTTGATATGAAAGAGTTTGACTTCAATGGTTTGGTTGCTTGAATTCGAATAACAGGTTGCTTAGGAATATGAAAACTAACAACCTTACGAAAGCAATCAATTTTGGCATGATGAGTAGTTAACCAATCAATTCCTAAAATCACATCAAAAGCAAGTATCTTTAAAGAGATAAGATCAACAGGTAATGTGATGGTGCCAACTTGGATCAAACAAGATTTATAAACAGTGGATGTGATGAAAGTTTCTCCTAACGGAGTTTCCACAGATAGGTCAAAGTCAAATTTCTCAGGTGTCAAGTTCAAAGGTTGAGCACAAGCAGGAGAGTTAAAAGAATGGGTAGAACCGGTATCTAATAAAGTATAAACTTCGCAAAAATTTATAATTAACTAACCCGTGCTAACTTCATTCGGGTTCCTCGCATTCTGACCAGTCACAAAAAACGCTCTTCTAGGAACCGTTGACTTTGACTTTTCTGGGACAACTTTTTGAGTCACCACCCCCGTTGGACTTGGTTTCGCTACAGTGCAATCTCGAGCGATATGTTCTTCCTTTCCACAGTTATAATATACCTTAAACTGTTGTGGACAGTTTGGGCTGATATGCCCTTCTTTTTCGCACTTATAGCATATGACCGGTGGTCGTTCTCCTCCCTTGGAACCAGTTGCTGCTGGTGCTGACGTCTTCGTATTATCATTGTTGAATCTCCTCTTTTTAAAATTTCCTCCCGACTCACTTCTTTTATATTCATGGTCACGATTACCACCAGAGTGGTTGCCGTTCTTGTCCGTATTCTTCTTTCTCCGCTGGTTATCATCGTTCTGATGACTGCTGTCACCGGTATGATCCAGGTTGTGGTCCCTCGATTGACCGTACTCGTTATCTCGCTCTAATAATTGAGCCCTGTTGACAACATCTGAATAGAGAGAAAATTTATGAGAAATGAGATATTGACATATGCCGGGTTTCAAACCTCTCGGAAACATCCGCGTCATACGTTCCTCATTCTCCACCAAATGAGGTACAAACCTGGACAACTCTGTAAATTTCGTCTCGTACTGAGACACCGTCATGTTATTTTGCTCCAGTCTAATAAACTCTACCTCCTTCATATGACGAATACTTTCAGGAAAGTACTTGTCATTGAATAGTTTCTGAAACGTATCCCAAGACATGCTGAGTGCGGCAGGCTGGGTCCGTTTCACAGACTCCCACCAGTAGTCTGCCTCGCCACGAAACATAAAGGTGACGAATGGAACCTTCTGTTCCTCCGTGCATCCCAAGACATCAAATATCTTGGTAATTTGCTTGACCCATGTCTCTGCCTTAATCGGATCCGGCTTTCCCCAGAATTCTGGTGGTCCCAACTCTTTGAACTGCTTGGCTGTGACCAGCAGTGCGTTGCCATTGTTTCTTCCTATATTTTGAACAGGAATCTCCTTCGTCTGGTTTTGCATGAACCGCAAAAAACTTCTAAACATCTCATCGTTCACCGTCTGCTCAGTGGTGTTGTTCACAGGAGGAACATTGCCAGCCTGTTGCACATTCTCCTCGTTGGTGAGTACATGTGTCTCCACGGTTTCATTTACTCCACTGTTAACATTCTCAGTCGACATTCTCAAATACTGCCATAAAACAAGGGTTAATTTAACAAATTAACATTTCACATAATATCCCTATATTATGACCGACCAACAAATAAGCTTAGGTAGGACATACTAGCGAATGATTTACTCGTCTCTCCCCTCCTAGTTCTATTCCCCGATCTCCGCCAGAGATCATATCCCTAAGCTCTGATACCAACTGTGACGCCCCCAAAATAGGTCCAATCCATCCAACCCATTCTGAGTCGCCAAATACATGGTACAGAAAATAACTACAACTTTATTATTACAATTGTCGTGCAAAATACGACAACACATATACTGTGAGTTTAAATACAAATATTGTCATCTAAACAGTATTCATACTCAATTAAGTCCTCATTATACTTATTGATACACTATTTTACAAAATAGTGAGGACTACTAAAATAATTGTCTTGAACCATCATTCCACACCCCGACGAATACTCGCTACATTCTCGCCTCCTGAGAAGAAAAATGGAACAACAAAGAAAAGGGTGAGCTCAACTAGCCCAGTAAATAATATTATGACTAAGATAATATACAACAAATTATCGTTAGTCTTCAACAGGGAAAAATTTAATAGAATACAATAGACAACAAGTTTTAAATCAATATTCGCAGCGGAAAATAATAATTCATAGAAGAGTTACGTAGAGAATGAAATCTACGATTATCTATGAATTTAAAAGCCCATCATCAACATTTTATCCCTGTAACATCAATCAATAAATATCTTGAATCAAATAATTATCTTTACACTACAGGACAAAGATATTCATCAGTTGGTCATGTTCACCTCAACACCTGTTCATCTTTGCACTACGGGCCAAAGATATTCATCAGAAATCATTCATCTTTGCACTACAGGCCAAAGATATTCAGTTATATCATCATTTAGGACCGAGGATGATGAAAAATATTTTTAAGGAAACGAATCCAGTGAAACAAAATAATAAATATTAAGGATTCGTATTTCAGCTATTCCATGTCCAAAAATACCTCATAAATAATCATAGTGGAGTAAAATTCAAGAATGATCAAAACATGAATACAATCAAAGCTAGTATCCACAATAGATATTTTGGACGAAAAGAAAATTTTTTATTTTTCGGTGAATAGTAACTCGTGAATAGTAACTCATGAATAGTAATCCCGACATGAAAAGTTCTAAATTTGATAAAAAGTTCAGATCAATACTTCGGCATAATGATATTGAAGAAAATAATATCATTTAAGAAGAAATAACATCCCTTACCTCGGAAAGACGGTACTTCTGACTGGAATACTAGATATAGTGCTGAAGGAAACTTGCACCGTATAGCAACACTCAAAGTATCAAATACTCACAAGAATACGCTCGATATAGAGAGAGAAATAGAGAGAAACTTGTGTTTCTGGTGTGATTTTCAATTCTAACCTAAGCACCCTATTTATAGGAAAATACTTAGAACACCAAAGCAGAAAATTGAATATAATATTAATATAATTATACAAATTTTCCTTAGCCCACCTTTGGTCAAAAACACCAGCCACACATGTTAATGATGTCCAACAAAATACAAAAAAATGTTTTTCTTCAAAATAATAAATAAAACTTCCAAAAATCAATTATTTCGGAACTTCAGAACTTTAATAATTCATAATAAATAGCCCTTTTATCAGAAAATTCGAATCTCGCGAGTTTTTATAGGAATTTCAATTCTCTACAACTTTACAGAAGAAAGTTTTTCCAAATTCCAAATAGAAATTGACCGAAATTCACAAACGGGCGATTTTACAGTCAATAATAAATTTTCGGTCAAGAATTGTGTCCACCAACACACAAAATATGTGTTAATCATTTAATGCCACAAAAATACTCTTCCTCCTCATATACTCATACATCCCACATTCATTGTAAAAATACCACCATCAATATATTATTAAAATAATATATTTAAATGAATTATTTTATCAGAAAAAGATAAAATATTAATTTTCAACAATTGTCACATTAAAAAATTTCTCCATCTATATCCACATAAAATTAATATTTTCCTCATCATATAAATCAATAATTAATTATACACAAATAATATTACAGAACCACAGTACTGGCAACCAGGCCGTTCCCAGGAAAGAGGGGGCTTTCCAATAAGGATCTCTCCTTACTGGCGCGCAATTAGATGACCAAACCTCTCCTTAGACAGAACTTTCTAGACATTGCCAATAATGTTATCTAATAATATTATTCAGATAATATGAATTATTTTTTCGATAATAGAAAATACTGTGTAGTGACAATTATTAAAACAACAGTAATATAAAATATCAACGCAGCAATTATTGAATCAATAAAATATAATATTGAATAGTAATTACTGTAACAATTATTGAGTAGTGCCTTCTTACGTAAAAATCAATAATTGGTGCAATACCGTGTGCTACTGTGCAACAACGCGTATTACTGTGTTTTAACCACCGGGTATTCCAACAGTATTAACGGTAACAACTACGCCGTTATTTATAAACAACTTGTTTTTGTCGTTTTCTTCATCCAATCGCTTTTCGTTATGGGGCCCACAAAAGACTGCGCCGTCGTACGAATATTCCCCGACAGGAAGAATATTCCACGACCAAATGAATATTCCCCGACAACAATGAATATTTTATAACCACCTGCTTATTTGAAATATTTGCGCATTTTACCCATAACTAACCACATTAATCAAATCAACCCTTACTATTTCAGAATAATAAATAGAGGAAATTAAATTTTATTTATTAATAATTTGGGGTCTTATATGTACTATTTTAGATTTATTATTAAAAACATATAGTTTAGAGATGTTCACCAAACTAAGCTGGGGGAGGTAGAAATTTTCAGACATTCGATCAAATTTTGGACAATGAAAGATGTATTATAGGGGACATTTGTTATATAGATCATTTGAAGTGGTCATCTTAAGTACCTAGTAATGTGGTTGGTCATCTTTATAGATCGTGTTTGTTACACGGGTAATCTTATATTCTTGATAATTACATATCTGGTAAAATGTCAAGATTTTCTGTAATCAAATGACCAAAAAATAGATGGTAATCTAAGATTACCACATAGTAGTCATCTAGAAAGTTTTATTCAGACAAAAATATTCTTTATATTTAATAATTGGTACATAAATATCCTTATTAGTTACATAATTTACATTTATTATTATTATTTTTTGTTTATCAACATGTTTAGTTTAGTTAAAATAACTCACTGTTCCTACTTTGTATGTGGTGTTGTTTGTTATTTATTATTATTATAAAGTATGTGGTGTTGCTTGTTATTTATCATTATAAGTTTAACGTATTCTTAATGACATACTTGAAAATTTTGTGCTTAATAATTGAATAAATCATGAATTGTTATTTTATAAACATATCAAAAAATTTAATATGATTTACTAAGTAATACTGAATGAATTAGTTTGATAGTACTTTGATAATTGGTTATAATTACATTCCATATATGTAAATCATTCAACTAAAATTAGTACAAGAATATTTTAGTAAAAGGTGAATATTAAAAAAAATAAACTCATTCGTAACAAACATTCATAATAGCAATTACCGGTAATCACATATATTCTACCAAATAGAAATTACACAATATAAAAATGTTATGTTTTAAAAAGGAGAATTCGAGAATTGTCAAATATAATTGATAAATAGAATTTTTTTTTCCATAAATTTAAGCACGTTAGAAATTCGGGGTACCACTTACCAAATTTAGGGATCCTTGGCCAAATCTTCCCATAATTCGTCGTTGATATAATATTATATATATATATATATATATATGGCTATATGTATATACACAGCTGTGTATCACACAGTAGGGCTATGACAACAGATTTTTTGAGCTATAGCGACCGTAAATTGTCGCCATATCCCAGAATAGCTATGACGACGGGTGAAATCATCGCTGTAGCCCAAAAAACTGTCGTCATGGCCGACTGTGTAATACACAGTTGTGTACATATATTTTTCTGATATATATATATATATATATATATAAATAATCCTATTATATACATAATAATGATATTTATCAATCTTTTGATGGATAATTAGTAATTTACAAAAATATAAAATTACGAAAAGGAAAGGAAATTTTAAAATATACTCCTATATAGAAACCGGTAGGACTTTATTGCTTAGAGGATTCACACACACACGCACACGCTCAAAAGAGTCCAAATCCAAAACCACACAGCACGAACACTACTACGGGAAAGAAAGAAAAAAAAGAAAGAGAAACTTTCGTATCCCTCTGATTCTGTCCTTTTCTATTTAACTCTTACCCCTTTGAGTCGCTCAATTTACCTCCCCAGCCATCCATCAATGCCAATCTTAGCTCTCCTCCAATCAAATAAGACTCCTTCTACGTGGATATTTTTATTGGACATGTTTATTGAATATTTTTCTCTTTTTTTTTTGTTTGTGACTCTTAAAAAATATATAATATTTATTTTAACAAGATTTTTTTATAAAATATAGTATTTTAGGTATAATTTAAATACATATATAAAAACAAAATTACACAGATTGTATAACCCTGTTTTTATATATGTATCTAAATTATACCTAAAATACTATATTTTATAAAAAAATTTATTAGAATAAATACTATATATTTTTTTAAGAGTCACAAAAAAAAGAAAATGGAAAATGTCCAATTTTCCGGTCTAATAAACCGGTCTGCCAAGATTTTTCCATCAAATAATACTCTACGCAACAAACGATGCCGTGTCACAGCAAATGAAATTCTCCCACGTGGACAAACGGCATCACCCGCTGGTAAGTAAAGGAGGGGTGAAAGTGTAAATAAGCAAAAGCAGAGGGACTTATCGGGGGTGAAGCCAAGCCGTGCCCTGGTGCTATTTGAATCACCACTTTTTGTTTGGATCAAAACCCTCTCTCAGCGTCTCAACAAAAACCCAAACCCTTCTCTTCTTTCGCTGTTTGTGGCGGCTGAAAAATCCCCCGTTGTTCTTCCTCTCACCTAGGGTTTCTCTCTATCCATCCATCTGTTTGTGAAAATCTTAAACCCTCGAGGGGTTTATCTGATTCAAAGATCTATATTCAATCTCGAAGGTTCATGGCTACCGTTGCTCCTCCCGCAGATCGTATCCTTTCCAATAACTTGGGTATTTTTCTCTTTGGGTTTATGATATTTTGTTTCTCGATCCAAACTGGGTGTTTCGTGCTCTTATTTTTATATCATTTTGTGTGTACACACCATATCTTCTGGGCATACGTAGAGATCTGTATATTCATGTGTGATTTTTTTTTGAGACTATTTGAGAGGGTCTCTTTTCTATTTTAATTGTTAATTTCTTTTAGTTTAATTGTTAATTTGTTTGTTGATTCGGGTGAATTAATCTTTGTCTGAAATCGGATTTGACTATTTGTTTAAAAAGTTGCATCTTTCTTCTTTTTTATGCATAGTTTCTTTTCATTAACTGTTCATCTGTTATAGCGGTTGAATTACCTGATTGCAGTAAGTCAAAGTTATATATATTGTTTATGTGTTCTGTAGAATTTTGAATAGCATAATCTTGTGTAGCTGTCTGAGATATGATTTTTTTTGTCTCAAGATTTACATTATTTATTAGGGTACAATTTTAATTAATTTCATATTCGCTTGTCGTTCTACTTCCCTTTTAACTTAGAAATTTTTGGTATCTATGTATACCTTTACTTCCCTGCTATAGAAGCTGCAGATTTGCTACAAAAGTTGTCATTGGATTCTCAGACCAAGACTTTGGAAATTCCAGAGCCCACTAAGAAGGTGATTTTAAATAAAGGTGTAAACAGTCCATCATTTCTATCACTTTATGTTTTTTTGGTACCTGTATTGATCGTTTCTGATGTGTTGAATGTTATTTTCTTGCAGCCTCCTGTAGATTCAGGTGATGTAACAAATGGTCAGATCCAGTCTTTTGACCGGTCTCTTACTCCTTTGCTACCGGATTTCATGGATCCAACCGTGTGTTATCTTCCTAATGGTTATGCTTCATATTATTATGGAGGTTATGATGGGACTGGCAGTGAGTGGGAGGACTACTCGAGATATATGAACCCAGATGGAGTTGAGATGACTCATGTAAGATTATCTAATCCTTTCATTTGTGTTTTGGCCACTTGACCCGATCATTCGGAAAATAGTAACTTTAAATACAGATTTATGACCTCTAAGCTAATAATATTTTGCTCTCAGTCAGCAGATAGTCTGTAAACAATTCATTTTATGTTCTTATATTTCTTTGCTGTTTATTTTCAGGGAGTATATGGAGACAATGGGTCACTTATGTATCACCATGGTTACGGTTATGCACCCTATGGCCCGTACTCACCTGCGGGCTCACCTGTTCCTACTGTTGGACATGATGGCCAGCTCTACGGAGCTCAGCAGTACCAGTATCCTACTCCGTATTTCCAACCACTGACGCCAACAAGTGGGCCTTACCCAAGCCCAGCTGCCCCTCCCAAAGGTGAGATTTCGAGTATTGGGTCTGCTGATCAAGTGCCTTTGTCTGTTGAAACTCCCAATGGAAATTCTAATGGCATTGCAAATGGTGGTGGCTTAAAGGGAAATAATGGTTCAGCACCACTGAAAACAAATTATCAGAACTCATCTTATGCGAATGGTTCCTATGGAAGGGGTGCCTTGCCTGGAGGAATTTCTGCTTCTGGTTATCAAGACCCAAGATTCGGTTATGATGGTTCACGATCTCCTATACCATGGATAGATGGCCCTTTATATTCTGACGGGAATCCTAGGTCGGTGACTAGCACTTCCATTACATCATCAATACCTACTGGGAATGGTATTCCATCATCAAGGAATCAGAATGTTCGTCCTCATTCTCACCTCATGGTATGTTACATTTTTAAATAGCATGCAGTGCAGGAAGAGTTGTTTTAAATAAGTTGCTAATGTACTCAATCCTTAATATATTTATACGTTGCACTCCTAAAACTTCGCGGGATCTTTTTAATTACTTCTGATGATTTTTTAGAGTCCATCTCACTTTAATTGTTGTTCCAAAACAGGGTTTGCACAATCCAAGGCCAATGTCTGGCTTGAACACAGCTAATGGGTATATGAATAGGATGTATCCAAACAAGTTGTACAGTCAGTATGGTAACACTTATAGATCTGGGTATTATGGATCCAATGGTTATGATCCCCGAACTGGTGGACGTGGGTGGTCGACTGTTGATAGCAAGTTCAAGCCAAGGGGACGAGGCAATGGTTTCTTGGGTTATGGTAATGAGAACACGGATGGTTTGAATGAACTGAATAGGGGCCCAAGAGCAAAGAGCACCAAAAATCAAAAGGGCTTCACACCTATTGCATTAGCTGTAAAGGGACAGAACATCTCATTGACAGGAACAAATGATTGTGAGGAAAAGCCTAGTGTGAATCACGACAGAGAGCAACACAACCGAGCTGATTTCCCAGAGAATTATGCTGATGCTAAGTTCTTCGTTATAAAGTCGTACAGTGAGGATGATGTTCACAAGAGTATCAAGTACAACGTCTGGGCCAGCACGCAAAATGGCAACAAGAAACTTGATGCGGCATACCAGGAAGCACAGCAGAAGTCTGGCGATTGTCCTATTTTTCTTTTCTTCTCGGTGAGCTTTGAATTACAAACTTGTTTGATTGCTGTTTGGTCTTTATTTATCTTTGGTTGTTATTAGAAATTTGCTTGGCTTTTGTCCAGGTCAATACAAGTGGCCAATTTGTTGGTGTCGCCGAGATGTTAGGGCCAGTTGATTTTAACAAGAGTCTTGAATATTGGCAACAAGACAAGTGGGTTGGATGTTTTCCTGTTAAGTGGCACATTGTGAAGGATGTGCCCAACAGTATCTTGAAGCACATTACTCTTGAGAACAATGAGAACAAACCCGTCACTAATAGCAGGGATACTCAAGAGGTGTGTGTTGTTCTTACTGTTATCGTTGCTCATATTTCTGTTGTCATATTTATGTAGCAAATTTACATGGACGTATAGGTCAAGTTGGAGCAGGGTCTTCAATTGCTTAAAATATTCAAGGACCATTCCAGCAAGCAATGCATCCTAGATGATTTTGATTTCTATGAGGAACGTCAGAAGAGGATCCAGGAGAAAAAAGCCAAGCAACAGCAGTTTCAGAAGCAGGTGGAGTATATGTTCCTTGTGTATTTGCCGTCTTTATTATTATTTTCACGGTTGTCCTGATAATCTTTTGTGTTGGATGTGATGAGGGCAATTTGTAGTTTAACCTTGGTTTCTTTCTTCTGCTTTTCGTAAATTCAGGTGTGGGAAGGAAAGCCTAATGACGAGAAAAACAAAGAAGGCTCAAATGTTGAACAAACTACCCAGAAGTCGGCAGATGCTGCCTCAGATTTGATCAAGGATCTTACTCCAGCTGTTGAGACAAATGGGGATGTTAAGCTTCCTGAGAAGGTAACAGTTGTTAAAGCTGGAGAAGGTTCAAAAGTTACTAAACCAGTTGTAGCTCTAGAGAAGAAGGTTATAATACCAAATGGAGTTGCAAATGGTTGCTAGCTTCAGCCATTCTTTACGGGCGGTCAGGGTACTTCGGAGGTGGTTTGTTAAATTGGTCAGAGAACTTACTGGTCTACCATTCCATTTCCAAGTGAGAAATGCTTGTTCTAATATATTTCTGAAGATTAGGGCCGCCCGGTTTTTGCTGCATCCAAGAAAGATTAAGCAAACATGTAGTGTAGGGCTTCTTCTTGAAAGATGATGATTTTTTGGTGCGGCGGCGGTGCAGGCAGATAGTGTTTTTCTCTGAAAACATCTCAATTAGCAATCCCCGTTTTTTAATCATGATAACCGTCTCCATAGTTGTTAGCTTTCTAACAGACCAGTTGGGTTGGGTTGGGTTGGGTTTTTTTAGGGATTTCGTTCTTTTTTAATTTTCATTACAAGCTGTGGGTTTTATATTATTATGTTTTGATCAAATTTTTTTTAATCGTCTTGTTGTTTTACAAGGTGTGGGTTTACTTTGATATTTATGTGATATGGTCATTATTATTATATCTATTATTATGTATTGCTGTAGACGCCAACCGCAGTGGGCGGTTAATATTTACTAGAATTGACTAAATTTTACGAGCTTTATTAATCTCCCTTCTTGCTATATATATATGTATGGCATTCGGTTAGCATGAAGTTATTTATTTGTACAATTTTGCCTGTGTGTCAGGATTTTATTGGTTAATTGATCAATTTATTTCAAAATAAAATTCACTACTAGCTACTTTCATATATATGCTATGACTTGTCTGAACAAACCGCCTTCTGCCGTCTCACATTGGAGAAAATTTCTTGGCCTTTCTAAAATGTTAGATGGTTCTTGATTGGCAGTTATATACTCTAGTAGGCATTTATAATAATATATTATTTATAATACTAGTACACGCTTGTGTTTGTGTGAAATTAAAAAAAAAAGATTTAAATAAATTTTTGAGAAAAATGAATTAAAAGGGAGAGAGAAAGAAGGAATTAATTAATAGGGAAAGAAATAAAAAGAAAGCGAAATGTGTGTGTGGGGTTTGATCACTTGGCTAGCTTTAGCTAGCTGCCTATGCACGTCTCTTATGTATGAATGGTCTTGGAGGGGCCTAGTTTGACCGACCAGCTACTAAAATCAGGCTGCTGGCTGGCTGGCTGGCCTGTACTAGGCTAATGCTTGTTTCGGGCTAGACTCTTGGGCTTTTCCTCTCTGTTTTTTCTCCAATTTTTTTTACTCGTATTTTAATTCAAAAAATATAAATTAAAAAAGTTCAAATAGTATTAATTAATACACTCACATAAATTACAGTTAACAATAATTTTGACTTTTAGTGTGTATTGTATTGGGGATGAAGAATCACCTAAATAGCTTAGGGCCGAGGAGAAACTGATTTATTTCGCTTTCACGTGGTCTCTTGCTCCCAACAAAGTTTTCTCCTCTCCCAAATTCAACCCTTAAGAATACAAGTATTTCATATTTTATCCTATAAATTTAATAATAGTCTTATATTATCCCCTAAACTAAACTAAAATTTTATTTTTAAAATTATTTATACACAAAATCAATGACCCCCCCCCCCCCCCAGTATTCGAGAAGGATAAAAGAGTAAAAATATTAATGAGACAATATGTTATCTCTAACATGTCCGCTCTATTGACATTCTTAATTTAATCACTCATTTTACATCTTTTATTCATCAATGCCATTTGGTCATCTAATTTTTTTAACTCAAATTTAACATTTTTACATTTGATGATGCACCCAAAATTAATTTTTATACCATCGAGCCATGAACAAGTTCACCCATCAATTCAATTCAATTCAATAATATACCAGTACTACTACTATTACACACCAAATGCCGACATATCTCAACTAATGAGCGTCTCCCACATGGTCGCACGTGTGCAAGGTGGCATCACCCGCGGGTAAGAAAAAGAGGGGAGAAAATTGAAGCAAGTAAAAGTATAGGGACCGTATTGGTGTGAATCCGTGGTGCTATTTGAATCACCACTTTTTAATTGGATCAAAAACCCTCTCTCTAAAAACCCAAACCCTTTTCTTCTTTCGCTATTTGTGGCGGCTGTAAATCTTCCCGTTGTTCTCTCTCTCCCCTAGGGCTTCTCTCTATCCATCTATCAAATCTTAAACCCTTGAGGGGTTTATCTGATTAAAAGATCTATCTATAATCAATCTCAAAGCTTCATGGCTACCGTTGCTCCTCCCGCAGATCGTATCCTTACACACAATTTGGCTACTTTTTCTTTTTGGGTTTCTCATCTTATTTTCCCTCGATTCAAACTGGGTTTCTTTTATTATTTTTAAAGCTTTTCTGTGTACATACCATCTCGTTTTTGGGTATACAAATGGATTTGTATATCATGAATCTTTGGAATTTTTGGTTAATTATTAATTTGTTTGCTGATTCTGTTGAATTGATCTTGGGTATAGTTTGATCTTGGCTATTAGATATGTCTCAGATGTCAGATATATGCTGATAAAGTAATTGAAAACGAATTGACTATGGTTCATAAAGTTACCATTTTTAAATGCGTTGTTACTTTTCATTAACTATTCATCTGTTAAAGTAGTTGTGGAAGCTAGACAAAGTTAAATTTTATTGTTTTGTATTTTGTAGAATTTTGAATGTCATAATCTTGAGTTATGCCTATTGTTGTTCTACTGCTCTTTAATTCCTCTTGAAAATTATGTATACCTTTACTTCTTCTGCCGTAGAAGCTGCAGATTTGTTGCAAAAGTTGTCAATGGATTCACAGACCAAAACTTTGGAAATTCCAGAGCCCACTAAGAAGGTGTTTTGAAATAAAGTTGTAAAGAGTCCATCTTTCCTATCAATTTATGTTTGTTAGTACCTGTATTCACCAACTCTGAACTTGCCTCTTTCTTGCAGCTTCCTGTTGGTTCAGGTGATGTAACAAATGGTCAGATCCAGTCATTTGATCGGTCTCTAACTCCTTTGCTCCCAGATTTCATGGATCCAACCATGTGTTATCTACCTAACGGATATGCTTCATATTATTATGGAGGTTATGATGGGACTGGTAATGGTAATGAGTGGGATGACTACTCAAGATACATGAACCCAGATGGAGTTGAGATACCTCATGTAAGATTATCTAATCTTGTCATCTTGTTTGCATTTGTTTGATGTTACAATGTATTTTTTGGCCACTTAACCCCATCATTTGCAATCTCTAACCTCTAAACTAATTTGTGTTCAGCTGATATTTTGCAAACAATTCATGTAAGGGGAAACCAACAAATGGCCATTGAAGTTTGCATGCTTTATGGGTTGGCAAACTCGGCTTTCAAAATTATTGACCGAGTTATTAAACTAATTAAAAATTTGTTTTTGGATCATTCTATTATATTAATTTGGTCATACATTAATTTATTTCCTATGTGGCAGTTTTAGCAAAAGAAGAATTGGACAAAATAAAAGAAGGCACTCTAAGACAAAATTATATATTGCTGTCCGAATCAGCTTTGATTTTTCTCATCTTTTATTTCAATACGTTCTCTTCATTTTTCATCTTTTTGGTAGTGTTCTAAAAAACGCTAGACGGACCTAGGCATTGGAGGGAGTGCCTAGTGCCCAGGCCTCCTAGACGACGCCTAGGCGTTTGCTTAGGCGGCCTCATTTATTTTTCAAATGTATATACTTGTTATACTATTCAAAGCCTATAAAAGATGTAATTTTTAAAAATTTATGTGAAAATTACCTAAAAACAATCTTTTAAGGCTTCACAAATTCATTTAAGGTATTCTAGAATTTCAAGCCTCTATTAAATTGATGCGGGGGGGTTTGATTCTGCCTAGGCAGGGGCATTGGCGTCCTATCGTCTAGGTAGGGATTAAGCGGACCTAGTCAGGTATTCTTAGAACGCTGTTTTTTGGAAATCTGGGTTTCATTTATCTATCCTCCCTTCTCAAATCCTCTTCTTGTTGGCGTATGGGTCTCCCTTTCAACAGTAACACGTGTGTGCGCGCACACACATATATAGATATATTTATATATCAAAATTTGTGTATAGATATAGAGAGATTCAGGTATAGATTCTAATATTTTATATATATCAAGATTTTTAAAACCCACCTAGTAGGTGGAACTCCGCTGTATTGTAATTTTTGTTTCTTAAATTGGTTACGAGAATGAGATATTTGGTGTGGATGTACAGGAAAATCAGATTTTCTATTTCTTCTGCTCTTTTGTTTTCCAAATCTGGCTGGTTTTATGAATTTGGGTAATTGTTTAGTGTGTTGGTCAAATATGGTATTATGGAGATTCAATCCACGTGTGAGCGGGGTTGGGTTTTACCCTAGCTAGAGGTTGAATTTGACAATCAATTTGGGGGTGGTCAAGTATTTTACACTTTAATCTCATGTGACGGTGTGTATTTTGAATTTTTCCCATGCAGGCATGTAAGATAAATTTGTTTGTCTGATTAATTTGATGGAGTGACCCAATTGCAAAATTTTAATTAGAATAGACCCAACCGATAATTTTTAAAACTGAGTTGGCCGACCCTTTAAACATGCCAACCTCAATGATTTATTTGTTGGTTTTGCAAATCATTTTATGTTATATTTTTTGTTACTTATTTTCAGGGAGTATATGGGGACAATGGGTCACTTATGTATCATGGTTACGGTTATGCACCCTATGGCCCATATTCACCTGCGGCTTCACCTGTTCCTACAGTTGGACATGATGGCCAGCTCTATGGAGCTCAGCAGTACCAGTATCCTACTCCATATTTCCAAACATTGACTCCAACAAGTGGACCTTTCCCTAGCCCAACTGCCCCTCCAAAAGGTGAGATTTCGAGCATTGGGGCTGCTGATCAAGTGCCTTTGTCTGTCGAAGCTCCTAAGGGAAATTCTAATGGCATTGGAAACGGGGGTGGCCTAAAGGGAAATAATGGTTCAGCACCACTGAAAGCAACATATCAGAACTCATCTTATGTGAATGGATCCTATGGAAGGGGTGCCCTGCCTGGAGGAATTGCTACTTCTTGTTATCAAGACCCTAGATTCGGTTATGATTGTTTACGATCTCCTATTCCTTGGATAGATGGCCCTTTATATTCTGATGGGCGTCCTAGGTCCATGACTAGCAGTTCCATTACGTCTTCAATATCTAGTGGTAATGGTATTCCAGCATTGAGGAATCAGAATGTTCGTCCTCATTCTCACCTCATGGTATGTTACATTTTTAAATTGCATGCGAGTGTAGGAATGTTTGCGTGATATTTTTAAATACTTCTGATAATTTTTTAGAATGTTTCACTTGACTTGTCTTTCCATAACAGGGTTTGCACAATCCAAGGCCCGTGTCTGGCTTGAACACAGCTAATGGGTATATGAATAGGATGTATCCAAACAAGTTGTACAGTCAGTATGGTAATGCTTATAGATCTGGTTATTATTATGGATCCAATGGTTATGATGTGCGAACTAGTGGACGCGGTTGGTCGACTGTGGATAGCAAGTACAAGCCTAGAGGACGAAGCAATGGGTTCTTTGGTTACGGAAATGAGAACATGGATGGTTTGAATGAACTGAATAAGGGCCCAAGAGCAAAGAGCTCCAAGAATCAAAAGGGTTTCACACCTATTACATTAGCTGTAAAGGGACAGACCGTCCCGTTGACCGGAACAGATGATTGTGACGAAAAACCAATTGTGAATCATGACAGGGAACAACACAACCTCTCTGATTTCCCAGAGAATTATGCTGATGCTAAGTTCTTTGTTATAAAGTCATACAGTGAGGATGATGTTCATAAAAGTATCAAGTACAATGTTTGGGCGAGCACACAAAATGGCAACAAGAAACTTGATGCAGCGTACCAGGAAGCACAGCAGAAGTCTGGCGATTGCCCTATTTTTCTCCTCTTCTCGGTGAGCTTTTTGCAAACTTGTTTGAGTGTTGTTTTGTATTTATTTATCTTTTGCTGTCGTTAAAATTTACTCTCTTTTTTCCAGGTCAATACTAGTGGCCAGTTTGTTGGTGTCGCAGAGATGTTGGGGCCAGTTGATTTTAACAAGAGTCTTGAATATTGGCAACAAGACAAGTGGGTTGGATGTTTCCCCGTTAAGTGGCACATTCTGAAGGATGTGCCCAACAGTATGTTGAAGCACATAACTCTCGAGAACAACGAGAACAAACCTGTCACTAATAGCAGGGATACTCAAGAGGTGTGTGTTATTGTTACTGTTCTTGTTCATTTTTGTGGTGTCATATTTATGTAGCAAATTTACATGGACGTATAGGTGAAGTTGGATCACGGACTTCAATTGCTCAAAATATTCAAGGACCATTCCAGCAAACAATGTATCCTAGATGATTTTGATTTCTATGAGGAACGTCAGAAGAGGATCCAGGAGAAAAAAGTTAAGCAACAGCAGTTTCAGAAGCAGGTGGGAGATATATTCATCCAGTATTTTTTTTTTCTGTTGGCCGTCTTTATTATATTCATGGTCTTCTTAATAATCCTTGTATGTTAATCTGAAAGCAGTTTGTATCCAAGTTTAAATTCGGTTGCTCTCTTTTTTTCCCTTTTGTATTTTCAGGTGTGGGAAGGAAAGCCTACTACTGATGAGAAGAACAAGGAAGGCTCCTCCCAGAAGTTGACAGATGTTGCCTTAGATTTGATCAAGGATGTTACTCAAGCCATTCAGACAAATGGCGATGTAAAGCCATTGGAGAACCCGACAGTTGCGAAAGTTGGAGACGGACCGATTACTAAACCAGTTGTAGTAATAGAGAAGAAGGTTATACCAAATGGGGTTGCAAATGGTTGCTAGCTTCGGCCATGCAAGGGAGGGTGGTCCATGATACTTCAGAGGTAGTTATTGGTCAGAGAATTTGCTTGGGCTAATATTTGTTAAAAATTAGGGCCGCCCAGTGAGATCTGTCTGTTGCTGCATCCATCCAAGATTAAGCAATATGTAGAGTGAAGCAAGTGGCTGCCGTTATTTTTGTTGCTGCAGGCAGATACTGTTTTATCTGCTATGGCTTATGATGGGTTAGGTCTCCATAGTAGTAAGCTTTCTAACAGACCATATGGGGTTGGGGTTTTCTGTCTTTTGTAGTTTTCATTACATGCTATGGCTTTTTTATTATATTCATGTTTTGTTAATTTTTTTGAAAGTAATAGTTTGGCATGAGATCCATCCATCCATCCTGCCTTGTAAATCTAGAGATGCTCTGTTTGAGTAGCATTGATTTTGTTTCTACTTTGTTAAGGAGAGGAGCTATAGAAAACTGCAAGGTGGGAAAAATAGTATTTTTTTTTGAAATATGTAGTTGATTTTTAGAAGCTTTTGATATAGTTGGTGGTTTCTTGCTTCAGTGGTTGAATATATATATATATATATATATAATCTTTGAAATATGTAGTTTTGTTTTTTTATTTCATTTCACGCAACATGCCTCAATATTTGATATCATCTATATAAATTTGATATCAAATATAACTACGACTAATAAAATAATATGATTACTAAGAGTTTGCAATTCTTTTTTCTTACTTTTTTGGGTTGAACGATAAAAACAAAATCTTTTTTGTGCTTTTAATTATACAAAAATATTATTTTAATGGAGATGGTTGTATTTTTTGTGTACAGTCAGTTAAAATTACATTTTTTTTAAAAATAAATAAAACATTATATTTTTCTAGGATTACTTGACATGCTAAAAATTTTGTGGGTACCATAAATACATATCATTGATTACTAAGCTAAATGCATGTATCTTACACTAAATTCATAATTTGACCCATAAAATAATTGAGTTTATAGATTACTACATAAATTACTTAATTGAAATAATCTCGATTCCAAAATTAATTTTTGACAAAAATTGACTGGAATATTCGATCCGACCGGCAACCGAATTGGTTTTATACGGTTTGATCGTATTTAAATTCAGCTAGACTTTATTAAAAAAAATTAAAATACTTCTAAATACATTTAATTCTAAATTAAAATACTTCTAAATACAATTAACATAAAGAATAATAACTTAACTAGTATATTTCAAATCATTAATGTTAAATTTGAATAAATTAAAACGAAATTATATATATAAAAATAAATTATAACAAAACTAAATAACATTTAGATGAAATTATATAAACAAAAATTCTTTTAACTATTAGTGTTGCTTGTCTAATTAATTACCAACCCAACCACTAGTAGCAGCTAGGACTAGGCAAAATGTTCGGTTTTTCGGTTTTTCGGACCGGACCAAACTGGCCGGTTCGGTACAAAAAGAACCAGTTCGGTTTCGATACAAAAAAATCGGTATATACCGGTTTTTCGGTACCGATTTCGGTACGACCTTTTTATGGTTCGATATTACCAAACCAGACCGGTATATACCGGTTTTCTAATTTTTTTTATTATTAATAAATAATTAATAATAATAATAATAAAATAATGATTATAATAATAATAATAAAAATAATGATTATAATAATTAAAATAATAATATTAATAAAATAATAATAATAATAATAAAATTAATAAAAATAATAATTATATTAATTTTCGGTAAAAACTAGTACTGAACTGACAAACCGGTTCGATATACTAGTCCAACCAGTACCGATATCGGTATCAAAATTTGGCCGATTTCAATATCGGATTGGGCCGATTTTTATCGGTTGTCCACCCCTAGTAGCAGCAATTCACCCACCAACACCACCAATTTTACCATGCACCACTAGCACCATCGCCACCGTCCACCCAACACCATCCCCTTCCTATGCTTCCTGCCCCTATCCCATATATGCTAGCTCCTCTCCCTTCTCTCTCTACTAAGGAATCTCTCATATATTCCATTGAAGAGTGAGATCTATATTGTTGATTTGTGCCCAGATCTATCTATTTAAAAGTGAAAATTTTGAATATTGTGTTGTGATTGTGAATTTAGAGATAAGATTGGAGTCGTGGATAAGATTGGAGAGTGAGATCTATATTCGCATAAATTTTGCAAATCTTAAGGTGGAAATTCAAGAGGTGGGGATGATGGTGATTTCTATTTTAAGGGTTTTGATGGTGGAGATGACGGTGGTTGTGATTTTAAAAGTTTCAAGAGGTGCAAATCACTCTCACGATTGTTGGTGAAATCTGATCTCCTCCAAATTTGTACTGTTTGCAAGCCATAGAAATCCCTAATCTCAAACCCCCCCCAATTCATCAACTCCCACCTCCATATTTAATATCAAGGACAATTATACTCTTCTTATTGGTGTCTAGAGTTAGCAACATTTGTCTCCTAGATACAATGACGATGCGTATTATAACATCACTATAAATAACACACACAACGAACCGAATAAATACTCTAAACTCTCTCTCAAAATAAACAACGAACCGAATAAATGTTCTATACTCTCTCTCAAAATGTTCTATACTCTCTCTCAAAATAAACTATGAAAGACTTATGAATACTGACTTAACAATACTTTGGATGTTTGGAATTTAATGAATCAAATGGCAGCCCCCTAGTCTATTTAGAGGAAGATTTAGCGGCCCATCAAATGGGGGCATAACTGTGACGCCCCCAAAATAGGTATACATCACCTATTCTGAGTCGTCAAAAATATAGTACAAAATTCAAATACAACTTAATTATACAACTGTCGTGTAAAATACGACAAAATATAAGCTGTGAGTTTAAATACAACACTTTCTTTTAAACATGATTCAAACTCAAAATAAGTCCTCAATACATTTATTCTCACACTATTTCATAGAATAGTGAGGACTACTAATGCTATCATCTGAACCGTCACTCCGTTCTCCGACTAGTCCCCGCTACGTTCTCATTTCCTGAAGAGAACAATGAAAATAAAAGGGTGAGCTCAACTAGCCCAGTAAGAAATATTATGACTAAGATAATGCAGAATAAATTATCATTAGCCTTCAATAGTGTTAAACTGATAAAATATAACAAACATCAAGTTTAACTGCAGCGGAACAAGCAACCCATTAGAAGAGTCAAGTAGAGAATAAAATCTACTATCTTCTATGATTTAAAAGGTTTTTCATGACTTTTATCGCTGGGACTCAGCTTCATAAATAATTCACATCATCCCTGCACTACGGCCAAGGATATTCTTTAGTATCACGACCACAATTATCCATGCACTACAGGCCAAGAATATTTGTGTATTCATTAATGGTCATGATCATGTCAACCACTGTCCATCAATGCACTACGGGCCAATGAGGACTTTTACCACATCATTTGTAACATTACGGTCATGATTATACAGAATAATCTCTGGTCATAATCATACCAAGTCCATCTATGCACTACAGGTCACAGATGACTTTTAACAGAATATAAACATGAGGATGATGACAATGATATAAGAATTCAATAAAATAAGTTCAAGAATTAATTTATCCATGAACCAATAACGTCCAAATTGCCAACATGATACTGCTTTGTGGAGTAAAATTCAAGAACGCTCAGAAGAATATTTTCATGAAAAGATACTGGATGAAGCGCAAATATCAAGGATATTCCACTAATTTCATGGAGTATAAAAGTCAAAACTTTAACCAACTGAATATAATAAAGAATAGAATAACAAAAGAAATCACCATGCATGCGATAGACCGCACAGACAGGTTATTCCAACAGAAAAATAAATAATGGAACCAGGTCATGCGTAAACGCACCGACAAGATATTCCGACAGAATAATAAATAATGAAACCAGGTCCGGCGTAAACGCACAGACAGGATATTCCGACAGAATAATAAATAATGGAACCAGGTCCGGCGTAAAATGCACAGACAGGATATTCCGATAGAATAATAAATAATGGAACCAGATCCGACGTAAAACGCACAGACAGAATATTCCAATAGAAAATAAAGAAAGGAATAACAGAAGAATTTTATCAAGTATAGGGTAGCCCGCGTATACAGGTTATTCCAACAGAATAATAAAGAATGGAATAACAGAAGTTCTCTTCATGAATAAGAAAGAAAGAATACCCTTTACGAGTACAACAAATAATATCCCTTACCGTAAAAAAACTTGATATCGGAGTAGTGAAGTAGCATAATACTTTTCTTCTTCCTCTCTATAGTTTCTCTCTCTAGAGTTTCAGTGAATCCGTAAGAAAATAATGAAGGAATGAGCTTCTATTTATAGAAAAATGGACTGCATAGTAACTAACTCATGAACGGTCTAGATTGATTTACTTTAATCTGACGGTCCATATTTAAAACAAAATCTTTTAAATAAAAAACGAATAACTTTATAAAAGATTTTACTATGCAAATACTATGCAGGCACTATGCAAATACTATGCATAATAAAATATAATATATCCTATTTATTGTCTAATAAAATAGATAACTTTATAAAAGTATTCTGTTTTATATAAAAAAATTTTACTATTAGCCTAATAAAACGAATAACTTTATAAAAGTATTCTGTTTTATATAAAAAGCTTTTCTGTTTTATTATATTAATAATACCAATAAAACAAAACTGAGTGACTTATTACGTAAGCATCAATAATCACTACCGTGTGATACTATGCAACCATGCGTATTACTGTACTTTTACTACCGAGTAGTTCAACAGTATTAATGGTAAAACTTCTGCCGTTATTTTCATAAAGTATTTTTGTCGTTTTTTCAGTCTGACAATAATTCTGTTGTGGGGTCCACCAATGATTGTGTCGTCGTACGAATATTCCATGTTAAAACGAATATTCCCCGACCAATCGAATATTATATAGCAACTTGCGTACTTTACAAAATTTATAAATATTACCCACAACTATAATATTATATCAATTTCACTCCATAATATTCAAAAATGATATTTATAGAAAATTCATCTTTATTTATAAAAGTTGGGGTCTTACAACATCCCCTTCTTATGAAATTTAGCTTTCGAAATTAGGGTACGTACCTGGTATATCGAAGAGGTAAGGATACCTTGACTTCATTTCAGATTCTAACTCCCAGGTCATTTTCTCAACATCGTGGTTCCTCCATAAAACTTTGACTTGAGGTATAATTTTGGAGCGTAAAATATGTTCCTTCTTATCCAAGATTTGAACAGGAACCTCTTCATACGTTAAATCTTCCGCTATTTCGTCCGGTTCTAACTCAATAATGTGGTTCGGGTCTTCCACATATTTACGTAACATGGATATGTGAAAAACATTATGAACACGAGACATACTTGGCGGTAAAACGAGTCTATAGGCCACAGTTCCTACTCGATCGAGGATTAAAAATGGGCCAATGAATCGAGGATTGAGCTTTTCTCTCTTTCCAAATCTCGTAACTCCTTTCCACGGAGTAACTCGTAACAACACATGATCTCCTATATCAAATTCCACGTCCTTTCGATGAAGATCAACATAACTCTTTTGTCGATCTTGTGAGGTTTTTATACGTTGCCGGATCGTTTAAATCTTTTCCGTAGTCATACGTACCAACTCCGGTCCCAACAACGTTGCTTCACCCACCTCATCCCAGCATACTGGAGAACGACACTTTCTTCCATACAACGCCTCGAATAGAGTCATACCAATACTTGCTTGATAAATGTTGTTGTAGGAAAACTCCACCAATAGTAAGAACTTATCCCAACTTCCCTTGAAGTTAAGGACACAGAGTCTTAATAAATCTTCAAGAGTTTGAATAGTCCTCTCTGATTGTCCGTCCGTCTAGGGGTGATATGCCGAACTAAATCGTAAATTCGTGCCCATAGCTTTTTGCAAACTAACCTAAAATCGTGGAGTGAATCTTGTGTCGCGATCAGAAACTATGTATACTGGCACACCATACAGTCTTACAATCTCATTTATGTACATACGAGCAAGACGTTCAAGTGTATAAGTTTCTCGTATTGGTAAGAAATGAGCAGACTTGGTCAATCTATCAACAATGACCCAAATTGCATCAATGCCTTGAGAAACCTTGGGAAGACCAGTAACGAAATCCATGGTAATGTGTTCCCACTTCCATTCTGGAATTTCAAGTGGTTGTAATGGACCTTTTGGTACTTGATGCTCCGCTTTGACTCGTTGACAAGTTAGACACCTTGAGATAAACAGCGCTATCTCTCTCTTCATATTGCTCCACCAAAATGTATGACAAAGATCACGATACATTTTAGTACTCCCAGGATAGATTGCAAACGGTGTGTTGTGCGCCTCCATCATGATTTTATATTTTAAATCAGGGTCGTTAAAAACACAAAGTCTAGAGTTGACTCGAAGTATTCCTTCTTCATCGATTCTTGCTTCCGGCATAGCACCTTCTTGCACTTTCTTCCTCATACGCATTAGCTCTAGGTCTGTAGCTTGAACAGCTTTAACTTTATTAATTAAAGTCGGTTCTACTCGTATATTCGCCATCATCACACAGGTCCCTGGAGTCTTTAACTTTATTTTCATCCTTTGTAAGTCACACAAAATGGGCCTTTGCGTTGACAATATCGCACTCGTACTTGCATATGATCTTCTACTCAATGCATCAGCTACCACGTTCGCTTTTCCAGGATGGTATTGGATGATATGATCATAATATTTCAACAGTTCCAGCCAACGTCGTTGTCGCATGTTGAGTTCCTTTTGAGTGAAAAAATATTTAAGGCTTTTATGATCCGTAAAGATCTCCACTTTCTCCCCATACAAGTAATGCCTCCAAATTTTAAGTGCGAAGACAACAGCTGCCAACTCTAGATCATGAGTAGGATAATTCCTCTCATATTCTTTGAGTTGTCTTGAGGCATAGGCTATGACTTTCCCATGTTGCATGAGAACACATCCCAACCCTTTGCCCGAAGCATCACTGTAGATGACAAATCCCTCCGAGCCAGATGGTATTGTCAGAACAGGTGCTGAAATGAGTCTCCTCTTGAGTTCTTGAAAACTCTTCTCACATTCTTCGTTCCAACCGAACTTTGTATCTTTCCGAGTCAGCTGAGTTAATGGAGTAGCGATTCGAGAAAATCCTTCCACGAATCTCCGATAATAATCAGCTAAACCGAGAAAGCTACGTACTTCGGTCACTGATTTAAGTTGCACTCAGCTTTGAATTGCTTCAATCTTTGCCGGGTCAACAGATATTCCACGACTTGATACTACGTGCCCAAGGAATGCTACTTCCTCAAGCCAGAACTCGCATTTCTTTAACTTGACATAAAGGTTGTATTCACAAAGCTTTTGGAGTGTCAGCCTCAAGTGTTGCTCATGATCTTCACGGCTTTTGGAATAAATAAGGATGTCATCAATAAAGACGACCACAAAGTGATCCAAATATTCCTTGAATACTCGGTTCATCATATCCATGAAGGCAGCAGGAACATTAGTCAATCCAAAAGACATGACTAAGAATTCATAATGCTCGTACCGAGTTCTGAAGGCAGTCTTTGGAATATCCTCAGTTCTAACCTTCAGCTGATGATATCCAGAACGAAGATCAATTTTTGAAAAGAATTGTGCTCCTTGCAACTGGTCAAACAGGTCATCAATACGTGGTAATGGGTACCTATTTTTTATGGTGACATGATTCAACTCCCGATAATCAATACAAAGTCGCATACTCCCATCTTTCTTCTTCACGAATAGAACATGAGCACCCCAAGGAGAAGTACTATGACGAATAAAGCCAATGTCTAGCAATTCCTGCAGTTGGGTCTTTAACTCCTGATGTAACGACCCCAAAATAGGTTCATTCCACCCAACCCATTCTGAGTCGCCAAATACATGGTACAGAAAACAACTACAACTTTATTACAACAATTGTCGTGCAAAATACAACAACACATATGTTGTGAGTTTGGATACAAATATATACCAAATGTGACTCATGTTCCAACCGTGGACATCACCTCACAATAATACCTTACATAAAGGTATAGTCAAAAACTGTTTTAGAAATTAGAATCTTTGGGAAGTGCTCAAGGAAACCTTCGTACATGGGAGGCCACGCGTCTAGGTTATGATAGATATCATATGGCCACAGAATTATCCTTGGTTGACCCAATAGACCCCAAAGAAAAACGAGAAGATTACTATCATATTCTTCCCAATGGTGAGTCTTCTCTTGACTTATCATTATCTCCACTGTCTCTAATTGAGAATTATACTTCAAACAAACACCAAGATTATATAGGTAGTGCCCATAGATATACTCAGCAAGTGGATGAGCACAACCCTGTCCTATGATGACACGAGGTTGTATGTCATTAGACATCTTGTATGATAGTGACAAAACACCCTTCCAACGTTGGGTTCGCATCACCCTATTTTCTTCACCAAATATAACTACTAAATGATGACCACTGTTATACTCCCTTGTTACCCCCGCTCGACCCAGCTACACTCTTATTACCTGAAAGGAATTGTGAAGCAAAAGGGTGAGCACAACTAGCTCAGTAAAGAATATCATGACTAAAGATAATTCAATTATCAATAGCCTTCATCAACAATAAATCAGAGATTTAGAACATATGGTAAATGATAAAAATTTCAACCATAGTTGCAGCGGAACGAGCAATCCATTAGAAGAGTCAAATAGACTATAAAGTCTATTATCTTCTCCATGTTAAAAATCCACCAACAATATTTTATCCTTGTAACATCAATCAACAGTTCTGGTCCACAATCATATAAATAACTCATAATCATAATTGTGATCCTAAATTCCTCTTCGCATCCACGACGAAGATAATTTTCATCACATGTCTTTACCTGAAACATCAAAGATCATGGTTACACCAAATCACATTTCCTGTTCATAATCATACTAATAACTTCATCTTTGCACTACGGCCAAAGATATTCATTTGTATCACCAGTTGGTCATGTTTATCTCAACATCTGTTCATCTTTGCACTACTGGCCAAAGATATTCAACAACATATCATCTTTGCACTACGGGCCAAAGATATTCATCAACAATTCATCTTTGCACTACAGGCCAAAGATATTCATCAATATTTCATCTTTGCACTACAGGCCAAAGATATTAATATCTCAAAGAAATATATAATCATTTAAGAATTTATATAAACAATAATTATAACCATGTTGATCATTTTACCTTTGCACTTAAGTTAAAGATATTCAATTATAAATTCAATGGTCATGATCATACCAGTCAACAATTCAACTTTGCACTACTGGCCAAAGAGAACCCATAGTCATGATCATACCAAAAATCTACCCATCTTTACACTCAAGTCAAAGAGAAATATCATCATTAGGGTTATAAAAATGTTATATATGATAATAAAATCAACATAATCAACATATAGATTTAATCTCAAGAGTAATATTCATAAATCAACTATAATTTAGTTAGAAAAAGAAACCAATTTTATCGTGAATAGTAACTCGTGAATAGTAACTCATGAATAGTAACTCGTGAATAGTAACTCGTGAATAGTAACCTCGACTCAAAAAGGTAAAAATTCCACAATAAAATCTATACCAATATTTCGGTATAATGATATTGAAAGAATAACATTTCTTAAGCTTATAAACAATTTATTTAAATTATTTACACTTTACTAATTAATGTATTTAATCATCATAAAATGTTAACTCTTAAGATTTCATCATCAATAGCCAAAACCCTCATCAAAAATCTGCATATACCTCATATAGGATTCTCAAGCCATAAAATCCTATTTTCCAATTTTCTTACTTCACATAACATATTTAATTCATTTACTCATAACTAGTCCATTTTCATGAAAAATACCAAATAAGTTCCAAAAATATTTCTTTTCTGGGATTTAGCATAATATAGTCCCATTTTGAACATATATTTTTCTCAGAATTTTTAAAACTCATTTACTATTTTTCATATGGCCAAAACCACCGAATATTTAGACATTTATCAAAAATTGTACTTTTGTCCAAAAATTCTGAAATTTACAGAGTATACTTCTATCATACACATGTACTCTCAATAAAAATTTCATCAATTTTGGAGTTAACCACAAGGAATTATAAGCGGTTACTTTTAAAATAGTCTTTTTCCGTAAAATTCATAACTCTTAATCTATACATCCAAAAATCACCATTTTTGGACACAATCAATAAAACTCATCAAAATATCATTTCAAATTTTTCCATAATTTTTGAAGATCAAAAAAATTACGAAACTGAGAATCATAACAACCCTTAAAATTCATTACTATCCCTTACCTCAAAAGTGCAGTATTTCTGACTGGAATGCAAAGCCGAAGGAAACTTGCACTGAATAGCAACTCACCAAGTATCTAAAAACTCACAAAATATGCTTCATAATATAGAGAGAGAAAGAGAGAAAGGTTGTGTTTTTGGTGTGATTTTCAATTCTAACTTAGCCCTCTATTTATAGGAAAATTTTGGTAGGTTTGACCTGCAACCTGATGGCTTTACCTGCTACTATTCCCACCCACCACATTTGAAATATAATTCAGCACATTTCTATACCAACCACAAGTGGGGCCCACCAATTCTAGAATTTTCCACCAAAATGATAAACTCCGAAAATTCAACAATTTCTGAACCAGTCATCTCGTAAAATTCATAATAAATCATACGTTCATTTTTAACGGTTCAAAATTTGTGGACATATACTCAACTTATATATGTATAACATATCCAAAAATTACCACGATCCAACGGTCGGATTAAAAATTATAACCCCCGCAAAATATCTCAAAAACCCTGATTTTTAATACCTCCATTCCGACAAAAATACGGATAAAAATCTCAACATTAACTCCTTCATTTTTTTAACCACAAAAATATATCCCTCATTTATATCCACATAAAATAAATATTTTCTTATCATATGAATCAATAATTAATTATTCACAAATAATATTACAGAATCACATTTATGACAACCAGGCCATTCCCAGGAAAGAGGGGGCTTTCCGATAAGGATTTCTCCTTACTGGCGCGCAATTAGATGACCAAACCTCTCCTTAGACAGAACTTTCTAGACATTGCCAATAATGCTATCTAATAATATTATTTAAATAATATGAATTATTGATCTGATAATAGAAAATACTGTGCAGCAACAATTATTGAAACGACAATAATATAAAATATCAACACAGCAATTATTGAATCAATAAAATAAAATATTGAACAGTAATTACTGTAACAATTATTGAGTAGTGCCTTCTTACGTAAGAATCAATAATTTCAAAAATACTATGCAATACCGTGTGCTACTGTGCAATAACGCGTATTACTGTATTTTAACCACCGGGTATTCCAACAGTGTTAACGGTAACAACTACGCCGTTATTTGTAAAAACTCAAATTTGTCGTTTTCCTTCACCCGACAGTTATTCGTTATGGGGCCCACAAATAGCTGCGCCGTCGTACGAATATTCTCCGACAGAAAGAATATTCCACGACCAAACGAATATTCCCCGACAACAATGATTATTTTATAACCACTTGCTTATTTTGAAAAAAAAAATTCATATTTCACCCATAACTTTAAACTTTTATCAATTTAACTATTTACTGAATAGTAATTATAAGAAAAATTGCATACTTTTATTTCATAAAATTCGGGGTCTTACAATCTCCCCTCCTTATGAAATTTCGTCCTCGAAATTTACGTACCTGGTATTTCGAAGAGTTGAGAATACCTTGCTTCCATTTCAGATTCTATCTCTCAGATCATCATGATTTCTCCATTGCTCTTCTCCCATGATAACTTCATTTGGGTTCCTCATTTGTTGGGAAGTCATGACAACCGCCATCCCTCGAACTACTCGGCTTTGACTTGTCTGGAGCAGCATTTGGCGTCATCATTACCGTTGGAATATACCTTTCTATAGGACATATTCCTCCCTCAACTGCCTCTTCGTACTCCTCATTCATGATCTGAATCATCAATCTTCGATCCATATCGGATTCAGGTTGACCGCTATGTACAGGGTAATTCAAAACTCGATGTTGGGTTCTCCCAATTGCTTTCCAAAAAGAGAAATTCATATCATCTATTTTAGCCTTCTTAGATCGAACATCTCTTTCCACAATATCCACGTGTCGTGCGACTTTTGCCCATGCATCACTTATTCTCACTCGTTCAGTTTTTTCTTCTCTCAGGTCAGATTCTATTTTTATCATCTTATACTTTGCCAAAGAATGCTTCTGTTCAAGCATCACATATCGGGTAACACAAGCTTGAATTGTTGCATCCTTTTGTTCCACGACCGCCTGTCGTTCTTCTGCCTGCTCTTCTAACTCATGAATACGATTTTGAAATTCTACATTTTGATCATATAATACCTCTAATAAACTCTCCTCTGGTACTTCTTCTTCCTCTTCTTCCTCAGTCTCAACTGTTACCTCTGCGACTATCTCGGGTGTAACTATCAATTCTTCACTCACCACATGGATATCTCTAATTCCTTCTTCGTCTGACATCACATTATCACGGTTAGTGATTAGAGGTATCCCCACAGTCTCATTCACTCCATTGTTAGCATTCTCAGCTGCCATTCTCAAATACTGCCATAAAACAAGGGTTAATTAAACAAATTAACATATCACATAATATCCCAATATTATGACTGACCAACAAATAAGCTTAGGTAGGACACACTAGCGAAGGATTTACTCATCTCTCCCCTCCTAGTTGTATTCCCCGATCTCCGCCAGAGATCATATCCCTAAGCTCTGATACCAAATGTAACGACCCCAAAATAGGTTCATTCCACCCAACCCATTCTGAGTCGCCAAATACATGGTACAGAAAACAACTACAACTTTATTACAACAATTGTCGTGCAAAATACAACAACACATATGCTGTGAGTTTGGATACAAATATATACCAAATGTGACTCATGTTCCAACCGTGGACATCACCTCACAATAACACCTTACATAAAGGTATAGTCAAAAACTGTTTTAGAAATTAGAATCTTTGGGAAGTGCTCAAGGAAACCTTCGTACATGGGAGGCCACGCGTCTAGGTTATGATAGATATCATATGGCCACAGAATTATCCTTGGTTGACCCAATAGACCCCAAAGAAAAACGAGAAGATTACTATCATATTCTTCCCAATGGTGAGTCTTCTCTTGACTTATCATTATCTCCACTGTCTCTAATTGAGAATTATACTTCAAACAAACACCAAGATTATATAGGTAGTGCCCATAGATATACTCAGCAAGTGGATGAGCACAACCCTGTCCTATGATGACACGAGGTTGTATGTCATTAGACATCTTGTATGATAGTGACAAAACACCCTTCCAACGTTGGGTTCGCCTCACCCTATTTTCTTCACCAAATATAACTACTAAATGATGACCACCGTTATACTCCCTTGTTACCCCCGCTCGACCCAGCTACACTCTTATTACCTGAAAGGAATTGTGAAGCAAAAGGGTGAGCACAACTAGCTCAGTAAAGAATATCATGACTAAAGATAATTCAATTATCAATAGCCTTCATCAACAATAAATCAGAGATTTAGAACATATGGTAAATGATAAAAATTTCAACCATAGTTGCAGCGGAACGAGCAATCCATTAGAAGAGTCAAATAGACTATAAAGTCTATTATCTTCTCCATGTTAAAAATCCACCAACAATATTTTATCCCTGTAACATCAATCAACAGTTCTGGTCCACAATCATATAAATAACTCATAATCATAATTGTGATCCTAAATTCCTCTTCGCATCCAGGACGAAGATAATTTTCATCACATATCTTTACCTGAAACATCAAAGATCATGGTTACACCAAATCACATTTCCTGTTCATAATCATACTAATAACTTCATCTTTGCACTACGGCCAAAGATATTCATTTGTATCACCAGTTGGTCATGTTTATCTCAACATCTGTTCATCTTTGCACTACTGGCCAAAGATATTCAACAACATATCATCTTTGCACTACGGGCCAAAGATATTCATCAACAATTCATCTTTGCACTACAGGCCAAAGATATTCATCAATATTCCATCTTTGCACTACAGGCCAAAGATATTAATATCTCAAAGAAATATATAATCATTTAAGAATTTATATAAACAATAATTATAACCATGTTGATCATTTCACCTTTGCACTTAAGCTAAAGATATTCAATTATAAATTCAATGGTCATGATCATACCAGTCAACAATTCAACTTTGCACTACTGGCCAAAGAGAACCCATAGTCATGATCATACCAAAAATCTACCCATCTTTACACTCAAGTCAAAGAGAAATATCATCATTAGGGTTATAAAAATGTTATATATGATAATAAAATCAATATAATCAACATATAGATTTAATCTCAAGAGTAATATTCATAAATCAACTATAATTTGGTTAGAAAAAGAAACCAATTTTATCGTGAATAGTAACTCGTGAATAGTAACTCATGAATAGTAACTCGTGAATAGTAACTCATGAATAGTAACCTCGACTCAAAAAGGTAAAAATTCCACAATAAAATCTATACCAATATTTCGGTATAATGATATTGAAAGAATAACATTTCTTAAGCTTATAAACAATTTATTTAAATTGTTTACACTTTACTAATTAATGCATTTAATCATCATAAAATGTCAACTCTTAAGATTTCATCATCAATAGCCAAAACCCTCATCAAAAATCTGCATATACCTCATATAGGATTCTCAAGCCATAAAATCCTATTTTCCAATTTTCTTACTTCACATAACATATTTAATTCATTTACTCATAACTAGTCCATTTTCATGAAAAATACCAAATCAGTTCCAAAAATATTTCTTTTCTGGGATTTAGCATAATATAGTCCCATAGTGAACATATATTTTTCTCAGAATTTTTAAAACTCATTTACTATTTTTCATATGGCCAAAACCACCGAATATTTAGACATTTATCAAAAATTATACTTTTGTCCAAAAATTCTAAAATTTACAGAGTATACTTCTATCATACACATGTACTCTCAATAAAAATTTCATCAATTTTGGAGTTAACCACAAGGAATTATAAGCGGTTACTTTTAAAATAGTCTTTTCCCGTAAAATTCATAACTCTTAATCTATACATCCAAAAATCACCATTTTTGGACACAATCAATAAAACTCATCAAAATATCATTTCAAATTTTTCCAGAATTTTTGAAGATCAAAAAAATTACGAAACTGAAAATCATAACAACCCTTAAAATCCATTACTATTCCTTACCTCAAAAGAGCAGTATTTCTGACTGGAATGCAAAGCCGAAGGAAACTTGCACTGAATAGCAACTCACCAAGTATCTAAAAACTCACAAAATATGCTTCATAATATAGAGAGAGAAAGAGAGAAAGATTATGTTTTTGGTGTGATTTTCAATTCTAACTTAGCCCTCTATTTATAGGAAAATTTTGGTAGGTTTGACCTGCAACCTGATGGCTTTACCTGCTACTATTCCCACCTACCACATTTGAAATATAATTCAGCACATTTCTTCACCAACCACAAGTGGGGCCCACCAATTCTAGAATTTTCCACCAAAATGATAAACTCCGAAAATTCAACAATTTCTGAACCAGTCATCTCGTAAAATTCATAATAAATCATACGTTCATTTTTAACGGTTCAAAATTTGTGGACATATACTCAACTTATATATGTATAACATATCCAAAAATTACCACGATCCAACGGTCGGATTAAAAATTATAACCCCCGCAAAATATCTCAAAAACCCTGATTTTTAATACCTCCATTCCGACAAAAATACGGATAAAAATCTCAACATTAACTCCTTCATTTTTTAACCACAAAAATATATCCCTCATTTATATCCATATAAAATAAATATTTTCTTATCATATGAATCAATAATTAATTATTCACAAATAATATTACAGAATCACATTTATGACAACCAGGCCGTTCCCAGGAAAGAGGGGGCTTTCCAATAAGGATTTCTCCTTACTGGCGCGCAATTAGATGACCAAACCTCTCCTTAGACAGAACTTTCTAGACATTGCCAATAATGCTATCTAATAATATTATTTAAATAATATGAATTATTGATCTGATAATAGAAAATACTGTGCAGCAACAATTATTGAAACAACAATAATATAAAATATCAACACAGCAATTATTGAATCAATAAAATAAAATATTGAACAGTAATTACTGTAACAATTATTGAGTAGTGCCTTCTTACGTAAGAATCAATAATTTCAAAAATACTATGCAATACCGTGTGCTACTGTGCAATAACGCGTATTACTGTATTTTAACCACCGGGTATTCCAACAGTGTTAACGGTAACAACTACGTCGTTATTTGTAAAAACTCAAATTTGTCATTTTTCTTCACCCGACAGTTATTCATTATGGGGCCCACAAATAGCTGCGCCGTCGTACGAATATTCTCCGACAGAAAGAATATTCCACGACCAAACGAATATTCCCCGACAACAATGATTATTTTATAACCACTTGCTTATTTTGAAAAAAAAAATTCATATTTCACCCATAACTTTAAACTTTTATCAATTTAACTATTTACTGAATAGTAATTATAAGAAAAATTGCATACTTTTATTTCATAAAATTCGGGGTCTTACACCTGAAGTTCAATAGGAGCCATTCGATATGGGGCTTTGGAAATGGGTTTTGTACCGGGTTCAAGGTCGATACAAAATTCAATTTCACGCTCTGGAGGTTGGCCAGGAAGTTCTTCAGGGAATATGTCAGGAAATTCATTAACAATAGAAATATCATTCAAAACTGAAGTATTTTTGTTTAGATCCGTGACATGGGCTAAGAAAGCTTGACATCCATTTTTTAATAAACGAATAGCTTTATGGCTTGAGATGACAGTGATTGATTTTAATGGTTTGGTTGTTTGAATTCGCATAATAGGTTGATTAGGAATATGAAAGCTAACAACCTTACGAAAACAATCAATTTTTGCATGATGAGTAGTTAACCAATCAATCCCTAGAATTACATCAAATGCAAGTATTTTCAATGAAATAAGATCGACAGGTAATGTGAGGGTACCGATTTGAACCAAACAAGACTTATAAACAGTGGATGTAATGAAGGTTTCTCCTAACGGAGTTTCCACAGATAAGTCAAAGTCTAATTTCTCTGGAGTCAAATTTAATCGTTGAGCGCAAATAGGAGAAATAAAAGAATGGGTAGAACCGGTATCAAATAAGGTATAGACTTCGCTAGAGTTTATGATAAGCTTACCCGTGATGAACTCGTTCGGGTTCCTTGCTTTCTGGGAGGTCACAACAAATATTCTCCCTTGCACTACCGGTTTTGACTTTTCTGGGACGTCCTTTGGTGCCTCCACCCTAGCTGAACTTGTCTTCGGTGAACGACAAAATCGGGCTAGGTGACCTTCTCTTCCACAATTATAACATGCTTTGGACGGCATCGCGCAGTTTGGACTGATGTGTCCTTCCCCTCCGCATTTGAAGCATATGATAGGTGGTCGTTCTCCTTCCTTAACCACGGGTGCTGGTGCTGATGTCTTTCCATCATTGTTGAATCTCCTCTTCTTGAAATGTTCATTCTTATTGTTTTGGCCATGATTACCACCGAAGTGGTTACTATTTCTGGCCTGCTGATTCCCTCCACGCTTGTTGTCACCGCTTCGATGACTGCTTTCACTGGTATTATCATTTTGTCGGTTGCTATCTTTTGGTTGCGTTGACTCGTTATCGCGCTCCACTAACTGAGCCCTATTTACAACATCTGAATACAAACACAGTTTATGAGAAATAAGATGTTGACGTATCTCCGGCTTCAAACCTCTTAAAAACATTCGCATCATTCTCTCTTCATTATCCACCAAGTGGGACACAAACCGGGACAGCTCGGTAAACTTAGCTGCGTACTGCGTCACGGTCATATTATTCTGCTCCAACTTGATGAATTCTACCTCCTTCATGTGACGAATACTTTCAGGAAAGTACTTGTCATTGAATAGTTCTTGGAACTTCTCCCAAGACATCTTCAGTGCGGCAGGTTGAGTACGCTTTATCGATTCCCACAAGTAATCTGCCTCTCCTCGCAACATAAAGGTGGCAAAGGGAACCTTTTGCTCCTCGGCACATCCCAAGACATCAAATATCTTGGTGATCTGCTTTATCCACGTTTCCGCCTTAAGTGGTTTTGGTTCTCCAATAAACTCCGGTGGTCCCAGCTCCTTGAACTGTTTAGCGGTGACCGTCCGAGAGTTTTCAATTTTCCACCTATATTTTGGACAGGAGCCGCTCTCGCCTGCTGTTGCATGAATTGCATAAAGCCTCTGAACATTCTATCATTCATCATTTGGTCAGTGTTGTTATTTGCATGAGGATTATCACCTTTCTGATGCACATTATCCTGATTATTGATATGTGATTTTTCAACGGTCGCCTGTGCTCCATTCCTATTCTCAACATTCTCGGATGTCATTTTCAAATACTACCACAAAACAAGGGTTAAATAACATATCACATATTATCTCTATACTCTGACCGACCAATTAAATACCAAATAAACTTAGGTAGGTCATACTGGCGAAGGAATTCCCCGTCTCTCCCCTCCTAGTCCTAGTCTCACATCTTAGCCAAGAATCATATCCCTAAGCTCTGATACCAACTGTGACGCCCCCAAAATAGGTATACATCACCTATTTTGAGTCGCCAAAAATATGGTACAAAATTCAAATACAACTTAATTATACAACTGTCGTGTAAAATACGACAAAACATAAGTTGTGAGTTTAAATACAACACTTTCTTCTAAACAGGATTCAAACTCAAAATAAGTCCTCAATACATTTATTCTCACACTATTTCATAGAATAGTGAGGACTACTAATGCTATCATCTAAACCGTCACTCCGTTCCCCGACTAGTCCCTGTTACGTTCTCATTTCCTGAAGAGAACAATGAAAACAAAATGGTGAGCTCAACTAGCCCAGTAAGAAATATTATGACTAAGATAATGCAGAATAAATTATCATTAGCCTTCAATAGTATTAAACTGATAAAATATAACAAATATCAAGTTTAACTGCAGCGGAACAAGCAACCCATTAGAAGAGTCAAGTAGAGAATAAAATCTACCATCTTCTATGATTTAAAAGGTTTTTCATGACTTTTATCGTTGGGACTCAGCTTCATAAATAATTCACATCATCCCTGCACTACGGCCAAGGATATTCTTTAGTATCACGACCACAATTATCCATGCACTACAGGCCAAGAATATTTGTGTATTCATTAATGGTCATGATCATGCCAACCACTGTCCATCAATGCACTACGGGTCAATGAGGACTTTTACCACATTATTTGTAACATTACGGTCATGATTATACCGAATAATCCCTGGTCATAACATACCTAGTCCATCTATGCACTACAGGCCACAGATGACTTTCAACAGAATATAAACATGAGGATGAGGATAATGATATAAGAATTCAATAAAACAAGTTCAAGAATTAATTTATCCATGAACCAATAACGTCCAAATTGTCAACATGATACTGTTTTGTGGAGTAAAATTCAAGAACGCTTAGAAGAATATTTTCATGAAAAGATACTGGATGAAGCGCAAATATCAAGGATATTCCACTAATTTCATAGAGTATAAAAGTCAAAACTTTAACCAACTGAATATAATAAAGAATGAAATAACAAAACAAATCACCATGCATGCGATAGATCACAAATACAGGTTATTCCAATAGAAAAATAAATAATGGAACCAAGTCATGCGTAAACGCACCGACAAGATATTTCGACAGAATAATAAATAATGGAACCAGGTCCGGCGTAAACGCACATACAGGATATTACGACAGAATAATAAATAATGGAACCAGGTCCGGCGTAAAACGCACAGACAGGATATTCCGACAGAATAACAAATAATGAAACCAAGTCCGGCGTAAAACGCACAGACAGGATATTCTAACAGAATTATAAAGAAAGGAATAACAGAAGAATTTCACCAAGTATAGGGTAGCCCGCGTATACAGGTTATTCCAACAGAATAATAAAGAATGGAATAACAGAAGTTCTCTTCATGAATAAGAAAGAAAGAATACTGTGACGCCCCCAAAATAGGTATACAACACCCATTCTGAGTCGCCAAAATACATGGTACAGAAACAACTACATCTTTACTGTTACAACATAAGAACTGTGAGTTTAAATACAAATATTGTCATCTAGACAATATCCACACTCAAATAAGTTCTCATTACAATTATTGATACATTATTTCACAAAAATGGTGAGGACTACTAAAATAACTTCTAGAACCATCATTCCATACCCCGACTAGTACTCGCTACATTCTCGCCTCCTGAGAAAAATAGAACAAAAAGAAAAAGGGTGAGCTCAACTAGCCCAGTAAAGAACATTATGACTAAGATAATATAGAACAAATTATCGTTAGTCTTCAACAGGGAAAAATCTAACAGAATACAATAGACAACAAGTTTTAAATCAATAACCGCAGCGGAAACAGCAAACCATTAGAAGAGTCAAGTAGAGAATGAGTTCTACTATCTTCTAAGATTTAAAAGTCCATCATCAATATTTTATCCCTGTAACAACAATCAATAACCCTCTTTAATCAAATATTCATCTTTGCACTACAGGCCAAATATATTCATTTGTATCACCAGTAAGTCATGTTCATCTCAACACATGTTCATCTTTACACTATGGGCCAAAGATATTCATTAGTTAATCATTTATCTTTGCACTACAGGCCAAAGATATTCAGTAATATCATCATTTAGGACTGAAGATGATAAAAAATATCTTAAAGAAAACGAATCCAGTGAAATAAAATAACAAATATTAAGGATTCGTATTTCGATTTATCCATGTCCAAAAATACCTTATAATTATTCATAGTGAAGTAAAATTCAAGAATAATCAAAACATGGATACAATCAAAGCTAGTACCCATAATAGATATTTTGGACGAAAAGAAGAAAATTTCATTTTTCGGTAAATAGTAACTCGTGAATAGTAACCCCGACGTGAAAAGTTCCAAATTTGATAAAAAATTTCAACCAATATTTCGACATAATGATATTGAAGAAATAATATCATTTTCGAATAAAATAACATCCCTTACCTCGTAAAGACAGTACTTCTGGTCGAAATACCGGTATAAGGCTGAAAGAAACTTGCTCTGATGAATAGAAACTCTCAAAGTATCTAAATACTCACAAAATATACTCAATAATCTAGAGAGAAAAAGAGAGAAAACTTGTTTCTGGTGTGATTTTCAATTCTAACTTAGCCCTCTATTTATAGGAAAATGTTAGCACGTCGAAGCAGACTTAACCTGCAACCTGATGGCTTTACCTGCTACTATTCAAGCCTACCACATTTGAATGAAAATCTCAGCACATTTTTTCACCAACCAAGAGTGGAGCCCACCAATTCTAAAATTTTCTACCAAAATGATAAACTCCGAAAATTCAACAATTCCTGAACCAGTCATCTCGTAAAATTCATAATAAATTATACGTTCATTTTTAATGGTTCAAAATTTGTGGACATATACTCAACTTATATATGTATAACATATCTAAAAATTACCACGATCCAACGGTCGGATTAAAAATTATAACCCCCGTAAAATATCTCAAAAACCCTGATTTTTAATACCTCCATTCCGACAAAAATACTGATAAAAATCTCAACATTAACTCCTTCATTTTTAACCACAAAAATATATCCCTCATTTATATCCACATAAAATAAATATTTCCTTATCATATGAATCAATAATTAATTATTCACAAATAATATTACAGAATCACATTTATGACAACCAGGCCGTTCCCAAGAAAGATGGAGCTTTCCAATAAGGATTTCTCCTTACTGGCGCGCAATTAGATGACCAAACCTCTCCTTAGACAGAACTTTCTAGACATTGCCAATAATGTTATCTAATAATATTATTCAAATAATATGAATTATTGATCTGATAATGGGAAATACTGTGTAGTGACAATTATTGAAACAACAGTAATATAAAATATCAACGCAGCAATTATTGAATCAATAAAATAAAATACTGAACAGTAATTACTGTAACCATTATTGAGTAGTGCCTTCTTACGTAAGAATCAATAATTGGTGCAATACAGTGTGCTACTGTGCAACAACGCGTATTACTGTGTTTTAACCATCGGGTATTCCAACAGTATTAACGGTAACAACTACGCCGTTATTTATAAACAACTTATACTTGTCGTTTTCTTCATCCAATCGCTTTCCGTTATGGGGCCTACAAAAGACTGCGCCGTCGTACGAATATTCCCCGACAGGAAGAATATTCCCCGACCAAACGAATATTCCCCGACAACAATGAATATTTTATAACCACCTGCTTATTTGAAATATTTGCGCATTTTATCCATAACTAACCTCATTAATCAATTTAACCCTTACTATTTCAAAATAATAAATAGAGGAAATTTAAATTTCATTTATTAATAATTTGGGGTCTTACAACCTCCCCTCCTTATGAAATTTCATCCTCGAAATTAACGTACGTACCTGGTGTTTCGAAAAGATGAGGATACCTCGCTTTCATTTCCGTTTCTAACTCCCAGATCATTTTCTCTATAGCATGATTTCTCCACAAAACTTTAACTTGTGGTATGACCTTCGTGCGTAGGACATGCTCCTTTCTATCCAAGATCTTGACAGGTACCTCTTCGTACGTTAAGTCTTCAGCTATCTCGTCCGGTTCTAACTCAATAACGTGGTCTGGGTCTTTCACATATTTACGTAACACAGATATATGAAAAATATTATGAACACGAGACATACTTGGAGGTAACGCGAGTCTATAGGCCACATTTTCTACTCGGTCAAGAATATAAAATGGACCAATAAATCGTGGATTGAGCTTTCTTCTCTTCCCAAATCTTGTAACTCCTTTCCATGGAGCCACACGCAACAATACATGATCCCCAATGTCAAATTCTACGTCCTTTCGATGAATATCCGCATAACTCTTTTGTCGATCCTGTGCCGTTTGTATATGTTATCGAATAATTTGGATCTTCTCTGTAGTCATTCGTACCAACTCTGGTCCTAGCAACGTTGCTTCTCCCACCTCATCCCAACATACTGGAGAGCGACACTTTCGTCCATATAATGCTTCAAATGGGGCCACACCTATACTTGCCTGATAACTGTTATTGTAGGAGAATTCCACCAATGGTAGGTACTTATCCCAACTCCCTTTGAAATCTAGTACACAAAGTCTTAATAGATCTTCAAGAGTTTGAATAGTCCTCTCTGATTGTCCGTCCGTTTGAGGATGGTATGCCGAACTAAATCGTAAATCTGTGCCCATAGCTTTCTGCAAGCTAACCCAAAATTTTGAAGTGAATCTTGGGTCACGATCCAAAACTATGGATACTGGCATGCCATGCAGTCTCACAATCTCATCTACGTATATACGAGCAAGATGTTCAAGGGAATAAGTCTCCCGTATCGGCAAGAAATGAGCAGACTTGGTTAATCTATCAACAATAACCCAAATAGCATTTATGCCTTGAGAAACCGTGGGAAGACCCGTAACGAAATTCATGGTAATGTGTTCCCACTTCCATTTCAGAATCTCAAGTGGTTGCAATGGACCCTTTGGCACTTGATGTTCTGCCTTTACACGTTAACAAGTTAAACACCTCGAGATAAACTTTGCAATCTCTCTCTTCATATTATTCCACCAAAATGTATGTCGAAGATCATGATACATTTTGGTACTTCCAGGATGGATTGCAAATGGTGTATTGTGTGCTTCCATCATGATCTTGTACTTTAAATCAGAATCGTTAGGAACACAAAGTCTGGAGTGGACTCGAAGTATTCCTTCTTCATCGATTCTTGCTTCTGGAATAGCACCTTCTTGCACTTTCTTCTTCATACGCATTAGCTCCGGGTCTGTGGTTTGAGCAACTTTAACTTTATCAATTAAAGTTGGTTCTATACGTATACTTGACATCATCGCACTCGTTCCTGTATATGATCTTCTACTCAACGCGTCAGCTACCACGTTTGCTTTTTCAGGATGGTATTGAATAGTGTGGTCGTAATCTTTCAACAGTTCGAGCCAACGTCGTTGCCGCATGTTGAGTTCTTTTTGAGTGAAAAAATATTTGAGGCTTTTATGGTCTGAATAAATCTCCACTTTCTCCTATATAGATAGTGCCTCCATATCTTTAGCGCGAAAACGACTGCTGCCAACTTTAGATCATGAGTAGGATAATTTCTCTCATATTCTTTAAGTTGTCGCGAGGCATAGGCTATAACTTTTTCACGTTACATGAGAACACATCCTAGCCCTTTGCCTGAAGCATCGCTGTAGATAACAAATCCATCCGAACCAGATGGTATGGTCAAAACAGGTGCCGAAATGAGTCTCCTCTTAAGCTCTTGAAAACTCTTCTTGCATTCCTCGCTCCATACGTGTGACGCCCCCAAAATTAGGTATACATCACCCATCTTGGGTCGTCAGATACAAAGTACAGAATACAAATACAACTGATTAATACATCTGTCGTGTACAATACGACAAAACATAAACTGTGAGTTTGAATACAAATATTATCTTCTAGAGAGTATTCATACTCAAAAAGAGTCCTCATTACATTTATTAACACACCATTACATAGAATAGTGAGGACTACTAACTAATACTATCATTCGGACCATCACTCCGTACCCCGACTTGTCCCAGCTACGTTCTCATTTCCTGAAGAGAACAGTGAAAGAAAGGGTGAGCTCAACTAGCCCAGTAAGAAATATTATGACTAAGATAATGCAGAATAAATTATCATTAGCCTTCAACAATGTTAAACTGATAAAATATAATAGACATCAAGTTTAACTGTAGCGGAACAAGCAATCCATTAAAAGAGTCAAGTAGAAAATAAACTCTACTATCTTTTATGATTTAAAAGATTTTTCAACACTGTGATCGCTGAGACTCAGCTTAATAAAATAATCCACATCATCGAATCACCCCTGCACTACGGCCAAGGATATTCGTATATTCATTAATGGTCATGATCATGCCAACAACTGTCCATCAATGCACTACGGGCCAATGAGGACTTTTACCACATCATTTGTAACATTACGGTCATGATTATACCGAATAATCCCTGGTCATAATCATACCAAGTCCATCTATGCACTACAGGCCACAGATGACTTTCAACATTTTATAAACATGAGGATGATGACAATGATATAAGAATTCAATAAAACAAGTTCAAGAATTAATTTATCCAGGAATTAACAACGTCCAAATTGTCAACATGATACTGCTTTGTGGAGTAAAATTCAAGAATGCTTAGAAGAATATTTTCATGAAAAGATACTGGATGAAACGCAATTATCAAGGATATTCCACAAATTTCATGGAGTATAGAAGTCAAAACTTAACCAACTGAGTACAATAAAGAATGGAATAACAAAAGAAATCACCATGCATGCGATAGACCGCACAGACAGGTTATTCCAACAGAATAATAAATAATGGAACCAGGTCCGGCGTAAACGCACAGACAGGATATTCCGACAGAATAATAAATAATGGAACCAGGTCCGGCGTAAACGCACAGACAGGATATTCCGACAGAATAATAAATAAATAATGGAACCAGGTCCGGTGTAAAACACACAGACAGGATATTCCAACAGAATAATAATAAAGACGGAACCAGGTCCGGTGTAAAACACACAGACAGGATGTTCCAACAGAATAATAATAAAAACGGAACCAGGTCCGGTGTAAAACACACAGACAGGATGTTCCAACAGAATAATAGAAGAATGTCACCAAGTATAGGGTAGACCGCGTATACAGGTTATTCCAACAGAATAATAAGAAATGGAATAACAGTTCTCTTCATGAATAAGAAAGAATAACACCCCTTACCGTTTTAAAGAAGAGCTGAAATAAGGAAGTAGTTAAGTAGCAGAATACTCTTCTTCTCTCTCTCTATAGTTTCTCTCTATAGTTTCTCTCTCTAGAGTTCAGTGAATTCGTAAGAAATAATGAAGGAATGAGCTGCTATTTATAGAAAAATAGAATGCATAGTAACTAATCCATGAACGGTCCAGATTGATTACTTTAATCTGACGGTCCATATTTAAAGAAAAATCTTTTAAATAAAATAAAATATATTCTATTTATAGAATAACTTTAATAAAGTATTTTGTTTTATATAAAAAGATGTTTCTGTTTTATTACGTTAATAATACGAATAAAACAAAACGTCATTATCGCTAAATAATTCATATTATTAACTGACAATAATTGAATCAAACTGAGTGACTTCTCACATAAGCATTAATAATCAATACCGTGTGCTACTATGCAACCACACGTATTACTGTACTTTTACTACCGAGTAGTTCAACAGTAACAATGGTAAAATTTCCGCCGTTATTTTTATAGAAAGATAATTCTGTCGTTTTCTCAATCCGACAATAATTCCGTTGTGGGGTCCACCAATGATTGTGCCGTCGTACGAATATTCCCCGACAAAAAGAATATTCTCCGACCAAACGAATATTTTATAACAACTTGCTTACTTTGCAAAATTTATAAATATTACCCACAACTATAACATTATATCAAATTAACTCCATAATATTCAAAAATGATATTTATAGAAAATTCATCTTTATTTATAAAAGTTGGGGTCTTACAACCTCCCCTTCTTATGAAATTTCGCCCTCGAAATTAGGGTACGTACCTGGTATGTCGAAGAGGTAAGGATACCTTGATTTCATTTCTGATTCTAACTCCCAAGTCATTTCCTCAACATCGTGGTTTCTCCACAAAACTTTGACTTGAGGTATAACCTTGGAGCGTAGAATATGTTCCTTCTTATCCAAGATTTGAACAGGAACTTCTTCATACGTCAAATCCTCCGCTATTTCGTCCGGTTCTAACTCAATAATGTGGTTCGGGTCTTCCACATATTTGCGTAACATGGATATGTGAAAAACGTTATGAACACGAGACATACTTGGCGGTAAAGCGAGTCTATAAGCCACAGTTCCTACTCGATCGAGGATTAAAAATGGACCGATGAATCGAGGATTTAGCTTTCCTCTCTTTCCAAATCTCGTAACTCCTTTCCATGGAGCAACACGTAAGAACACATGATCTCCTACATCAAATTCCACGTCCTTTCGATGAAGATCAGCATAACTCTTTTGTCGATCTTGTGAGGTTTTTATACGTTGTCGGATCGTTTGAATCTTTTCTGTAGTCATACGTACCAACTCCGGTCCCAACAACGTTGCTTCGCCCACCTCATCCCAGCATACTGGAGAACGACATTTTCTTCCATACAATGCTTCGAATGGAGCCATGCCAATACTTGCTTGATAACTGTTGTTGTAGGAAAACTCCACCAATGGTAAGAACTTGTCCCAACTTCCCTTGAAGTCAAAGACACAGAGTCTTAATAGATCTTCAAGAGTTTGAATAGTCCTCTCTGATTGTCCGTCCGTCTGAGGATGATATGCTGAACTAAATCGTAACTCCGTGCCCATAGCTTTTTGTAAACTAACCCAAAATCGTGAAGTGAATCTTGGGTCTCGATCAGAAACTATGGATACTGGCATACCATGCAGTCTTACAATCTCGTTTATGTACATACGAGCAAGACGTTCAAGTGTATAAGTTTCTCGTATCGGTAAGAAATGAGCAGACTTGGTCAATCTATCAACAATGACCCAAATCGCATCAATACCTTGAGAAACCCTAGGAAGACCGGTAACGAAATCCATGGTAATGTGCTCCCACTTCCATTCTGGAATTTCAAGTGGTTGCAATGGACCTTTTGGTACTTGATGCTCCGCTTTGACTCGTTGACAAGTTAGACACCTTGAGATAAACAACGCTATCTCTCTCTTCATATTGCTCCACCAAAATGTATGACGAAGATCATGATACATTTTGGTACTTCCAGGATGGATTGCAAACGGTGTGTTGTGCGCCTCCATCATGATTTCATACTTTAAATCAGGGTTGTTAGGAACACAAAGTCTGGAGTTGACTCGAAGTATTCCTTCTTCATCGATTCTTGCTTCCGGCATAGCACCTTCTTGCACTTTCTTCCTCATACGCATCAGCTCCAGGTCTGTAGCTTGAGCAGCTTTAACTTTATCGATTAAAGTCGGTTCTACTCGTATATTCGCCATCATCACATGGGTCCCTGGAGTCTTCAACTCTATCTCCATCCTTTGCAAGTCACACAAAATGGGCCTTTGCGTTGTTAATATTGCACTTGTACCCGCATATGATCTTCTACTCAATGCGTCAGCTACCACGTTCGCTTTTCCAGGATGGTATTGAATGGTATGATCATAATCTTTCAACAGTTCAAGCCAACGTCGTTGTCGCATGTTGAGTTCCTTTTGAGTGAAGAAATATTTGAGGCTTTTATGATCCGTAAAGATCTCCACTTTCTCCCCATACAAGTAATGCCTCCAAATTTTAAGTGCAAAGACAACAGCTGCCAACTCTAGATCATGAGTAGGATAATTCCTCTCATATTCCTTGAGTTGTCTTGATGCATAGGCTATGACTTTTCCATGTTGCATGAGAACGCATCCCAACCCTTTGCTCGAAGCATCACTGTAGATGACAAATCCCTCCGAGCCAGATGGTATTGTTAGAACAGGTGCTGAAATGAGTCTCCTCTTGAGTTCTTGAAAACTCTGCTCACATTCTTCGCTCCAACCAACTTTGTATCTTTCCGAGTCAGCTGAGTTAATGGAGTAGCGATTCGAGAAAATCCTTCCACGAATCTCCGATAATAACCAGCTAAACCAAGAAAGCTACGTACCTCGGTCACTGATTTAGGTTGCTCCCAGCTTTGAATAGCTTCAATCTTTGCCGGGTCAACCGATATTCCACGACTTGATACTACGTGCCCAAGGAATGCTACCTCCTCCAGCCAGAACTCGCATTTCTTCAACTTGGCATAAAGCTTGTATTCACGAAGCTTTTGGAGTACCAGCCTCAAGTGTTGCTCATGATCTTCACGGCTTTTGGAATAAATAAGGATGTCATCAATAAAGACGACCACAAAGTGATCCAAATATTCCTTGAATACCCGGTTCATCATATCCATGAAGGCAGCAGGAGCATTAGTCAATCCAAAGGACATGACTAGGAATTCATAATGCCCGTACCGAGTTCTAAAAGCCGTCTTTGGAATATCCTCAGTTCTAACCTTCAGCTGATGATATCCAGAACGAAGATCGATCTTTGAAAAGAATTGTGCTCCTTGCAACTGGTCAAACAGGTCATCAATACGTGGCAATGGGTACCTATTTTTGATGGTGACATGATTCAACTCCCGATAATCAATACAAAGTCGCATACTTCCATCTTTCTTCTTCACGAACAGAACAGGAGCACCCCAAGGAGAAGTACTAGGACGAATAAAACCAATGTCTAACAATTCCTGCAGTTGGGTCTTTAACTCCTGAAGTTCAATAGGAGCCATTCGATATGGGGCTTTGGAAATGGGTTTTGTACCGGTTCAAGGTCGATACAAAATTCAATTTCACGCTCTGGGGGTAGGCCAGGAAGTTCTTCAGGGAATACGTCAGGGAATTTATTAACAATAGAAATATCATTCAAAACTGACGTATTTTTGTTTAGATCTGTGACATGAGCTAAGAAAGCTTGACATCCGTTTTTCAATAAACGAATAGCTTTATGGCTTGAGATGACAGCGATTGATTTTAATGGTTTGGTTGCTTGAATTCGCATAATAGGTCGATTAGGAATATGAAAGCTAACAACCTTACGAAAACAATCAATTTTTGCATGATGAGTAGTTAACCAATCAATCCCTAGAATCACGTCAAATGCAAGTATTTTTAATGAAATAAGATCGACAGGTAATGTGTGGGTACCAACTTGAACCAAACAAGACTTATAAACCGTGGATGTAATGAAGGTTTCTCCCAATGGAGTTTCAACAGCTAAGTCAAAGTCTAATTTCTCCGGAATCAAATTTAATCGATGAGCGCAAGTAGGAGAAATAAAAGAATGGGTTGAACCGGTATCAAATAAAGTATAGACTTCGTTAGAGTTTATGATAAGCTTACCCGTGATGACCTCATTCGGGTTCCTTGCTTCTGGGAGTTCACAACAAACGCTCTCCCTTGCACAACCGGTTTTGACTTTTCTGGGACGGCCTTTGGTGCCTCCATCCTAGCTGAATTTGTCTTCGGTAAACGACAAAATCGGGCTAAATGACCTTCTCTTCCACAATTATAACATGCTTTGGACGGCATCGCGCAGTTTGGACTGATGTGCCCCTCCCCTCCGCATTTGAAACATATGATAGGTGGTCGTTCTCCTTCCTTAACGACAGGTGCTGGTGCTGACGTCTTTCCATCATTGTTGAATCTCCTCTTCTTGAAATGTCCATTCTTATTGTTTTGGCCCTGATTACCACCGAAGTGGTTACCATTTCTGGCCTGTTGATTCCCTCCACGCTTGTTGTCACCGCTTCGATGACTGCTCTCACTGGTATTATCATTTTGCCGGCTGCTCTCTTTTGGTTGCGTTGTCTCGTTATCGCGCTCCACCAACTGAGCCCTATTTACAACATCTGAATACAAACACAGTTTATGAGAAACAAGATGTTGACGTATCTCCGGCTTCAAACCTCTTAAAAACATCCGCGTCATTCTTTCTTCATTATCCACCAGGTGGGACGCAAACCGGGATAACTCCGCAAATTTTGCCTCGTACTGCGACACGGTCATATTATTCTGCTCCAATTTGATGAACTCCACCTCCTTCATGTGACGAATACTCTCGGGAAAGTATTTGTCGTTAAACAGCTCTTGGAACTTCTCCCAAGACATCTTCAGTGCGGCAGGTTGAGTACGCTTTATCGATTCCCACCAGTAATCTGCCTCTCCTCGCAACATAAAGGCGGCAAAGGGAACCTTTTGCTCCTCGGAGCAACCCAAGACATCAAATATCTTGGTGATCTGCTTTATCCATGTTTCAGCTACAAGTGGTTTGGGTTCTCCCTTAAACTCCGGTGGTCCCAGCTCCTTAAACTGTTTAGCGGTGACCGCCTGAGAGTTTCCAGTATTTCCACCTACGTTGTGGACAGGAGCCGCTTTCACCTGTTGTTGCATGAATTGCATAAAGCCTCTGAACATTTGATCATTCATCATTTGGTCAGTGTTGTTGTTTGCATGAGGATTGTCACCTTCCTGATGCACATTATCCTGATTATTGATATGTGGTGAATCAACAGTCGTCTGTGCTCCATTGCTATTCTCAACATTCTCAGATGCCATTTTCAGATACTGCCACAAAATAAAAATTAATTGATATGTCATATATTATCCTTATATTATGACCGACCAATTAAATACCATGCAAATAAACTTAGGTATGTCATACTAGCGAAGGAATTCCCCGTCTCTCCCCTCCTAGTTCTATTCTCACATCTTAGCCAGGGATCATATCCCTAAGCTCTGATACCAACTGTGACGCCCCCAAAATTAGGTATACATCACCCATCTTGGGTCGTCAGATACATAGTACAGAATACAAATACAACTTATTAATACAACTGTCGTGTACAATACGACAAAACATAAACTGTGAGTTTGAATACAAATATTATCTTCTAGAGAGTATTCATACTCAAAAGGAGTCCTCATTACATTTATTAACACACCATTACATAGAATAGTGAGGACTACTAACTAATACTATCATTCGGACCATCACTCCGTTCCCCGACTTGCCCCAGCTACGTTCTCATTTCCTGAAGAGAACAGTGAAAGAAAGGGTGAGCTCAACTAGCCCAGTAAGAAATATTATGACTAAGATAATGCAGAATAAATTATCATTAGCCTTCAACAATGTTAAACTGATAAAATATAATAGACATCAAGTTTAACTGTAGCGGAACAAGCAATCCATTAAAAGAGTCAAGTAGAAAATAAACTCTACTATCTTTTATGATTTAAAAGTTTTTCCAACACTGTGATCGCTGAGACTCAGCTTAATAAATAATCCACATCATCGAATCACCCCTGCACTACGGCCAAGGATATTCGTGTATTCATTAATGGTCATGATCATGCCAACAACTGTCCATCAATGCACTACGGGCCAATGAGGACTTTTACCACATCATTTGTAACATTACGGTCATGATTATACCGAATAATCCCTGGTCATAATCATACCAAGTCCATCTATGCACTACAGGCCACAGATGACTTTCAACATTTTATAAACATGAGGATGATGACAATGATATAAGAATTCAATAAAACAAGTTCAAGAATTAATTTATCCAAGAATTAACAACGTCCAAATTGTCAACATGATACTGCTTTGTGGAGTAAAATTCAAGAATGCTTAGAAGAATATTTTCATGAAAAGATACTGGATGAAACGCAATTATCAAGGATATTCCACAAATTTCATGGAGTATAGAAGTCAAAACTTAACCAACTGAGTACAATAAAGAATGGAATAACAAAAGAAATCACCATGCATGCGATAGACCGCACAGACAGGTTATTCCAACAGAATAATAAATAATGGAACCAGGTCCGGCGTAAACGCACAGACAGGATATTCCGACAGAATAATAAATAATGGAACCAGGTCGGTGTAAACGCACAGACAGGATATTCCGACAGAATAATAAAATAAAAAAGGAACCAGGTCCGGTGTAAAACACACAGACAGGATGTTCCAACAGAATAATAATAAAGACGGAACCAGGTCCGGTGTAAAACACACAGACAGGATGTTCCAACAGAATAATAATAAAACGGAACCAGGTCCGGTGTAAAACACACAGACAGGATGTTCCAACAGAATAATAGAAGAATGTCACCAAGTATAGGGTAGACCGCGTATACAGGTTATTCCAACAGAATAATAAGAAATGGAATAACAGTTCTCTTCATGAATAAGAAAGAATAACACCCCTTACCGTTTTAAAGAAGAGCTGAAGTAAGGAAGTAGTTAAGTAGCAGAATACTCTTCTTCTCTCTCTCTATAGTTTCTCTCTATAGTTTCTCTCTCTAGAGTTCAGTGAATTCGTAAGAAATAATGAAGGAATGAGCTGCTATTTATAGAAAAATAGAATGCATAGTAACTAATCCATGAACGGTCCAGATTGATTACTTTAATCTGACGGTCCATATTTAAAGAAAAATCTTTTAAATAAAATATAATATATTCTATTTATAGAATAACTTTAATAAAGTATTTTGTTTTATATAAAAAGATGTTTCTGTTTTATTACGTTAATAATACGAATAAAACAAAACGTCATTATCGCTAAATAATTCATATTATTAACTGACAATAATTGAATCAAACTGAGTGACTTCTCACATAAGCATTAATAATCAATACCGTGTGCTACTATGCAACCACACGTATTACTGTACTTTTACTACCGAGTAGTTCAACAGTAACAATGGTAAAATTCCGCCGTTATTTTTTAGAAAATAATTTTGTCGTTTTCTCATCCGACAATAATTCCGTTGTGGGGTCCACCAATGATTGTGCCGTCGTACGAATATTCCCCGTTAAAAAGAATATTCCCGACCAAACGAATATTATATAACAACTTGCTTACTTTGCAAAATTTATAAATATTACCCACAACTATAACATTATATCAAATTAACTCCATAATATTCAAAAATGATATTTATAGAAAATTCATCTTTATTTATAAAAGTTGGGGTCTTACAATAAGAATT